>JACEFZ010024103.1:0-411739 GCA_014155875.1 Cepaea nemoralis | reverse complement strand
GGGCAACCAAGAAAAAATACCCCAAACAGAGGAAATTTAAAATAAAAAAAAAAATTAAAAACAGCAATGGTACACAACCTGTGGTGCTACTAACAGATGCAAAATCAGTACTCGGGGCGCTCCTCTCGGGGAAATTGCCAGTACTAAGGACACTACTTTCGAACTTAGCAGTCAGCAAAAAGTCACCATACAGTGGATACCATCCCACTGTGGAGCCCCGGAAACGACAGAGCTGATAAATTTGGGCTAAGGAAGGACCCAAAAAAGAACAGCCTGTGTCCTTTACATCCCACCAAAAAAAAGAATGATCAAATCAGTCAGAAAGCCACCAAAACCTGCTCAAGATGATACCACATTATGGACAGACCAGAACAAGTCATTATTCTGCGCCTCAGAACAGGACACAATAGTTTACGCAACCACATGTATACAAAATTCAAGATGGTGAAACAGCCATGTGCACATGTGGATTGGCGTCGAGACAGCAGAGCACATACTCCAAGACTGCCCAAAATAAACATATCTAGGCAAATTTTGGCCTAGAGAGAAGACAGTGGAAGATAAACTCTATGGCCCACTGTGTGAACTGAAAAAACAGTTCAATTCATGCAAGAGACGACATTGCAGTATAGACATATTTAAAAGCGAACGAAAAAAAAGAAGAAGAATAATAAATATATACAGCCCTAGAAGCACTTGGAATCAACGACTGGCAAAGAAGGTAAACCCAGAGAGAGAATGGAAGTGGTTTGTATCTGCAGCAAAGAACCTCATGGCTGGAACACTGAAGAAGAAGAAGAAGGATTTTTATGTGCGCAACAATACACATGGGTGTCCGATCTCACTGCCCAGAGACCAGGGGAAATTTTATTACTAGAAGTCCAGCAAAAAAATCCTGGCCCACACCGGGGTTTGGATCATCTAGCAAGAGTAATTCAATACGATAAATAATCACAAATATTTGAGGCAATCCATTAATAGACATCAACATAATCCTTTCCCCGAACCTACAAGGAAAGAGTAACACAGGAAACTATCAGGGAAATTATAGAATGGGGAAAAACATAGAGGGTCCAGATAGAAGATAGCATAGCAAAGGGTGGAATTATAATGAAAAGATTGTACATTGAATTTGGTCGAAAACTGAAAGCCAGAAATAGTAAATAAGCTCTGGCAATTTTTTGTTGTTGACAAACTGGACAAGAAAGAAAGTTCACTAAATCTACAGAACATTTTTTAAGTTATTGTGTCACTTACTTTATCTGCAAGATCCTTCTCTGAGATTTCAATTTGTTTCCCTATCTGTCCATAGCGGTTTCTGTGGGGAAAGGGCCCTTTGGTCTTGAGCCAGTTGTTTGAGGATGAAAAGTAACAATTCATGTTGTCTTTCGGAATGAAAAATATCGGCCAAAAGTCTGAAACATTTATATAAATCTTCAAAATGACAAACTGATAAGTGACATCATAACAACCAAATGCTTACATATGTTTTTAAAGTTTGTCCAAAAAAAAGATAAAAACTGAAAAAACAATGTTTGTTAGAGGTGCACCGATTCTGAGAAGAAAAAATATAAATTATTCAAAAACCCTGTTATTTTCTCTATAGTTTTTAAACAAAATTTCCCCCTACCTTAGAACAAAATGTGCAAAAATCCCACATGGGAGTCATATCACACATAAAATTTAAAACATCACACATCAGTCGTGCATTTTAGGGTGTATTTGCTTTTCTTAAATGGCAACAGTGTTTCAAGTTTAGTTTGTTCCTTGTCATAATAAACATGATGAAAACAAAAAAAACAATCAAATAAGCTGACCTTCCTCATTGTCCTCATGATGCTGAACTTCGGGGTGTTGATGAAACTCTCCAGCATGATTCGGATTGCCATGTTGACACATCCTCGTTCACATAATCTCTCAGGGCATGCGAGCGTGAGCCTCGCTCATCTGACACGGACTCAATATGACGAAATGTAATTGGGATGCTGCCCGTAGCCTGTGGGTATAACATTTTAAAAAGTGTAAAAAAATAGAAACTTTAAACTCAACATGAAAAACACTGGTCACACGAGCCATTTGCATAATTTCATCATTACAATCCAACGTGTCAGTAAGTTTAGTCGACGGATCAACATTTCAGCACAGGGGTGTAACCCATAAGTGCTCCGTTCTACTCCTAACTCAAGCCTGAGTCGGAGAATCTCAGCTCAGCGCACAAACTCTGTAGCACCAGTGAGGACCCGAAATACTTTTGGGGAGATTTTTAATCAAAATTTTGCCCGGGCAGCGCCGTTATGCTACTCTTTTTCTATTTCCAACTGCCATGAGATTTTTTTTGTGCGCAACAATACACATGGGTGTCCAATCTCACACCCAGAGACCAGGGGAAATAATTTTTTTTACTAGAAGTCCACATGGAAATATCCCAGTCCTAAATGGGGCTTGAACCCGAGACCTCCAGTTTTTGAGGGGGACTGTACCTCGAGACCACTTTGCAGTTTTTTTTGAAGGGGTCAGCATAAAACAACGGGGATTAATTTTGTTTGGGAACTTACGCTGTGACGGGGCTGGGGGGTTCATTCCACACTTTGGGTTTCTACTTAGGGGTTCGCTGATGGCATGGTTAAAGGGTTCAATCCACACACAGTCAGTTGGGACTTAACACTGACTTCTTGTTCTGAATGTATGGCAAATACTGAAGGGGAAAAATTTGCTTAGTAAATCATTCTGGGGGTTGGGGATGATAGTAACCTCCTACAAAGATATTCAAATGTTTTATTGCCCTTTTCTCTTTTCCCTCCATTTTTTCAGTGAAGGTTGGGGGGAAGGTTAAAGTAAAAAATCTTTTTAAGGGGGGCGTTTCTTTCTAATGCTTTTGACTCTGATCCCTAAACCTAAGCCTAACTCCTAATCCATGATGAAAGTGGGGAAAGGGCCCTGGACATCACCCCTTTAAAAATTTGTTTAACTATTACTTGTAAAAAATTATGAAGAACATATGGCAGTCAAACCCTAACCTTAAAAAAGAATTAACTGGACTGAAAATGTAAAAATGGACAAGTTATAGAATATACAAAATAAAGAAGAATTAAAGAAACAAAAAAAGCAAAGGCTTCCTTGACCCGGCCACATGAAGACCACCAGAGTGAGTTTTTTTCTTCTTTTTTACTAAAGGCCATCCCATCATTTTCTATTTCCCTCCATTTGAAACTAAATGAATTTTATTAACTTGTATGATTGTTTGTGCCTAGCATTTTTCTGGGGGGGCTACAATTTCTTCTATATGTGCCTAAAATTTTTTCCCCTGGTTGCTACAATTTTTTTATATATGTGCCCTAGGGGGGTTTCGGGGTTGCTAAAATTTTCTTTCTATATGTGCCTAGCATGTTCTCGGGTTGTACAATTTCTTTCTAATGTGCCTAGCATGTTCTCTGGTTGCTACAAATTTCTTTCTATATGTGCCTATTTTTTCTCGGGGTTGCTCAATTTCTTTCTATATGTGCCTAGCATTTTCTCTGGTTGCTACAATTTCTTTCTATATTGCCTAGCATGTTCTCTGGTTGCTACAATTTCTTTCTATATGTCCCCTAGCATGTTCTCTGGTTGCTACAATTTCTTTCTAAGGGGGCCTAGCGTTTTCGGGTTTTGCTATAATTTCTTTCTATATGTGCCTCGCTGTTCTCTGGTTGCTACAATTTCTTTCTCTATGTGCCTAGCATGTTCTCTGGTTGCTATAATTTCTTTCTGTATGTGCCTAGTGTGTTCTCTGGTTGCTACAATTTCTGTGTACCTAGAGTTCTCTGGTTGCTACAATTTATTTTTATGTGTGCTTCAACCCTACCCCCGATGATGGTTGACTAATTGTGCTTTCCAGGTGTCACATGTTGAGATTCTCACTTTGTAGTTACACCTTCGCAGCATAACACAAACACTCAATTTCAGCTCTTGCTAAGTGCTGCTGTTAGTTTCTTTACAAGCATCTCCGCATACAACAATCTGTGTTTAATCTCTTCATCATAAAGCGAGGTATGTTGCAGTTTCATTATACCTGTGGCTTAGTACATCCAATTTCAAAAAGCATGTTTGGAGCCATCTTTCTCTAGTTTTTAACTATTCCCAGTCTACCTACAAGGCAGCAGGTTTGTGTCTCACTTCGTCCAGTCCCTATCCCAAGACCTGTCCAACAATGGAGATCTTACTGGTAGCTTACTACCATCAGCACAGCTCTTGGGGTCAATGAAACACTCCAGCCCCTCTCCCACTTGAAGACTGAGACAACAGAAAGGTTTAACTTTTTTTTTATTAAGCTCTAACACTTCGTGACGACCTAAGCTAAGACCATTCACTGCTTAAATCCATTTTGCACATGTATTTACTGAACTATAATGCATGGACTGGTAAGCAAGTAAAATTCATTTATGAGTTATAAGACATCTATGGGAGTCAAGAAATTAAAAATAGTAAAAGCATTTACAAAAAACTGTCATACTGAGCATTACTGTCATTTTAAACAACAAATGGTGACAAAGTGTTCATGGGAAATGCTTACCATAGATTCCCGCCTCAATTCAGATACATCCTGGCAACTTTGTCCTGGTCCATTTGATGAAGTTTTGGTCTAACCTTCTCCTTGGCATACATAATGTACTTCTTGAGTAACTCCTGTGGTATGGGCCTTCCAGTCTGGAATCACCAAACTGACTCTGAGAATTAAAAAACAAAATTAAGAGTCCACATGACACCAGACTATGTGCGTTAATGTCAGAAGAAATACAAAAACAAAACTAATATCATCCCATATATCTGGTCAAATAGATAAGATGGGTGAATGTTCATTGGTTGCTGGCAGCTGCCATCATGATAGTTTTACACTTGGGCAGTATGGTGCACGAGGCAAGAGGAACTGGCAACATATCAGGAGATATAGGCCAATTAGCCATGTGCACATGTTGGATTGGTGCCGCATATAGCCACTCCAAGACTGCCCCATGTACGACATATCTAGGCAAACTTTCTGGCCTCGAGAAACAATAGTGGAAGATAAACTCTATGGACCTCTGAGTGAACTAAACAAGGCAGTGAAGTTTATACTAGAGCAGTGGTTCTCAACATTTTTTTTTGGCTCATGCCACCCTTTACCATATGTTCAGAACGTCACCCCCCCCCCCCCCCCCTCTTTCGAATGTCCTCCCTATAAATCCTCCCCCCACCCTTATACAGTATAAAAAAAAGGAAGCTAAATTAAATAACACATAACACAAGTCTAGACATCTACATAAAACGTGATTTGCGGGTCTATTTACGTTATAAAACGAATTTCATTAGGGCGAGAAGTACAGAACTGTAAAATTTAGAGGGAAAAATAACATCAAGTAACTGGTTCTTGTATTAATGCGATCTTTAAATAATTAATTCCCCCCTGGAAACCCTAAAATTCCCCACTGGGGAGGAATTCCCCACCGGTTGAGAACCACTGTACTAGAGACAACATTGCAGACATAGAATAAAAAAAACATTCAAGCGAATGAAAGAAGAAGAAGATAATGACTGTGTCCAACTTGGCCTTGCAGATGTGAAAAGAGATCTTGGTCAGGTGCTACTGGCTCAGCCAATGACTAGTCTGCTATGTTGTATACTATCACCCACCGCATGGGTTAGTTTGGTGGAATTCAGTTTGATAGAATTTTAATATATTACATTTTTCTTTTAAAGCATGCTTTCATTGGATTTCAGTTTCCATATTTAATTCCCACAAATGTGAAAAGATCAGTCAAATTACCGGTGGAAGTTCTGCTTCAGCTTCGGTTGCGTTGGGATGATGTCTCATGTGGCTGCCTACCACAAACTTAGCCAAACGTTCATCCTGTTGGGGGAAGAAACGCAAATGTTGTTAACATATACATAGTCTGAATCCTTACAATAAGAGACAAACAGCTTTCTTTGGTCATGTGATGAGAATAGAGGCATTGGAGAACATCGTGACAACTGGAAAGATCAACAGAAAGAGAGGCAGAGGCCGACCAAGAGAAATGATGCTAGATGGATTGAGATGGTGGCATGGAGGAATATCATCAGCAGAGTTGATCCAGAACACCAAAGACCGAGATCTGTGAAGAGACATGAACGCCTACGCCAGCTGGCAGAGCACTAGATGATAATGAACAGTCATAAATGCCATCAGTCAAAGACCTCTTTTTAACGTACAGGGTATATGGTGCTGGCCCCATATGTTTAAAGCTATCGGCTCTGGATGGGTCATTTCCTGCCAACATAGTACCTTGCGGAGTATGGCAGGGGGTATTTGAGCCTGAGGAATTAAGGTCGCCTGGCTAGTGCAGTCGCCGTGAACTGTGCAGGTTAGAGTTTTCTTTTTGCCCCCGACAGAAAAAAACTCCACACCTTACCGAGGATTCAAACCAGGGTCTCTCGAAGGAGAATCTGACATTCTAGCCACTCGACCAGCTGCTCCTCTCACTACACTGGATGGGTAATGTAATACTATGCCAACTGCCTTTGCTCTCAAGGAAATTTCCCAGTGTCCCATCTTTTCCTGGTGTCAGGCTGGATCGGCCTGGGAGCCGGGTCACTGAAAAAATCCCAACCCTAAAGGGAATTTGAATACAGTGTTGTCAGGTCAACGGACAAGCTCACTAGCCATTCACTATCATAACTCCCAGATACCAGAAGAACAATTAAAAACACATTGCTATAGAAATTTGAAATGTCCAAACCCTTAGACAATGCATATGGTATTTGGCAGGATGGTGCTGTAATCCCCACGATTTTGGGGAAACATGCCCGTGATATGTGGACTCTACAGTCCTGTGGTGAATAGCATTAAACAGAACAATTACAACGCAGCTCACAAACACAAGTTCAGTGATTGTGTGAGTGAACTGTTGACTACTACTTGTGCAGACACCACCAGAGGCTTGTACAGATATGGGTACCCATTAGTTGGGCCAGGATATCTTGATATCGTCATCACATGCTGACAAGCATAAGCAGTCATGGTTCACCATCCCACATCAGTCTTGGAATAAGTTTTGTGCTTTTGTCTCAACTATGCCATGGGGTCAGGCCATCCAAGTATTTATTGTTTTAAACAACAGCACAGGCAGTAATATGGCTAAGAAGTTGTGGTGTTTGTTCCCGATATAAAGTCATGTTTGTTCCCAGTATAAAGTTGTGGTGTTTGTTCCCAGTATAAAGTTGTGGTGTTTGTTCCCGGTATAAAGTTGTGGTGTTTGTTCCCAGTATAAAGTTGTGTTTGTTCCCAGTATAAAGTTGTGTTTGTTCCCAGTATAAGGTTGTGGTGTTTGATTGATTGATTGATCTAGGAACCGACATCACAGCATTCGGGACATTCCCATAAGCGCTCCGTCTCCATCCTCAGCAGCCAGCGAAGAGTTCCAACACTAATAGTTCCAGTAGCAATCTGATTATATGTCCGTCTCGCCTTTCCTCCGAGCGCCGAGCGTCGGCCAGAACCCCTCGTCACACCTCGTTGTCTCATTCTTACCAGACCATGGTGCTCCATCTGCTCCTCCGAGGTGTACACGTGCTCCCACAAGGCCGCAACCACGTCTGCCTTGTCCTGCATCAATACTCCACCAAATTTTGCCGAGCCAGCCAATCCTATCCGCCTGTTCATTCCCCAGCACACCGGCATGCCCAGGAGAAAAGATCCAGGTGATGCTTACTACCCGTGACCTCCGAAGCGAAGCAAGCCACTCTGCACGAAGCCTACCTGTTCTCACCCTTCTCAGCATGCTTTCTGAGTCAGTTACAATCACAATGTGTGTATGTATCGTGTTTTCTATCCAGCGGAAAGCTGCACTGACCGCCTCCACCTCCATTCTTAAGCTAGATGTAGTGTTATCATACGCCAGGCTCTCCTGCACCAAACGCCGACCATTAGTTTTTGCCAAGAACCCCAGGCACTTCTCCTACCTCTCAACACTGACCCATCCGTGTAGATAATCACATCACCCGGGCGAGAATTTTCATGAATTAGTTGCTGAATTTCCACTTCCGTGGCCCCTGCTGGCCACTCCCTGCACTCCCGGTTCAATGTTATTACAACTCTGCACAAGTCTGACTGCACGGCTGGCACTCTGACCCACTCCTCTCCTCGCCTGATGTTCTCCAAGGGGCACACCTGTCTGATCGTATCCTCCGCCTGAGCCATCCATGATTTCCCTCTTATCAGTCTCTGACCCTTAACTACGTCCAGCGCCTCATGCAACGGGTGATCTGTGTCTGCAGCTACTCTGAGGTATGCCTTCGCTTGCATCACCTTGTGCCTACTAGCAACAGTAGGAAGACCAAGGATGTAACGCATACACACTACTGGAGTGTCTCTGTTTGTGGTGTTTGTTCCCGGTATAAAGTTGTGGTGTTTGTTCCCAGTATAAAGTTGTGGTGTTTGTTCCCGGTATAGAAGTTACTCAAGTTTTAATCCCAGCATGAACTGAGAACCATTGGTTTCTCAAGATACCACTCCTGCAAAGGACTTGACACATGATAATGTTGAATTATGTAACAATTGTTGAAAGATGTAACACCATGACTAGCTTACAAAACTACATGCATCCCTTCATTTACCTAACTTTGATTTTTACCTTTTATAATATGAAGTATCTTCACTCACTTAAATACTTGTGGTTGACCCCTCTCAGGATTAACCCTTTCTAAGATTATAACCTAAAGAAAGCAGAGCAAAAAGAAAGGATAATCCAGAAAAGGAACATGGTACCTGCTGCCTGCACAGCCAAAAACTACAGGGTCAGCTTGAATCAACTAGACAGTACAGACGAGAACTGCAATGCAACAGCAACACACCAAGGAGGGCAGCAACAGATTAAACTCTTCAAAGAGACATCAAAGATCTTGTATATATATAATCAGTGCTATTAAACAGGTTCGACTTTGAAGAAAAGTGTTATTTTTCAAAACCGGTTTATGCAGTTATCACAACTGGTTTATACATCGTTATTATCACGGTGTGCCGTGCATTAAGCTAGTGTGACTATGGTTCGCTATCTCACATGATCATCAGAATCTGATTAAGTCTGTGTTCTTGGCATTTGGCCAAGCCATTTATTTTACATGCATTATTGTATTTTGCCAGCGAAATGTGGAAAATTCTGGTACTTTACCTGGACAGAGTCTACCGTGTCTCGTACAACACACAAAACATCAAATCTGGACAAAATTGGTTCTGTCAAATCAACCTAGTGGAAAACAAAAGATAAACAAATACAATAAGTAATGCAGAAAGTGTAGAAAAGTATTTACATTAACTCTTATTATACTAATTTACACAATGTTAGAGAATAATTCAGGGACTTCAAACTTGCTAAATTTGACCACACCGATACAAGGTAGTCCATTCCTGGTTAACACTGACGTATGCTTGCCTGCTGGCCCGGCAGTCATGTCTTTGAATCCAATCCAAGGTAGGGTATTTTTTACCGACCTGAGATACCAGGTTGACCCAGCCTAAAATAAGTACCATGAAATTTTCTAGGACATAAAGGTGGCCAGCACGATAATGACAACAGCATCCATCTTGTGTCGAATAGTCTATGAAATATTAATCTAGCATCAAAAGCCGACTGCACCTAAAATGAGTAAAATTGTTCTCTACTTACAAACCAAAACCACCTCAAGGAGTGGAAATAAATCTTATTTAACACTGCTGTAAGGGTTGTAAAAGGCTGGGTCCTCACATATATTAGCCTTTGGTGTTTATATGGTGCCACCTCCCTTACTCACTGCCTTTCCTATAAATTCTGGACATTATCTGACACCAATGTTACAAGGCTGGGTCATTCCCACAGCTATTCTGGGTACGGAGGAAAAGATCCGATCCTGTCACTTCTGGGAGAGCAGGATTGGGGTTGAACAGGGAGGTCGTGACAACTGGTTTTGTTCTCGTGTGCTTAATGTGGCTGCTGGTCTCTTCCACTCTGCAAACATGATCAAGCCATCTGAACTGAGACTGTCCATTTGGATAAGCAAGGATTTTAACGTCTGAAATCAATGTTTTCCCCGTAATGAATCTGAATAACAAATACAAAGATTGCACAATTTATTGCCTTGCTTATTTCACTGCATCATGTCAACTGCATACTGCAGAATTCACACAACATAAACTAAAGCAATTAGATAAATCCTTCAAGCTGAAATGTCAACACATTTATTCACACAGTAAATTAAACTGTCTACCACAGTAATTTTAAGCTTACTGTCATGTCTGTCTGTACATAAGTTGGCTTTTCTTTATGAAACACAAAAGCATTATGCCACCTTTAACATTAATCCATTTTGTGTGTTAAACAGCACACAAAATAAATTGTTTCTATCAACCACATGACCGGTTTTACAATTGACGATGAGGGCGGTTTCCTGTGTGAAGTTTTACTGGGTTGTCAGACCCTTCTTTGTTTATTATTCTGTCTATCCAATTGGGTATGTGCTCTACCATCCTACTGTTCAACTGCCTATTTAGCTGATGCAGGTATACTGACACCTACAATGTAATTGATATGTGCAATTAGATTTGGCGTACAGAAAAACAAGTTCTTTTACTGCTGCAGTGGGAATAGGGGTAGTTTTGTATCTAATAACTGCAGCTGCAGCACAATCATTCAGCCAAATGTTGTAGATGTTGCAATACCCCATGTCCTCAAAAGGTTACTTGGATAAATACCTTGAGTTTGGGGACTGCTTTGAACTACTCTTTAGGTAAACCTTGTCCCATGATGACGCTTGTCTAGCTCCAAACTTTATTCAGATTATATTAATTAAAATAATTACCTAAACTTGAAATATTAACTAATTATATACTTATCCTACCTGATAGTTCCCTTTATTCTTACCAATTACAGAAAGGAAATCTAAACTGAGTAAAAGTAAATTGTTTATTTTTAATTAAAGATACCATTTGTATACATTGGTAATTTAACAACCTGCTAGTACAGTATATTTTTAACTATTTCTGACTGTTAACTTCAATGTTAAAATGGAACTTAAAAAAAACAACCTATAAACATACATTTTCAGAGAATGTCAGTGAAGGATCGTATCGACCTCCAATTGGGTTAGATGCGGCGATCACAGTGCATCTGGCCTGTAGGGACGTGACAATGCCAGCTTTAGACACGGAGATACTTTGCTGCTCCATGGCTTCGTGTATACTGGTTCGATCTTGATCATTCATCTGTAGAATAAATCCAGAATAAATAACTTTCAGAAACACTGCACTACTGTGAAAGAAAATGAGTTAGTTTTGTCAGGAGAGAAAGTAAAAGAAAACAATTCAGCTTGCATATCACAGAAAGTGAAAACAACAAATGAAGTCTTAATCTAGGAATGAAAAAATAAAAGAATTGCTAAATTTAGATCTAGGGCTGACAAAATAAATATTCTGATCATCATCATCAACAAGTGCCTTGCCGACTGGTGTGGACAACCATGCTTCTCCACATTTTGCGATCTCCAACAACATGTTTCAATTCATGTGCTGACACTCATCTGTGTCATGACATAAGGTTGCAAAGAATTTTCTGCCGCTGTCTTCCTCTTTCTTTACTTCCACATCTTTCCAGTTGCTTTTCAACAAATTCTGGTCACATTTAAATCATTAGTGCTAAAATTAATGCAGAAAATTATGACAACCGCAAAAGTTGTTAAAATATCCAAAGAGGATGTAAATAAAACTATCATGGCGAACATTCAAGATCTGAAAATTTAAGAAAACTGGTTCAAATAAACTGCTTCATGTCTCGGAAATTGAAATTCTTTGTCCATATTAAACATCACAGTAGTTTGGGGGGAAAAAGGTGATGGAAGGCATTGTTTCTGGAAGGAGACGCAAGGGTCAACAAGAACAAAGATGGACACAGAACACTACAGACAAGGTAGGCAAGAGAATGCATGAGGCAGGAGGCATGACAAGAGATCAAGAGATTTATTGCCTGGCAGTGATGAGAATGATGTTCTGCTAAATGATGATGATAAAACACCCTAAACGTAGATGGACTAAACATTACCTTGTCAAACTCATCAATGAGGCACACTCCCTTGAAACATTACCTTGTCAAACATATGCAACCTTGAACCCTTTCACTTAATGGCACACTCCTTGAAACATTACTTGTCAAACTCATCAATAAGGCACCTCCCTGAAAATTACCTGTCAAACTCATCAATAGGCACACTCCCTTGAAAAATTACCTTGTCAAACATCAATAGGCACACTCCCTTGAAACATTACCTTGTCAAACTCATCATGAGGCACACTCCCTTGAAACATTACCTTGTCAAACTCATCAATGAGGCACACTCCCTTGAAAATTACCTTGTCAAACTCTCAATGAGCCACCCATTGAAAAATACCTTGTCAAACTACAACATAGGCAAACTCCTTGAAACATTAGCTGAAACTCATCAAAGTTATCCCTGGAATTACCTTGTCAAACTCAAATGAGGCACATCCCTGAAACAACCTTGTGAAACTCATAATGAGCCTCAAACTCTAATACATCCCTTAAACATACTTGCACACTCCTTGAAATTACTTGTCAAACTCATCAAAGCCCTCCTTAAACATTACCTTGTCAAACTCATCAATAAGGCACACTCCCTTGAAACATTACCTTGTCAAACTCATCAATAAGGCACACTCCCTTGAAACATTACCTTGTCAAACTCATCAATGAGGCACACTCCCTTGAAACATTACCTTGTCAAACTCATCAATGAGGCACACTCCCTTGAAACATTACCTTGTCAAACTCATCAATGAGGCACACTCCCTTGAAACATTACCTTGTCAAACTCATCAATAAGGCACACTCCCTTGAAACATTACCTTGTCAAACTCATCAATGAGGCACCCCTCCCTTGAAACATTACCTTGTCAAACTCATCAATAAGGCACACTCCCTTGAAACATTCCTTGTCAAACTCATCAATGAGGCACACTCCCTTGAAACATTACCTTGTCAAACTCATCAATGAGGCACCCCTCCCTTGAAACATTACCTTGTCAAACTCATCAATGAGGCACACTCCCTTGAAACATTACCTTGTCAAACTCTCAATAGGCCCCCCCCCTTTAAAAACAACCTTGTCAAACTCATCAATGAGGCACACCCCCTTAAAAAACCCTTTCAAACCCTGAACATCCCTTGAAACTTTATTGCAAACCCCAAACCATCCCTTGAAACTTTATTGCAAACCCTGACATCCCTTGAAACTTTATTGAAAACCCACTGAACATCCCTTGAAACTTCCCTTGAAACCACTGGGACACCCCTTGAAACATTTTGCAAACCCGGGGAAAACCCCTTGAAACTTTATTGAAAACCTAATAGGAAACCCCCCCTTGAAAAAACCTTGAAATTTCCGGGGAAAACCCCCCTTAAATTCCTTGAAATTTCCAAAAAACCCCCCTTGAAACTTCCTTGAAACTACGGGGAAAACCCCCCTTGAAAACCTTAAAATAATGGGAAACCCCCCCTTAAACATTCCCTTGAAACTACGGGGAAAACCCCCCCAAAAAAAACCCTTGAAAATTCGGGGCAACCCCCTTGAACCCCTTGAAACCAAAAAGGGAAACCCCCCCTTGAAAAAACCTTGAAACTACGGGGAAAACCCCCCTTGAAAAACCTTGAAACTACGGGGAAAACCCCCCCTTAAAACCTTGAAACTACGGGGAAAACCCCCCCTTGAAAAAACCTTGAAACTTCAATGGGGGCCCCCCTTGAAACATTCCTTTAATCATAAATGAGGCACACCCCCTTGAAACATTACCTTGTCAAACTCATCAATAGGCACACCCCTTGAAACATTACCTTGTAAAATCATCAATGAGGCACACCCCTTGAAACATTCCTTGTCAAACTCATCAATGAGGCACACCCCTTGAAACATTACCTTGTCAAACTCATCAATGAGGCCCCCCTTAAAATTCCTTGTCAAACTCATCAATGAGGCACACCCCTTGAAACATTACCTTGTCAAACTCAAAAAGGGCCCCCCTTAAAATTCCTTGTCAAATCATCAATGAGGCACACCCCTTGAAACTTTACCTTTAAACCTAAATAACCCCCCCCCAAAAAACCTTGAAACTACGGGGCAACCCCCTTAAACATTCCTTGAAACTACGGGGCAACCCCCTTGAAACTTACCTTGTCAAACTCATCAATGAGGCACACCCTTAAAAAATTTTTTTAAACCTCAAACCACCCCCTAAAAAACCTTGAAACTACGGGGCCCCCCCCCTTGAAAAAACCTTGAAACTACGGGGCAACTCCTTAAAAAACCCTTGAAACTACGGGGAAAACCCCCCTTAAAATTACCCAAACCCTGAACATCCCTTGAAACTTTATTGCAAACCCGGGGAAACCCCCCCCCTTTTAAAATTCCTTGCAAACCCTAACATCCCTTGAAACTTTATTGCAAACTCCTGAAAACCCCCCCTTAAAATTCCTTCAAAACTGGGACACCCCTTAAACTTACTGCAAACCTCTGAACACCCCTTGAAACTTTATTGCAAACTCCGGGGACACCCCTTGAAATTTTTTTCAAACCATCGGACACCCCTTAAACTTTATTGCAAACCCCCTGAAAAACCCCTTGAAACTTTATTGCAAACTCCTGAACACCCCTTGAAATTCCCTTGCAAACCCCTTGAACACCCCTTCAACCTTTAAAACCATCTAACATCCCTTGAAACTTCCCTTGAACCTCTGAACATCCCTTAAAAACCCCTTTAAAAAAGACACCCCCTTTAAAATTACCTTGTCAAACTCATCAATGAGGCACACCCTTGAAACATTACCTTGTCAAACTCATCAATGAGGCACACCCCTTGAAACTTCCTTGTAAAACTCTCAATGAGGCACCCCCCCTTTAAAAATTTTTAAAACTCATAAATGAGGCACACCCCCTTGAAAATTACCTTGTAAATCATCAAGGGGCACCCCCTTAAACTTACCTTCAAACCACTGGGAAACTCCCTTGAAACTATTTAAAATTAAAGACACCCCTTAAAAATTCCTTTAAAACTCTCAATGAGGCACACCCCCTTAAACATTACCTTGTCAAACTCATCAATGAGGCACACCCCTTGAAACATTACCTTGTAAAACTCAAAATGAGGCACACCCTTGAAACATTCCCTTTCAAACCATCAATGAGGCACCCCCCCTTAAACATTACCTTGTCAAACTCATCAATGAGGCACACTCCCTTGAAACTTACCTTGTAAAAACCCAATGAGGCACACCCCTTAAAAATTACCTTGTCAAACTCATCAATGAGGCACACCCCTTTGAAACATTACCTTGTCAAACTCATCAAGAGGAAACCCCTTGAAAATTACCTTGTCAAACTCATCAATGAGGCACACTCCCTTAAACATTCCCTTGTCAAACTCATCAATGGGGCACCCCCTTGAAACATTACCTTGTCAAACTCATAAATGGGCACACCCCTTGAAAATTCCCTTTGTCAAACTCATCAATGAGGCACACCCCTTGAAACATTACCTTGTCAAACTCATCAATGAGGCACACCCCTTGAAACATTACCTTGTAAAACCATCAATGGGGCACACCCCTTGAAATTATTTTAAAACCCAATGAGGCACACCCCCTTTAAATTACCTTGTAAAACTCATAAATGAGGCACACCCCCTTGAAACATTACCTTGTCAAACCCAAGGGCAACTCCCTTGAAACATTACCTTTCAAACTCATCAATGAGGCACACCCCTTGAAATTACCTTGTCAAACTCATCAATGAGGCACACCCCCTTGAAATTTCCTTTCAAACTCTCAATGGGGCACCCCCTTGAAACATTACCTTGTCAAACTCATCAATGAGGCACACCCCTTGAAACATTACCTTGTCAAACTCATCAATGAGGCACACCCCTTGAAACATTACCTTGTCAAACTCATCAATAGGCACACTCCCTTGAAACATTACTTGTCAAACTCATCAATGAGGCACACCCCTTGAAACATTACCTTGTCAAACTCATCAATGAGGCACACTCCCTTGAAACATTACTTGTCAAACTCATCAATGAGGCACACTCCCTTGAAACATTACCTTGTCAAACTCATCAATAAGGCACACCCCCTTGAAACATTACCTTGTCAAACTCATCAATGAGGCACACTCCCTTGAAACATTACCTTGTCAAACTCATCAATGAGGCACACTCCCTTGAAACATTACCTTGTCAAACTCATCAATGAGGCACACCCCTTGAAACATTACCTTGTCAAACTCATCAATGAGGCACACCCCTTGAAACATTACCTTGTCAAACTCATCAATGAGGCACACCCCTTGAAACATTACCTTGTCAAACTCATCAATGAGGCACACCCCTTGAAACATTACCTTGTCAAACTCATCAATGAGGCACACCCCTTGAAACATTACCTTGTCAAACTCATCAATAAGGCACACTCCCTTGAAACATTACCTTGTCAAACTCATCAATGAGGCACACCCCCTTGAAACATTACCTTGTCAAACTCATCAATGAGGCACACATCCCTTGAAACATTACCTTGTCAAACTCATCAATAGGCACACCCCCCTTGAAACATTACCTTGTCAAACTCATCAATAGGCACACTCCCTTGAAAACATTACCTTGTCAAACTCATCATGAGGCACACTCCCTTGAAACATTACCTTGTCAAACTCATCATGAGGCACACTCCCTTGAAACATTTACCTTGTCAAACTCATCATGAGGCACCTCCTTGAAACATTACCTTGTCAAACTCATCAATAAGGCACACTCCCTTGAAACATTACCTTGTCAAACTCATCAATAAGGCACACTCCCTTGAAACATTACCTTGTCAAACTCATCAATAAGGCACACTCCCTTGAAACATTACCTTGTCAAACTCATCAATAAGGCACACTCCCTTGAAACATTACCTTGTCAAACTCATCAATAAGGCACACCCCCTTGAAACATTACCTTGTCAAACTCATCAATAAGGCACACCCCCTTGAAACATTACTTTGTCAAACTCATCAATAAGGCACACTCCCTTGAAACATTACCTTGTCAAACTCATCAATAAGGCACACCCCCTTGAAACATTACCTTGTCAAACTCATCAATAAGGCACACCCCCTTGTCTGCAAGCACCAAAGCACCAGCTTCTAAAGTCCACTCCTTGGAGACTGGATTCCTCTGGACATAAGCGGTTAAACCTACAGCAGACGCTCCTTGGCCTGTAGCAAAGACAACTCTTGGTGCAGTTTTCTCAATGTATTTCAAGAACTGGCTCTTAGCTGTGCCTGGATCTCCACAAATGAGGATGTTTATATCACCTCTCACCTACAATTGATAAATAAAAGTTAGTTAGTCAACAGATAACCCCCACTGCACATCAAAATATTCAGTCCATAAGTGTCTGGACCCTATTTTCAGTAGCTCCATGAACGTGCAGCAGATGACAACACTGGTTCTGTGTTGGTTAACTATTCATTGCTACCCTACATAACCCGTGTCTAGCTTCATCCCTTTTGACTTGATGTTCTTGTCATCTGGTCAAGGTTGCAGATTTAGTCATCACTTGATTCGATTAATTGTCCTGCCTCTGTGAAGGCATTTAGTATGCCAGCCCAATCCATTGCTTGTCTGTTTTCCACAGCCCTCCACGGATTAGCTTGCTCATTTCTTCTTACCTGACCAGGCACAACAAAGAAGCAGACTGTTATTGACTTTTACCTCCTGAGGCTCCACATGGTCCTTTTTATTTTACATAAAAGTCATTCTAGAGAAAACAAAGCCTTGCCAAAAACAAGTCTGAAGTGGATTCTAAACAGCAGAAATAAGAGGGGAAAATGAACACACACACAAGAGATAACGGATAAAATAACAAACACACATATACACAAAAACAAATTAAGGGATTTTAAAAAATGAACACATACAAAAGCAAGATTTCATGTGACACTTAAGAACAAACAATAATTATAAAGACATTTATGACAACAAAATAAAAATGCTCAAACCTTATGTTTCTGACCAGGGTTTTTTGCTTCCCCTCCAAATATGGCTAAAGCGATAGATCTCTTAATGTCTTCGTGGCCGTAAATAGATGGAGCCATGCTGGCAAAGATCTGTGGAAACATATTCATGTTTTCATATGTAAGACATCAATATCATTTTAGATTGTTCAGCCTGTAAAGCTACTACATGAACAATCTGTTTCTATTTTTATCTATCCCTGATATATGAATATACTAGAATCATAATCATGTGAAGGGGATCCCCGTTGTGAAGTGGTCAAGCAGTTTGACTCCCTTGCTTAGAAGGTCTTGGGTGATTTCATGACTCCGTCATTTAGTTCACAAGTTTAGTTAGTTTTTTAGTTTAGTCGTTGGATCAACATCACGGCACACAGTTTAACCCATAAGTGCTCCGTTTTCCTCCTAACTCAAACCTGAGTCTGGAGAAACTCAGCTCAATGAACGAACTCCGTTGCATCGGCGAGGATCCTTAAATACTTTGGGTAGATTTTTAACTCGAAATTTTTCCTGGGCAGCGCCGTGAGGCTACTCTTTTCGATTTCCAACTGCCAAGGGATTTTTACGTGCAGCAACAATACACACGGGCGTCCGATCTCACTACCCAGAGACCAGGGGAAATTTTATTACTGGAAGTCCAGGTGGATTTTTTAAAATAAATCCCGGTCCTCACCAGGGCCTGAACCCGGGACCTCCAGCACTCGAGGCGGACACCATACCTCGAGACCACTCAGCCCCCCACCCCCCTCTTCACAAGTAGTTTCTGAGACTTATGGGGGGAGAACCGTGGAGTTTATGCTCTGTGTGACACTTTAAGCAGGCAGTTTGCCGATTTGTGAACAGAGGCCAAGCTAGATGGGGTGAAACCCAATGCATTGAGGACGATCCTCTTGGCCCTCCCTCCTTTTAACACCCCCCTCCTCCTCTTTTTTTTAACCCCCCCCCCCCCAATTCATGCGACATTGTGTCAAGAACACAGTCTCCATTACAGTCAATCTGTTTGCATCCTGGCCAGCATCAGATTGCCCTGTGTCTGATTGTGTCATATGTAAATGTGATGTCCTGTGTCCATCACTGTCCAGGGTGTCCCGTCACATTTCATGGTCCTTGCCTTTCTTTGTTAGCTGTCCAGAACTCTATGACCTTCAATAAGACATCACATTTCATGGTCCTTGCCTTTCTTTGTTAGCTGTCCAGAACTCTATGACCTTCAATAAGACATCACATTTCATGGTCCTTGCCTTTCTTTGTTAGCTGTCCAGAACTCTATGACCTTCAATATGTCATCACATTTCATGGTCCTTGCCTTTCTTTGTTAGCTATCCAGAACTCTATGACCTTCAATAAGACATCACATTTCATGGTCCTTGCCTTTCTTTATTAGCTGTCCAGAACTCTATGACCTTCAATAAGTCATCACATTTCATGGTCCCTGCCTTTCTTTGTTAGCTGTCCAGAACTCTATGACCTTCAATATGTCATCACATTTCATGGTCCTTGCCTTTCTTTGTTAGCTGTCCAGAACTCTATGACCTTCAATAAGACATCACATTTCATGGTCCTTGCCTTTCTTTGTTAGCTGTCCAGAACTTTATGACCTTCAATATGTCATCACATTTCATGGTCCTTGCCTTTCTTTGTTAGCTGTCCAGAACTCTATGACCTTCAATATGTCGTCACATTTCATGGTCCTTGCCTTTCTTTGTTAGCTGTCCAGAACTCTATGACCTTCAACAAGACATCACATTTCATGGTCCTTGCCTTTCTTTGTTAGCTGTCCAGAACTCTATGACCTTCAATATGTCGTCACATTTCATGGTCCTTGCCTTTCTTTGTTAGCTGTCCAGAACTCTATGACCTTCAATGTCGTCACATTTCATGGTCCTTGCCTTTGTTAGCTGTCCAGAACTCTATGACCTTCAATGTCGTCACATTTCATGGTCCTTGCCTTTGTTAGCTGTCCAGAACTCTATGACCTTCAATATGTCGTCACATTTCATGGTCCTTGCCTTTCTTTGTTAGCTGTCCAGAACTCTATGACCTTCAATAAGACATCACATTTCATGGTCCTTGCCTTTCTTTGTTAGCTGTCCAGAACTCTATGACCTTCAATGTCGTCACATTTCATGGTCCTTGCCTTTGTTAGCTGTCCAGAACTCTATGACCTTCAATATGTCGTCACATTTCATGGTCCTTGCCTTTCTTTGTTAGCTGTCCAGAACTCTATGACCTTCAATGTCGTCACATTTCATGGTCCTTGCCTTTGTTAGCTGTCCAGAACTCTATGACCTTCAATATGTCGTCACATTTCATGGTCCTTGCCTTTCTTTGTTAGCTGTCCAGAACTCTATGACCTTCAATATGTCGTCACATTTCATCTTCTATCAAACAAAACAGGATGAAGCAATCTATCACCCAAGCAAGTATCCTATATAGAGGACCGCACACTTAAAGTAATATAGTAATAATTGTAAGTCAGTGATGAATCCTCGGTTCAAAAAGCATAAATAGCCTACACAAATATATATGCAGGAGTAAAAAGGTAATGAATGAGCTGACCAGCAATAATGTACCAAACAAACAGGAAGAGGCATGGACAGGGCGGATATCATTAATTCAGTAGACTCAATTGGCTGAAACTGACAAGACTTCAATGCTAGCCTGACTTCACATACTCGGAGTGAAGCCTGACCAAGCATGTCAATGCTGCCATTAAGGTCAAGAGAGAAGATATAACCAACTGCTCATGGGAATGGTCAGCAGAAATATATTTTTTATTAGAAATTGCAAAGAGCTGACCATAAAGTCAATGCCCTGGCAAGTTAGAAAAGAAAATGTACACAGTTAGATACAGCCTGCTACCTTGGATAGAATATGTGTAGAGAAAACAAACCTAACACACACATACTGCAGTAGGGCACTGATTTATGTACATCAATGTGTGACACACTTCCCCTGAAATAAGAACAAAGAAGTCTACAAAGTCCCCAAAGCCAGCAGCTAGTAAAGGAGAAAATTGTTATGAAAGTAATACATTATTAAATTAATAGGCAATGAGAAGCTTTCAAGTACAAGATTCGCTCAGTAACAATTCATTTGCAAATATTTGCACATAACATTAAAGACTAGAAAAATATAACTGACCTTTTCACCAATTCGTTCTTCTTTAGACAGGGTAACAATAGCTTTTATATCTTCGTCTGTGAGTGATGCCACTGCTGTTTTATCATCCTTCTTGGTGATATAGTTGGCCTGAATGACTGTTGCAAACACTGGGAAACCATTTGCTGTGTTCAGGGATCCATCATAATTGTTGTGGTAAATACCAGTCAGCTCCTAAAACAATGCAATAAATAATGGTATTCTGACAATGAAATAATGGTATTATGGTGATGTAATCAACAATAAAAACATTTCTTAGAATATCATGGATCCAAAAAAATATTGAAATTCTACAAGACCTGAACATTGAAGAAAACTGGCTCATAAACGGTATGTCTCAGAAAGTACAGTGATGGAAGACATGGTTTCTGGGAGAAAGGCGGCAGGGCAGACCAACAATAAGATAGACAAGACATTGCAGACACTTGAGCATGAGGCAGGAGAAATGGCAGGAGATCATGAGGCCTTTCTGCACGCCATGATGAGAGTGCCTTCCTGCAAAAGGACCTGCTATATGATGACGAATTAATCATGGGGAGCCGCAGTAGTGCAGTGGCTAGCACACTTGCCTGCTGGTCACGTGTTTGAATCCCCACAAGGCTGGGATTGTCCTGCATTCAGAGGTCGACCAATCCTTATATGGAGACCAGAAAATGTTCTGGAAAGTAAAGGCGGTCGACATGATACTGATCACATCACTCAATGAGTGCTGATTGGCCTATCAACATGTGGGGGCTAGCTTCATGTGCCAAATACGCCTCAAGGACTTCTTTCATTTATTTTTAATAATTCTTCTTTTCTCTTCTGAGGGGAGTGCACCACAGCCAGTTAATGCATCTCAAAGACCAGCATATGTGCACTTGTGTACAGTGTGCTTCCTCTAGACTTAGACAGATTCCATCCAAGGTAACAGGCTTTACCTACCCGTGATGAGGTTTTCTTTCCTAACAATTTTGCCAGGGCATCAGCCTTATGGTCTACTCTTTGCAATTTCCAACTGCCGTGGGCACAACTTGCACACAGGACCTCCTGTTTTTCACCTGTATCTGAGAAAACTAGGTATCCATTTCCACTACCCAAGAGGTCAGTGGGACATGTGATATCGAAGGTACCAATGGTTCATAGAAAAATATCCAGCTGTCTGCTGGGATTGAACCTGTTCTGAGCCTGATGCAGACACCATAACCTCTAAGCCACAGCTATTCCCCTTTAAATAATTATTCAATTAATCAATCAGGTGTCATCTCCAGAATGAAGTTGACTGCAATTGATCTCCAACTAACTGTCTGTCGCTGTTCATAATTAATAATCAAACACTATGTATATTCTTCTTCTTCTGCATTCATACCGGATTTTTTTTTCCGGACGTGATTGCGTTGTGCCTGTTTACAGCAGAGGCTGCGTTCTTGTGCCGTTAGGCCGGCACATCCGACTTCTGCAGGCATTTGTTGACCAAGATAACCTTCCTGGGGGTTTCGTCTATGTATATTCAACTCTACCATATGGAGTAGAAACACAGACTTTCGACTTCAAATGTGCAGTATGAAACTGAGAATTTTAAAATGTAAGCCGTCAGAAGACGAGCGAGTTCCTTGCATGGGAAAAAAGACAAGTCAAGGAAGTTCTAGATTTAAGAAATAAAACCGTAGCAGGGATAAATAAAACCGTAGCAGGGACCTATGTGACATCTTAGGACTATGACATTTTATAGGCCTGAATGCTTGCAGAAATATGTGGCCAGTCCTTCCCTCCCAGAGCGAAACCTAAAGTTGGCTTCAAACCCTCATCTGACCACAACAGTGCCATTGTCTACATAACGTGCCAAAAACCGTAGCAGGGACCTATGTGACATCTTAGGACTATGACATTTCTCTTCTTCTTTGCGTTCATCCGGAGTGATTTTTTCAGATGTGATTGCGGTGTGTCTGGTTAGGCACCCTCGGGTCGAAACCCTCAGGCCAACACATCCGACTTTTAGCGTGCATTTTTGGCCAGGTTAGCAATCCTGGGAGACTCTCACTTTTGTGGTACCGTCCACATCTCAGCTGGTCTAGTTGGAACAGTCGAAGACTACACGGTCATCCCTCAAGTGAAGCAGGGACAGTCCATAGCATTTTCCGCCATCCTGGGTGGCTTCCATAATTGCAGAGCCGGCACATAACGCTCTGGTGCTGGGTTTACCGAGGGAATCGTCACGTCCTGCTCATGGCTGTTTTAATTCCTCACTTCAATATATTGGGCATTTCGCTCGCCCTGGGCCGTTCCTGCACAAACCAGTCAGCTCTGCGGTTGGTTTCCACTAAGCGAGTTTTCGGACATGTGCTTGTCCCTGTACCCATCAGAGCTGTTCCAGGCACGGCGGACATTCGGAAAACTACCTAGTCAGAGCTGTTCCGAACCTAGGTAGTCAGAGCTGTTCCTAGCACGGGAGACATTCGGACGAGACATTTCACTCGGACGTAAATGCGTAGTGTCAATTTTTAGTTTGCCACCCGTAGGACGACACTTCCGACTTCCGGCGGGCATTTTTTAGTGAGGTTAACCTTCCTCTGGTTTCGAGACACGTTAGACTGTTGTAATGTCACCCACATCTCAGCTGGTCAAGATAGGACGATCAACGATATCGTGGTCTGCCCTCAAGGGAAGGCAGGGGCAGATCATGGGCATTATCTCGCTATCCAAGGAGGTTTCCATAATTGCAGAGCCGGCACATATTGCTCTGAGACTGGGCTCACCCAAGGAGTTTCCACGTCCTGCTCATGGCTGCTTTAGTTCCTCACTTCCATGTGTTGGGCATCCCACTTGCCACTGATCGCTCAATCACACACCAGGGGCGGTCAGACTGCGAGTGACATCCACTCAAGCTTTTGCTTGTGACTTCAGTCCACGCAATAGGTTCGCTCGCCGTGCGTTCCATTTCACGTTGATGAGACATTCTTCCACTTTTGTCTACACTCTCTATGAGTTAGATACAGACAGTTTCCGTAACCCTTCGACTGGGGCACTTTTCTGACTTTTTTGTACTCGCTCACGAGGTAGGCTACATGTGCTGCCGGCTCAGCACCTTACCTTCGTGCAGCAGTGAACGGGAAACGGCCAGGCCCCTTCATCCGGGAAACTCTCATATCCTCCCAGCTGGGAGCCTTCGAACATGTATCAGACCTGAGCATGTAGCTTGCTCAGTATCATGTTTCTATTTTCCGGTAGACGATCCGAGGGTTTGTGGCTTAGAGGCGTTCAGCCACATCCCTCGACAGGGAGCCTTAAGAGATTTGTCCGGACCAAGAAATTCTGCCTTTGTGCACCTCATTTAAATTTTGACTGCTATCCTCAGTCTATGCCTGCAGAGCAGCAGGTTGTGTCTCTCTTAGTCTGGTCCCTATCCCATAAGCTGTCCGATATGTAATTTTTCACCCATCGGCAAGCAAACGGGGTCTATGGGACACGCAAGCTCCCCCACCACGTCAAGGTGGAGACACATCGGGGGAGCTATGACATTTTATAGGCCTGAATGCTTGCAGAAATATGTGGCCAGTCCTTCCCTCCCAGAGCGAAACCTAAAGTTGGCTTCAAACCCTCATCTGACCACAACAGTGCCATTGTCTACATAACGTGCCAAACGCCACATCAACACACCCATAAAGTTTTAGAATACTCAATATAAATAAGGTAGTGTTTGTACAATTTTGGCTGTCAATGACCCAAATGGTCATCAATGGTCAAAATGAACCAGATGTTTAGAGAGAATCACCTGTAAGAGAATCCCCCCAAAAAAATGTCACTATGCAACTCAAGTTTGGCTTGAGGGTTGGCTGAACGCAGTCTTTTGTGATCACGACAGCTTTTTCAGATGTTCTTGTCTCTTCAATTTTTGAAAGTTCATTACTAAATTAACGGCAGATATTTTTGTGTTTTCTGAAGTAAAAGTTACCAAATGCAGACGCACACATAAAACATCATCCCGTCAATAGTAAGCACTCATCTGACAACACAATTTTTATAATCAGATGATGTGCATTTAAAACTGGTGATAATTATTTAATATTTGACAGCCCAAAATCTTAATCTTCAAAAATCATTCGTTTTAGTGATGTCTGATATTTTCTTGCAAATGTTACTCTGAATAAACACTTACAATTTCATCTCCAGGTTTGCAGGTATCTACTAGATCATCTAATAAAATTGTATCTTTTGAACGAGGCAGACGGCCGGCTGGTACTTTTCCTGGACTTTCCTGAATGGTGACTCTTTGATAGTTCTTGTACACTGTCTGTGATAATAAATATATTTAATATATATAATAAACAAATAAATATAAATTGTACTTATGGGGCAACATTTGTGAATAGTTTAACAAACTTAAACAAAAATTCTGCATTGGTGATTAGGCAGGTCAGTTTATCCTCACTTTAACATTCTCTCACTTTTAAATGTACAGAACAACTTAGGTGTCTTAACACTCTAGAGGCATGCTGGGTTATGGTGGTCCCCCAATATTTCCCATAATGAATGACACAAGTGGCAACTTGTGTACAATATTGTGCCAGCTCAACCGAACTGAGGAGCAAGCATCAAAGCTGCCGCAATATCACGGCTCTCTAATAAAAAAAAAACATAACACATGTGTAACAAACTGGAAACATTCGTACCTGTTCCATATTTATCTCAAATGGTCCTTGGACTGACATTCTGGGCAAGACCCGGGCTTGATTTCTGTGTTCTGTGTCTGATAAAACGGACCCAGCACAAATGAACACTTGTTACAGTCGTAGCGAATGACACTCAGCTGAGGTAGCACGCTGGTCACACTGGTAACCACTCCATTTGTGCGGATCAATTGGTTCAAGTGAAGCTGCCTGCAACACAAAGAGGATATTTCTTGCCACTTATGTATCTTACAACGAAGAGATATTTATGAAATACACAGAGGAAAGTTAGAGATGAATGAATAATTAATAGCAAGATATGGAACTTAAAAAAGAGCTAAGAATAGAAAACAGTTAGTTATGTGTGGCTCCTGTGAGAAAGAGAGAAACAGTGTGCATACATTACAAGAAACTCAATCCCATTAAAAAGAATTCACATTTGGTATACGATAGTTGCACAGCACTTGTTAACATCTCTTATTTACACTTATCGTTGTTTATACCTCTATACATTTTTATTTACTAATTTTACTTGTTTCTTTAGATCTGCTTGTGCTATTCCTGAAGAAGATCAAGTGCCTTGCCAACTGGCGTGGTACATCATGCTTTTCCCCATCTTATGTTTCAAACAGCATTATCAATTTGTGTACTGGCAACTTTCCATGCCATAACATAAGGCTGTGAAAAATTATCTCTTGCTGTATTCAACTGTCTCTCCACAAATCTTTCTAGTTGCTTTTCTCTTTCAATTAATCTTACCAGCTGTTAAAATATGTTTATTATTTTTCTCTTCCCATGATGTGCCCAAAGTGTGATGACTGCCTCTTTTTTATATTTGTAATAAGTTGCCTTTGTGTCTTAGCCTCTTTCAAAACATTTATATTACACATGACGGCTGTACAAGGAATTTTCAGCATTGTGTTTCTTCTTCTTCTGCGTTCATCCAGTTTTTTTTTCCGGACGTGATTGCGTTGTGCCTGTTTACAGCAGAGCTGTGTTCTTGCGCCGTTAGGCCGACACATCCGACTTCTGCGGGCATTTATTGACCGGGTTAACCTTCCCGGATTGTAAGTGTTTCATACCCACCTATGTTTACAATTATAAAATCTTTTATAGCTTAACAGAAAACTAAAATTTCCTGGGACAGGAGATAATCATTAAACAGGTAAATTCTCCCACTCCAAGTAATTTTACGACACCAGGGATAGCCAAAAAAGATTTTAAATTACAATATTTTAAAACTGAAATACAAAATAATTAAAATTAAAAATACTTTACCTGAGTGATCTAATTTCTTCAATCAGTGGTAAGTCTGCTATTCGCACATGTATGGTCTTTGTAATTCTTTCGTAATTTGGGTACATGTTAAAGACCACTTCTTTAGCAGCCTGTTTTAGAAGAATTTACATATCTTACTAAACACATTTTCTTTTACAACTAAATACATAGATGTTTAAATATGGGGGGAAATAATAAACGAAAAACCCTAACAATTCAAACCTCAAACAGGAAACAAGAGAATTTAAATTTTGCCAGGAGAAGAAAGGTTTAGGAGCACAAAATTGTGTATCATAGTATAATATACTAGCTGAGCTGTGTATCAGTAACGTGGGGAGAAAAAGCAAGGTATATAACAGTACAAAGGGAGATGGCAGACTGACACACACAGCACTAGCGTCTCTTTTTTCACCTCCTGATTCACTGGTGTTTGTTTAAGATTGGTGTTTTACAGGGTAGCACTTTTTGTTTTTGAAAATAGTTGTTTCTGTTTGTAGTTGTAATGCTGGTTCTATAAACGAATGGGAATATTGGTTCTATAACATATGGCTTCTATGGAAATATGGGCTTATAAACATATGGGTTTTTATTATTTATGATGAAGAATTAATGTCACCGCACTCAGGACAAGCTCATCAGCACCCAGCCTCTGCCAGCAGAAGTTGAAGGGTTGAGTTGAGTTGAGTCAAGAACTGACATCACTGCACTCAGGACATTCCCATACGTGCTCAGTCCCCTCGTTCAACAGCCAGCGAAGAGTCATACTACTAACCGTTGAAGGATGTGAATGCTGATTGTCCCTGTTGTAAGCGGCTAGCTTCACATTAGAACAATCTACATCTATCATCATCATCCAGTGCCTTGCCGGCTGGCATGAACGATCATGCCTCTTCACAAATCACGATCTCCAATGTTGTGGATCAACTCCAATGTTGTGGATCAATTCGTGTGTTTACTCCTTCCGTGCCATGACATAAGACTCAAGAATCTTCTCACACTGTCTTCCTCTATCTCTTTTTCCGGTTGTCACAACATGTTCCAGTTTTTGTCTTCTCATAATGTGGCCAAAAAAATGATGACTGTCTCTTTCTGATGTTTGTGATAAGTTGTCTTTGTGTCTTAGCCTCTTTCTGATGTTTGTGATAAGTTGTCTTTGTGTCTTAGCCTCTTTCTGATGTTTGTGATAAGTTGTCTTTGTGTCTTAGCCTCTTTCTGATGTTTGTGATAAGTTGTCTTTGTGTCTTAGCCTCTTTCTGATGTTTGTGATAAGTTGTCTTTGTGTCTTAGCCTCTTTCTGATGTTTGTGATAAGTTGTCTTTGTGTCTTAGCCTCTTTCTGATGTTTGTGATAAGTTGTCTTTGTGTCTTAGCCTCTTTCTGATGTTTGTGATAAGTTGTCTTTGTGTCTTAGCCTCTTTCTGATGTTTGTGATAAGTTGTCTTTGTGTCTTAGCCTCTTTCTGATGTTTGTGATAAGTTGTCTTTGTGTCTTAGCCTCTTTCTGATGTTTGTGATAAGTTGTCTTTGCGACTCAGCTTCCCTTAAAACATCCAGATTGCTCATTTTGGCCTTCATCTATGGTTCTAGTCTAACGAATGTTTTTAAAAAATTGGCCACTCCATCAGATTCCCCTTTTAAGAAAAAGGCAACAAATATTTTTCACAATTAGATAATAATGATGATTAGACATTCATAATTTTAGTAAAAGAAGTGTCTTACCTCATCCAAGTTATTCAACATCTCCGAAGGGGCTTCAGGCAAGAAATACGCCAAAACCTGCTCCATGGATGCCAGCATGTTGTAGTCAATCACCAAACTCTCCTTGTTCACTGTGTGTATAAACGAAATGGATAAACTCAACTCTGCTTACCTTTCAAATCAATGGAGTATTTGGTATGCTACACTATAAATACACTTCGTCAGTGTAAATAATACATAAAAACAGACCAAATAAATTAATGAAGTTGTTTTATCATTTAATTCGGTAACGGCTGTACTTTCCACAGAATAATGCTGCCTTTGCTAAAGTACACCAGTGGCTCAGCTCAAAGTGCGTATATATAACAATATAAAAAAAGTAGCATAGGTTTTTTTTTGTGGTGTGTGCATGGTTTTAGTCACAATAAGTCGACAGAAATGTGTCAGCTACAAACTGTTTTTTGGGGACAGGAATTCTACTGAAATGCATTAGGATTCTGTCAGTTGTGGCTGAATAAGCCAGAAATATGTACATGAGTGGTCATCAAGCTATTCATAATTATAGTGGAAACAGCATCCAAAAAACCAGTTATATGCAAGTCTAAGACTATTATCCATTTTCAAACCCCAGGTAGGTCATATTTCTTTTCCTAATCCACACTAGCCTTTAAACACAGTAGTGGAAAGGGTGTAAGCTTCGTTTCAAGATCAGATGAGTTCCATTTATCTATATTTGTTTAAATTGTGCACTCTTGATGTTGCGTTATCTATGATCGTCTTTGTCTTTCTCTGGCTCTATATCAAAATCTTCAGTCTCTTCTACTTTTTCTGTTGCTTTTATTCTCCACTGGAACAAAGGCCATCAAACTACCCATGCCAAGCCATCGTATCTTTTGATATCTCCTGCAGCTTCATTCATGTTCCTCACAAATTATTCCACTCTGCCTTTAATTGATCTTCCGTAGTCATATGGAAATCCCAGCAGCTTTTTTCAAGCATTTCATCTCACACATATTTTCTCAGAAGGTATGTTGGTAAAGCAAAAGTTTTGTCATAGACAATATATGTGTCAGAAGCGAGATACTGTTTATCACTGTCATTTGACTTTTACCTTAATATTCAGATGTTTGAGCAAAGGTGACAGCTGATAAATCACCATATTTGCATTTTGGCATCTTGTTTCTATATGTGTTGAATCATCAGCCCTTTGTGATTTCTATGGTTTGTCCCGACTTCTTTTACCTGTAATACTCCATTGTTTTAGTTTGGTGTTTATTTGTATATTTAGTGGGTCTAGTGACCGTCAAATATAACATGAGTGATAAATCAAATCAAGGCAATAAAAACAAACTATAGGTCGCATAATTAACTGCCAGGCACATAGAATAAAGTAACATAATGAATCCTGATATTTGAAACACACAATATATTGTCTTATGTTTCAGTGTTGTCTTACTACAGTAGTTTTAAACTTGTAACACATTGAAACATAACTCTTGTCTATTTCAGCCATAAGGATTATAGTGTTGCTTTGTTCTATTCTGCAGTAGGCACCTGATGAGTTACAGCGAAATATGCCAGGCTATAGACTGAGTAACCTATTGTTTGTGTTACAACAGAAATGCATTGCTGTAAAAATCAAAGTAAACCAAATAAATGATATAGCTTCACCTAAATTGTAACAACTTTACATGCACTGATACAACTTTCTGTACTCACATTCAACCATTTGTCTGATTTTTTCTCGGTACACATTATGACCCTTCTGATCGACGTAAGTTCTCAGAAAATTCTTGAAGCGATGTTTGATTTCTGTCTTTGGTCCAAGCATTGCGACCCATTCACGAACGGTGTGACCTTTCATGTCCTCCAGATTTTCAATACTCTCTACCATCTTGTTAACAGAAAGGAAGAGGAAAAATAAATTGTTTATTAATAATTCCAACATTGCAAAGTATTGTGTACTGAACCATTTCTTGAAAACAATTAAGCTAATTAATCATATTAATATCTTCACAGCCTGGGATTTTGAGATAAAAGCTAATTTTAAAATAATTTCCTTTACATTCTAATTTTTTTTCCCATCTTTTCATTCTTCTCATTCGTTTATTATACCTCAATGTAGTTACTGCAGCGGCTTCCCCATGTTTATATGTTGTGTTTTGTGTATCTGTTTGCTGACGAAGAATAATCGCCACGACGTACTATGGTTTCTGTAACTGTGTTCTGTAAAGCAGCATTACTTCGAGTTATTTTATATTGTTTATGCTAATACAAGAATGACCAAATACGATATTGCAGCTTTATTTTTAACTGTTTACAATCAATGTGGCAGCTACATCAGCAGCTTTTCCCCTGTTGGGGGATGGATCATCAACCAACTAATGCCAAGCCGTCCTATTTTTTGCTGTCTCATGCAGTTCCGTCCATGTCCCCCCCCCCCCCCCATATTATGCAAGTCTTTATAATCTCTTCTCCATGTTTTTAAGTCTCCCACTATTTCGTTCACACTGTGGGTTCCAGACAAGGGAGTGGCTAGTTATCCTACCCTGAGGTTCAGTCACATCCTATTTATAATAAACTGCCACATGAATTATAACGACATTGAGCACTAATGTGCTTGGTGTCAGTTTCTTAAAGCGAACCCATAACTGTGACAAAGCTTATGATGATGACATATTATGATATCATCAAGATACACGTATTAAATTTGGTCATTTATCAGAGGTACTGTAAACTGGTTGCTGAAAAACATTTGAAATACAAGCGATTCATCAAAAATCACATTAAAAATGTATAGAAATGTGCATATTTCAAGAACAAATAAAACTTTTTTCTAATATTGTTTACCTTTGTTTCTTCCTTACAGGATTCTAGGTCGCAAATTACTACATTCATAAAGTCAAAAATGTTGCTCTATCACAAGCCAGATTGTTCTGCCTCTGTTGTTGCCATGTGTAAATTATCTAACATCCTAAATTCATCAACAATGTAGTTTTTTGTCATTTTAGCTACCCTAGTACCCTTCGCTCCATAATTATCAATTTATTTGACTACACCGTTATCTATCTTTTCTTCATATGACAAACTTAGTCTCAGTAACATTTCCCTTGACATACACAATGCCCACATATCGTGAAAGATTACATTGATGATAATAACTAGGAAGGAGGTCAGCATGGCCGAATGAATAAGAATGCTTGTGTCACCGCCTCACCTTTAGATATATTATTAGAGGGCTGCTACTCCAGCCCAAGGGATAGAAGCGAGTCGCTCAGGACCCGAGTAATCTAGAGCCTTCTCGAAAGACTGGTCATCGAGTCCATGGTTCCGTGGACACTGACGTGGCCCGCTAATGCGGGGTCCACGAGGAACTCGGACAGAGTTACCGCCCATGTCGGATTGGGACACGTGAAGACCGGCAGAGGACAGACGGACTTGAGAGAGGCAACAAGGCCTGCCTGAGAGGGACTCAATAGATATTCATAGATATATATATACATAGGCTAGATAGCGTGCTAGATTGTTGTATGATAACTATGTGGTTGACGTTAACTATCTGTAATATGTAATATAGCGCGGGCTGTTAACCCACTGCGCCAATGCAATACAATAAATGTTCTATATCATAGCGAACGAAGTTATTGTTGCCTGTGTGAACCCGAGCTCAGATACCTAGATAGGAGCAAGACGATGACAGCTTGTTTTAAACATCCGATGCCCTACACCGGTCAGTTGGACTAAAATGTTGACTTCTCGTCCTTGACTTGGGAATGTAAATTACAAGTACCTTAGAAGTCTGAGTGGGTTCGCCTGATGGGAGGGACACTGGTAAAAGGGAAAGCTAATCCACATGCACAAATCAGTCCAGTGCACCTGAAGTAGTAGTTTGTGTATGGACTATGCTTGAGGACAGAGCAAGCAAACGGCAACGAAAGTAACACTAGGATTCTGGAAGGATCCGATGAGACCAGGAAACAAAATCTAGTAGCCAAAAGAAAAATACACACACACCTCATCTTCTTCTGTTGCTGCACCTTCTGCTGCTCGCTCTGCCAAACGCCTTTTCCTGGCGGGTCTGTCATCATCGTCATCAGAATCATCTGAGTAATTAAAGCAGAACATGATCACAAATACGTATATTTGAAAAAATGTTTTCCTGTAACATATAGTGGCAGTCCTATAATATTGCTAAGAGAGTAAAAATATGATATTCATTTATTACAGGTTCTAGAATATAACGCAACATATGTAAAACAAATCATGTGCAAAGAAGGCCAACATAGTCAAAACTGCAGGAAGCTGGGTGTGTTGACCAAATGTCGCAAATATTGCAGTCTGCTGTAAACAAAGTAAATATCACTCAAAGTTTGCAGAATGTTGATCAACCCCAGCATTTCCATACTGTGATTTACTAGGCAATTTAGTAGTTTGCCATTGCTTTCTGAACAGCCTGCATCTCATACCATCAAAAACACAAAGCAGCCTGCTTCCAAATTGTACGTAGCTGATTTCAAACTCACAACTTGGTATGTCTGGGATTTATGAAAATGTGTCTCAATCTCCCTTATGGTTCACCCAACAAAACAAAATGAAAATACCCAACAATTTAAAACAAAAAGAGAAATCAAATTATTTTAAATCGTAACTGAAGGTTGCAAGATATCAGGGAGTAGTCTGGGTATTATTTTCAGGCATTAAGTCTAAAGTGGGGAGTCCTTAGTGCAGGGGCTAGCATCCAATATGCCTCATGGCGTGTGACAGGGTGGTTTACTTATTTTAATATTGCTTTACACTGTTTTACTTTGAGGCAATTATTACTTTATAATTTATCCAACTAGTATTATTTTCTACCGCTCTGTCACACTACAATATTTCTTTACTTTTTTTTTTGCGCTCTCGCTTTTGAACTCAAGCATAGTCCATACACACTAGTTATAGTAGTGATGGACTGAATTTTGCATGTGGATTATCTTTCCTTATTAATTGTGTCCCTCGCCATCAGACGAACAACTTCGACTTCAGAGGTACTTGTAATTTACGTGCCCAAGTCAAGGACGACAGGCCAACATTTTAGTCCAGATGTCCGGTGTAGGGACTGAACCGCTTACCTCTGCATCAGCACAACGGATGTTTAAGAACACACGTTCTTACCCATTCGGACCTGCATTTCCTTACTGATTTTCAGATCTAGCATAATTCATTGTTTCCTGCTGGCTGTGACATACAAAGAATAATTTTATTTAACGTCCTGAGTCATAGGACGTGTTGTATTTTCTATGGTTTTCAAGGACACTTTGACACTTCTAAGCAGTGCAGCAAACATGCGTTTTGTTATTACAGATTGCATGACAACCTAATGGACAGTGTTGGAGTTAGGAAGTCAAGGGGAAGCAATGCTGAATGGCGAAGCACAAAGGGAGAGAAAATTAAAAGGATTCATACAGAACCAGAACCAATGGTTGTGAAAGAATATAACCATATGCACCAAACCAGTATAAAATACTATGATGATAACAATATGTAACTACAATAAATCACTCTAAGGCAAAATGAATTGTGATCGTTAAATCATATAACCACCCATATAACCACACATTTACAGCAAACTACTAATATTGGCTGTGCACATTTATATATAGAGCAACAGCCAAACATGTAATCAATAACACTTTATTACTACATTTTTACTTTCAAGTCTACCTAGCTTTCCTGGTTCTGACATGAAAATGTAAAGGTGCACGCATTCCTCCAAGCTCTATAGGTTTGTTTTTTTATGGGCTGAAGACATTACATTACTTTTATATTGTGTTCAAGGTGCTGATCGGTGACTTCAGGGTTTGTGCATTATATGAGAATATTGTGTGACCAATGGGAGAAGACCAGGGAGTCTCCATAGCAAAGTGGTTACACCATCTGCCTTGTGCTCAGAAGATCGTGGGTTCAATTTTGGTCTATGTCGTTCAGTTCACGAGTGCAACTTTCTCTGAGACCCCTAGGGGTCATCGCTGGAGCTATGTCGTTCAGGCTTTGTGCAATGCTATCAGCAGCCCCCCCCCCCCTGCAAAAAAGAAACTGAACCACATGGGGTAAAACTTGGTGCAATTAAGTCAATCTTCTTGCCTTTGAAAACCTTTTTGGGGGGGCGAAAACCAGCGCCCTCATGGTGTTATCCATGAAGAGTGATTTTCCCTTTAGCACACTGCAGTGATGTCCCTTTATATCTTTTCATGCACATTGTATTGTGCACTGAGAGAACACACAGATTCTCAGATATTCTGAACAGTATATATCTTGTAAATACCTGTGGTTAACTAAAAAAAAAATTTTTATGAAACAATATGAACAGGCAAATCACACACTTACCGTATAGAAGTCCTCGTCTCATACGTCCAGCCCTGACACCTTCCTCTCGTTCCCTGTCCCGAATCTCTCTTTCTGCATCTAAACGCTGGGTAGCGGACATCTCAGAATATTCCGAGGTATCCAAGCCAACATCTTCATAGACATCCAGCTCTGGAATAGGCTGGTAATCTCTGAAGTGGACAGAAACAAAACAATGTGAATGACAACATGCAGAGTTAAAATTATAGCATGCTGAAGCCAATTATTAAAAACAAAGTAAGTTAGTTAGTTAGTTAGTTAGGTCGAGGTTCCAACTTCACGGCAACGGGTCGTCCCCATTATGCTCCATTCCTGTGCAGTGAATACACACAAAATGCTCCCCACTGTCCAATGTGAAAAGTGAATAGGCAGGAGTCTCGGACAATCCAACAGCCTGCACAGGTACAATGTGCATAATGCCGCTGCCAGAATGCCAACACAAAATTATCCACGAAAACCACAGTTCATCGTCGATGGACTCAGCAGTCACCAGAAAGACCTCATTGACCCGGGTTTTCTCAAAAATGAACATAAACATGAATTTATATATCTAAAAATAAAAAGTTGGGGCAATAGACAGAAATATCATAAAAGCAAGAAGAGCTTTCACTGGAAAGTTGTGGAAATTATGAAATCAAAGCCGGTGCCAGGCAAGGTGTGGCTAAGTGGTTCAGCAGTTTACCACAGACTCAGAAGTTATGTAGTTCTTTGCCGAGACGGTTGAAAATTCTACAAAAACTTGTTTCTAATCAAATACCAAGTCTTCTTGGATAAGAGAGAAACATTGGAAATCATGTGTGCAAGAAGAGCATGTTAAAAATCCCACCCTCTTGAATGGCTACTTTCTAACCTCGATTTTTATGGCAAGCACATTGTTTCCAATATGTTCTATACAAGTCTAAGGTCTTTCCAGTCAATTTGGAGATCTGCAAGTATTTTTATGATGTCAAAATGTCTTACTCTATTTTCTTCTAGAGCAGACAATGGCAATCATGACCTGCCACTCTTCTCTGTCATCTGATAATTTAACACAATTGATGTATATGTGATTATTTACTGTATATGTGCTTATTTGTTGCAGCTGTTTTAAGCTTTTCATATAAATCTTTGTCTTCCTTACCTCTCTTGCCTAATATTTTCCCATCTAATGCTAATTTCTCTATGTTATCTCTTCTGTTTATGTCGCATCAATTTTGTATTTTTTTTAAACTTAATTATGAGTGATCTAGTTACACCTGCAGCTATCAATACATCCGCATCTGTTTTATTCTTGCAACAATATTCTCAACGTTCTTCTAAATAAAAATGACATCACTGCATCCAATTTCGTCATCATTTCATTATTCATCTAGCATTTGCATACATGCAGAAGAACAGACATACACAACATTCCAATGAATTAAATATATGTTTCACTTGTTATATTAAAATGTCTGAAATGCATACAACCACCTGAGATACTCATATCTGGTTTAGTATTGGCAAAGGATAACTTTTAATGCACATGAATATAAGTACCACAGTCTCCTCCCATAGATTACACAAAGAGAATCTTAGCACAGTTCACAAACTCCATAAACACTGCCAAGGACCCAAACATGTGTATACCAGAAACACATGTCATGAATATCCTTTTGTGAGAAGATTTTCTCATGTTGAAGCAGTCTAGGCAGAGACCTATTTAGCCTGCACTTTTTGATATAGGTCATCAGCCTTTCTACCCTTTCTTTGAGATATAAGATTATGTGAGACCTAATATTTATGAGATATGAGAGATTATATGAGATATGTTACGAAATATTAGATGTCATGGAATATTAGATGTCATGGAATATCAGATGTCAGGTATGAGAAGTTAGATATTGAGAAATAAAAAACATTTTAACAATCATTACTGGCTTTCTCTGTTCACCTGCATTATATTTTAAAACCCTAATAACAATTTACAACCAACCAACCTTTCAATATCATCACCAAACAGATTTTCTCCCTCCTCCTCATCCTGCTCTGGATCACCATCTCCACCGAGCAACTCAGAGTCATCTTCAAAAGGTGGTAGGTCACGACCTGGGCTTGAAGTTAACGGTTCACGCACCCGCCCTGGGCTGCTTGCCGTAGAGAAGGGATCAGCGTCGGATGATGTTTCATTATCCTGTCATTTTGCAATAGGAAAAGTACAGCAAATATATTTTAGAATAGAATACTAAATGAGAACATATTTGTAATGTGGTTCTTTCATGCTACTAACTGTGAACAAGTTTTACAGTGACTACTATTTCAAAGACGCTGGACTTAGATGCTTGTGTTCGCTGGCTGTGAACTCCAGCGTGAAGCCCTGTATGTCGGATGAATACATCCTGTTGTCCAACATCAATGTGATGTCATACCGGACCTGAGGTTTGCATGAGTATCTGTTATCCCATGTCTGGCTTATTGGTGTGCAGACTGGTGGTTCCTCGCCATGCAGGCAGATACTCTCCGACTCTTGGCCAGTATAGATCCCGGCCCTGGTGCCTTGGAAACACCTCTGCGTCCCTGGACTTAGATGTTCTGGACTTCTTGTCCAGAAAGCAATGGCAGACATAAAATTGCCTAGCAAATCACAGACAGTCAATAGGTGCTTACGTGACAGTTAACTTTCTGCAAAGGACATGCAACAACATACAATAGTGACCACTACAGACAAGTTAGTAATAATATACTGTTGACTGCTAATACTAATTAGTAATTTTTCTTTCACAGTAGATTTGAGGTCCTAGTAGTTGTAGCGTTTAGATTCCAATGTCCTGGTTACATTAATGCAATTAATGCTGATGCAAACTCAAGATCCTCACATCCAAGGTATCATGATAGTTTTACAAACAACATAGTGCTTCTACCATTATGGCCTCTCCTATACAACTGTGACCATGGCAAAATGTAAACGTGACAAAGTGCTCCAGCTACACACCCATGTTGAAAGTAGTTTGGGTTCTTCTTCTTCTTCTTCTGCGTTCATCCTGAGTTTTTTTTGGACGTGATTGCGTTTTGCCTGTTTATAGCCGAGCTGTGTTCTTGCGCCGTTAGGCCGACACATCCGACTTCTGCGGGCATTTGTTTACCGGGTTAACCTTCCTGGGGGTAATTTGGGTTCTTAACTGTTCTTAACTCATCAACTACCATAAGATAAGACATTAACAACACCGTATGTATGCAGTCGGTTAAAGAATTACTATTTATAAATGTACACAAACAAAAAGAATTATTATTTGTTGACAATTCCAACAATTCATTCATTCATTTAGTAGCATGTCCTTTGCAGATGTCCCGCGTCCGACACACCCATCTGGAGATCATCCGCCACATCCTGCACCCATCTTCTTTTTGGCCTTCCTCTTCCTATCTTCCCAGGCATATGCCCCACCATTATAATCACTATTGTTCTCTCCAAACTTTCGTGATGTTTCAAGTGACCAAAATATTTCAATTTTCTTTGTTTTATCGTCTTTAATAGCCAACCCTCTTCAGTATTCAGCTCTTGAAAAATGGATGCACTGTTCAGCTTGTTTAGTAAGTGCCCAGGTCTCACAGGCATATGTTGCAATGGGAAAGATGCATGCTCTTAAAAATCTAATTACCCGGAAAGGTTATCTCAGTCAACAAATGCCCGCAGAAGTCTGATATGTCGGCTTAAAAGCGCAAGTATCAGTATTGCAGCTCTGCTGTAAACAGGCACAACGCAATCACGTCTGAAAACAACTCCGGTTGAACTTAGAAGAAGAACATCTAATTTTAGTAGTCTATCTGTCCCACTCTATAATTTATTCAATTATTTTAGTCTTTGAAGAGCAATATTAGATATTCCTCTCTTAATTTCTTTCATTGTGTCACCAATGTTGCTAATCAATGACCCAAGACAATAAAAATTTTCCACCACCTCCAATCTTTCCTTATTAACATATATGTCTTTCTACATAGTAGTTTTATATGTATGCTTTATATTTTAAGATATAAGTTGAGATTTTTCACTATTCCTTTGGGTTGAGGTTATTAAACAAATCATGGGGGGAAGGGTGTGTCATGTGTGTGTATGTCATGTCTGTGTGTACTGATCATCAACAACCAAAGTAAGTACTTTGCCAACTGGCATGGGCGATCATGCTATTCCACATCTTGATCACCACCATGTATCATATCAGTTCGACAGCTGACACCCTTCCCTACCATAAAACAAAGTTATTTTTTTAGACTGTCTTCTTATATATCTCTCTTTTTTTTCCACCGATCTAACATAATCATTATCAATTTCAATTAGTAATCATCATCATCCTATCATCATCCAGAAACCTGTGCACAACTTCTCATGTCTTTCGTAATTTCTATCGTCAGCCCGATGTCCTGCTTCGGCTTCTGTCATGTTTACATTATGATCATTATCTCTCACATACTGAATTCGTCTGCATTTTGATTTGATCGCTGCGGTATTCATCTTCCCGAATTCAACTTCTTCCCTTTTCTACTTTGAACTTTGACTACTTTCAACTAACGTAAACCTGCGTGACTATTAACAGAAGCAGCATGTGTCTCTTTATAAACAAGGTAAAGGTTACACTAGAATTTACTTCAACACAGTATATATATAGAGAGAGAGAAAAATATACAGAATAAAAACAATAACTTACAGCCATGGTTGGAGATGATATAGCGATGGAGAAAGCCGCCTTAGAGCACAAGGGTTTTTCGCGCGAAAAATCAGAGGCTCTTGTCAAAGGTTACAATGGCCTACAAAATAGTTCCCAGCGAATTAGTAAAACACTTTGCTATTTGTCAAAACACGTGAACTAGGAAACTCTATTACTTCATTAAAATAAATATACATTTATAAAATAGATGTATGTGTTTATTTTCGCTCATTATTTGATTGTTGATACTGTGTTTGCTGTATGAAATGGCCGGATTTTGTACATTGCCAGTTTTACTATCGTAAGCCAAATTAAAGCCAACAAAATATGCTGTTTATTTTGATGGATACCATCAGATGACGTTAGAGAGTTGAGCTGCTGCTAAGTTGAGCTAAGAACCGACATTGCTGCACTCAGAACATTACCATACACACTCCATACCTCGTTCAACAGTCAGCGAAGAGTCATACTACTAATCGCTCCCACCGCTATCTGATTAAAAGTTCACATTGTCTTCCCTCTCAGTTTTGAGATTCTTCCAGAACCCCTGCCGATTCCCCGCAATCTCATTCTTTCCACATACGGATTCTCAGTCTGTTCTCCCGACTTCTCCACCTGGTCCCACAGGCGCACGACCGCCTCTACCTTGTCCATATGTGTTGTTGTTTGTCCATCAAGAATGATGATGACCATTCATTTCATCCAGTGGGGTTGAAGGTGTGGAGCCGTGGGTTCTAAGATGGCTGATAAGGCCTATTTTGGCTCGAAATGTTCTTTGACAATGTGGACAAAGAATGCTTGACGTCTCTGGAGGAGGATTTCCTGCAGTGGGTTTTCTGTCCTGCCTTTTCTTCACAGCTCTTGCAGTCCTGGTTGCCTCACATAAACTGCACCTTTGCGCAATGATGCACGCCACGAATTTCGGTCTCTGGCTGCAGTCTCCCAGGTGTCATGATGAATTCCAAAAGCATTCAGTGAAATTTTCAGTGTGTCTTTAAAACGTTTCCTCTGGCCACCTTGGGAGCGTTTACCACAACGCAGTTCGCTGTAGAAAATTCGTTTAGGGAGCCTGTGATCTGGCATGCGAGTCAAGTGACCAGCCCAGCGAATCTGATTCTTCATCAGTAGAGTGTGGATACTGGGTATGGAATATTTACCACCAAGAGGTGTGATCCCTGCCAACCTATCAGCCTGTTCATTCATCCCGCACCCTGCATGGCCAGGGCAAAAAACCCATTAAAAATCCATCGGGGTGCTGCGTGGTCTCGAGGTACGGTGTCCGCCTCGAGTGCTGGAGGTCCCAGGTTCAAGCCCCGGTGAGGACCCTGATTTTTTTCACGTGGACTTCTAGTAAAGAAATTTCTCTGGGTAGTGAGATCGGGGGCACGTAAAAAATCCCTTGGCAGTTGGAAATCGAAAAATAGTAGCCTAACGGCGCTGCCCGGACAAAATGTCAAATTAAAAATCTACCCAAAGTATTTCAGGATCCTCGCCGGTGCTACGGAGTTCGTGCACTGAGCTGAGTTTCTTCAGACTCAGGTTTGAGTTAGGAGTAGAATGGAGCACTTATGGGTTACACCCGTGTGCCGTGATGTTGATCCGTCGACTAAACTAAACTATCCATACAATTCTCACAATATGAAGCGAGGGTATCTATTCCACACGAAACATTCCTTTCTCCACCTTACTAAGCATATTCCTTGAGTCCGTAATGAATGCAATGTGTGTTGCAATGGTCTCCTATAACCAACAGAGTTGAGTTGAGTTGAGTTAAGAACCGACATCACTGCACTCAGGACATTCCCATACGTGCTCAGTCCCCTCGTTCAACAGCCAGCGAAGAGTCATACTACTAATCCTTCCCACCGCTATCTGATTAAAAGTTCTCCTGGTCTTCCCTCTCATTTTTGAGATTCTTCCAGAACCCCTGCCGACCCCCCGAAATCTCATTCTTTCCACATATGGGTTCTCAATCTGTTCCTCCGCCTTCTCCACCTGGTCCCACAAGCGCACGACCACCTCCCCCTTGTCCATAGGCAAGATACCACCAAGAGGTGCATTCCCTGCTAGCCTATCAGCCTGTTCATTCCCCCTGTACACCCGCATGGCCAGGGCAAAATATCCATACAATTCTCACAATCTGTGACCTCTGAAGCGACGAGAGCCATTCCACACGAAACATTCCTTTCTCCACCTTGCTAAGCATATTCTTTGAATCCGTAATGAATACAACGTGTGTTGCAGTAGTCTCCTCTAGCCACCGGAATGCCGCTGTTACTGCCTCCACCTCCATTCTCATGCTGGAGGTCGTAGTCTCATATGCCAGGACTCTCCTTTTCAAGACTCGCCCATTAGCCTTTGCAATAAAGCCCCAGCCACTACGTTTGTTTCTCACCACTGACCCATCGGTGTAGATGACTATGTCACCTTGATGTGTGTTGCTCTGGATTAGCTGTTGCACTTCAAACTCAGTGCGGCCCGCTGCCCATTCTCTGCTCTCACGACCCAGTGTTATTATTAAATTGTGCCAGTTCATCCGGAACTTCAACCCACTCTCTTTCACGATTGATGGTCTCTAGATCACACACCTGACTTATAGAAAGTTCTGCCTGTGCCATCCAGGACCTGCCTTGTCTTAGTCTATGACCCTTAACCCTATCCATTGCTGCATGCAGCGGGTGATCCCTGTCTGCGGCAACTCTCAGGTACATTTGGCCTGAAGGACCCTATGTCTATCCGTCATTTTAGGTAGCGCTAGGATATGCCTCTAACCAACAGAATGCTGCTGTTACTGCTTCCACCTCCATTCTCATATTTCAAGTTAGTGAATAGAATATGATATAAACAGCTGCTTTTCATGAAACTGTCTTCTTCGTACACGTTCAGATATCATCAACATCATCATCTTCCACTTTTGCCGCTAAACATCGTGAGAAATAAATTAGAAAAGTTGGTGACAACCGGCAAAATTGAGGAAGAAGAACAATTAGAAAGTAGAGAGATTAATATCTAGGTGGATTGGACACATGGCATAATCGAGACAAAAACACAGGGCAGACCCACGACTCTGGTGATTATGTGAGATGGCGAAACAGTAAGACACATGATGATGATGATGATGATGATGATGATGATGATGATGATGATGATGATGATGATGATGATGATGATGATGATGATGATGATGATGATGATGATGATGATGATCGTGGTGCGGAATAGTTGCAGTGCCCAATAGGCGGTACTGGAAAGTGTCACTTTAAAATGTGTGTGATTGTACAATAATCTATTCGTACCCCTCGCTGTATTTTTTGTTTTTTTTGGTTCCTTTTTTTTTTTTTTTTAAACAATGGATTGTTGTATTTCTCGAATGTTATCATACCCATTCGCTTTGCTTGAGACGAATGGCCCCGTTCAACCTTCGACTGTACCGACTTGGTTGTAATTGGGGCCTTTATGGCGTATCTAAGACTTCTTCTTTCGAAAATATAGATGCGTATATCTGCTTCTTTGAGACGTTTGAGTTGCTGCATTTGTGTTCGTTTCATCCTTGTGGCTTTACATGTCTGGTCAGAATCGCGCACTTGTTAAGGCCCGGAGTAATTGTGGCCCCACCCCGTCTTATGGTGCTGTTTCCTTCAGGGAGCTTTACCACTCGTTCTCTATGCTCCAGTAATTGTGATCGGTTGGGCGTCTTCCAGGTCTTCCTTGATTTCGTGTGTTGTGGGCGGTTCGCCAGTTCGATCTTGGTGGGGGACGAAACCGTTCCAAGGTCTCCCTACACACTCGTTCTTGGTTTGGGTAGCTGTTTTCATCCAGTTCTTCCAGTTCTAGTTCTTCTTCTGATGCTTCCGATGCTTCCTCTTCTGTCTGTTTTCTTGCATCTTCTGGTTCGGGTGTTTTTGTCTTGGACTTGAGTAGTTCTAGCTGGTGTCTTTCTTCTTGTATCTGTTTGAGAGTTTCTTCTCTTTTTTTCCCTTTCGTCTTGGATTTTTTTATAGTTTCGTCTGTCTCGGCCTTTATGGCAGCCATTCGAGCGACATCCTGCTCAATCTTCTGCTGAACTTGCTTCAATTCGTCCTAGATGCGCTGAACGGCCGGTATCTGTGTTTCTTGTGTCTTGTCTTTTTCTTCCTCCAAGCTTTTGAACTGTGACCTCAGGTCCTTCAGTTGGCCTTCCAGATGCGCTTTGTCACTTTGTGTAAGTCGATTGGTCGCCTCGTACTGCCTCCTCGCCTCTTTATATGGTAGGTTGGATTTGATGGTGATCTTCATGGCTTCCTTGCTGTCTTGGTGACAGGGGAAGCCGAGGTACCTGGCGCCATGGTTGCCGAGGTAGTTGGCGCACTTTCTGTTGGTGTTAGGCTTCCTGAAGTCCGAGTAGGTCTTTGAGTGCTGGCATTGACTGTATTGATGGGGTCCAGAGCAATACCTACATACCTCCACCTCACTCTTGCAGGTGGCACGGGTGTGCCAACATTTCTGGCGCTTAGAACACTGCAGCACTCTCGGTATGTAGTGCTCTGGTACTTGGTCTTTCTTGTCCCATCTGGTGTATTGAGGGATCAATCGGTCCTCTGATGTTACGACGACGACTATAGAGGTGATGTTGTTCTTTTCGATGATCCGCTCAGGACTGGTGATCTTAAGTTTGCGGTTCTCTCTCGTCAGTATCTCCCTGATCAGGTCGTTAGTGAGATGGGTCTTCACCCATTTAATGACCCATCGTTTTATCGTGCGATGCCGGGTGGTTTCCAATAAGATGCCGTGGTGAAGCTGGATGACGGATTTCTCGTCTTGTGAGATCTTCTGTATAAGTGCTGTGTTCTTTGGATTTTTAATGATGGAGACCACTACTCCATCGGGTGTCTTCTGCTGTTTGTAGAAATGTGCTCAGCAGTCGCAGCGGCCTTCCTCGACTCTACCTTCTTTTTCCCGGCTGCATATAGCGCATGTCTCTGCGCGGCACTTTTAACGCGAGGCAGCCTCTGCGTTATTCGATTGCGATCTGTTCTCTATAGAGCGTCGAGTCCTAATGTGAACGTCATGCACATTCCTTTCCATCTGTCTAACAGTCTTTTATATATATATATATACCTAAGCCCCCCCCCCCCCCGATGTATCTCGACCTTATCGCGGTGGGAGGGCTTGAGTGTCCCAATGACCCCCAAGAGTTATACCGACGGAAGCACAACTATGTGTCGGATAGGACTTGCGGTAGGGACCAGACCAAGAGAGACACAACCTGCTGCTGTGCAGGTAGACTGAAGATAGCAGTCAAAAGTTCAAATCAGGTGCACGAAGGCAGAAACTTTTGGTCCGGACACATACTCTAAGGTTCTCAGCTGAGGGATATGGCTGAACTCCCCTAAGCCATAAACCCTCGGATGTGACAGCCGGGCCGATACTCACCTACTGCAAAATGGAGGTGAGATTCTAAGCACGCTATATGCTTAGTCCAGATACCTGTTCGAAGGCTCTCAGCTAGGGGGTATGAGGGACCCCCGGATGAGAGGGCCTGGCCGTTACTCGCTCTCTGATACATGGAGGTAAGGTGCTGAGCCGGCAGCACATGTAGCCTACCTCGTGAGCGCTACTTAAGGTGGAAAAGCGGTTCAGTCGCACGAAGTGGTTACGATGAAAGTCGTAGAGTGAGCGTAGTCAAAGGTGGAAAAACGTCCCACATGCACGAAATGGAATGCTTGGCTAGCGAATCCATCACGTGGTCCGAAGCGAAAGCTTGATGAGTGGATGTTGTCCGCATACTGTCCGTCCCTGGTTTTATGGTGAGCGACAAGAGACAAAACGAAATGCCCAATACACAGAGTGAGGAATTAAAGTAGCCATGAGCAGGGTGTGGCGATTCCTCGGGTGAGCTCAGTATCAGAGCAATATGTGTCAGCTTTGCAATTATGGAAGCCTCCTTGGATAGCGGGGAATGCCATGGTCTACCCCTGTCTTACCTTGAGGGTTGACCGCTTTGTCTTTGACCGTTCTACCTTGACCAGCTGAAATGTGTACGACACCACAAAAAATGTCTCCCGAAACCTCCAGAACGGTTAACATGATCAAAAACACCCGCCGAAATCGGATGTGCAGGCCTAAGAGAGGCAAATTAAAACTCGCACAACGCAAAAACGTTCGAGTGAAATGTCCCACGTGCCCGGAACAGCTCTAACTATCTAATTTTCCGAATGTCCCTGTGACCGGAGCAGTTCTGACTAGCTAGTTCTCCGAAAGTCCGTCGTGCCACGAGCAGCTCTAACTATTTTGTTTTCCGGACACAGCGACTAGCACATGTCTAATCGAAAGTTCGCTGAGTGGATACCATCTGCAGTCCGACCGTCTCTGGTTTGTGCGGGGAGCGGCACGTAGCGAACGAAAGGCCCAATTAATTGAAGTGAGGAATTAAAAGAGCCATGAGCAGGACGTGACGATTCCCTCGGTGAGCCCAACACCAGAGCGCTATGTGTCGGCTCTGCAACTATGGAAGCCACCCTGGATGGCGGATGATGCCTTGGACTGTCCCTGTCTTCCCTTGAGGGTTGATCGTGAAGTATACGACCGTTCTAATTTGACCAGCTGGGATGTGGACGGCACCACAAAAGTGAGATTCCCCCAGGAATGTAACCTGGTAAAAAATGCACGCTAAAGTCGGATGTGTTGGCCTAAGGGTTTCGACGCAAGGGTGCCTAACCAGACACACCGCAATCACATCTGAAAAAAAAACCTACACTCGGGATGAACGCAAAAGAAGAAGAAGAAGAAGAAGAAGAAGAAGAAGAAGAAGAAGAAGAAGAAGAAGAAGAAGAAGAAGAAGAAGAAGAAGAAGATTATATACCTAAAATGTTAATACTGAGTCTCCTAATTTCTTTCTTGATGCTATCCAATTTGTTATCAACACTCATAGTTCTAACTTTCCATGTTCCCACTTTAAATGTTGTTGATCCTTTGCACTCAGTCTCTTGATGACAGTCTGGAGTCTCATAGTGCACACGACTACCTACCCATACCGAGCGAGACTGCTCCTATGGAGCACCCATTTGCACCTTTTCGTTGATTCTCTATTGAACAAAACATGACTTTCTTGGCATTTGTAAAGAAGTTTGCCATTGCTTTCCTTCCCAGCAGTGACCATACTGGTCTATGATCGTAGCCATTGTCTCCAAAAAGAGATTCGCTGCCTACCACATGGTGATATTGGAGACCATAAACAACTATCTATCGGTTGCTCTTCAATTTCACCCACCACCTGCACCCATGGCTTCACTTGATCCTGATCGGGGGCTAAACGTGTACTCCCCGTGCCCAAGAGTGCCCGTAGGCTAGCGGGGGAAAGGAAACACCTTATATCTCCTTTGATAGGCGATGCCCCTATGATAGGGATAGCGAAAATAAGGATAGAAGCGGCACTATCCCGCCACCCATGTCATACATATGCAGAACAAAGATAACCTTTGTAGCACACACCCGCTTCACTTGAGGACAAGACACACTTTATAGAGATGTCAACAAGTTCAAGTTAACTGCTATCATGAATTAGAAATGGCTACGGGACGCAGAGGTGTTTCCAAGGCACCAGGGCCGGGTTATATACTGGCCAAGACCTATTGACGCGTCCTCGTTGAGCGTCCTGAGCAACAGGTCCCTTCGGGGTCCTGGCTAAAGTCAGTAGGATCGGCGATTCCTCCAAAGTCGGAGAGTGTCTGCCTGCACGGCGAGGAACCACCAGTCTGCACACCAATAAGCCAGAAATTGGACAACGGATACTCACGCAAACCTCAGGTCCTGTATGACATCACGCTGATGTTGGACAACAGGATGCCTTCATCCGACATACAGGACTTCGCGTTGGAGCTCAAGCCAACAAACACAAGCAGAAATGGCTATGCGAGTATGCCAATCTCTCAAACTAATAACAAGTCAAAAACTCCAAAATCATACTTGGAGATTTCAACGCAAGTATAGGAAAAAAAAAATAGAAAATCTGATTGATGATAATGGTTTATGAATAAAAAACGAAAGATGGTGTCATGAAAAAAAAAAAAAAAATTACTGATTTGAAACAGTTATCAGTTATCTATCATCAAATGGCAGACCAGAAGTCATTGGCACCTTTCCGTCTTGACAGACAATAGTTTGGTACATTGTGCTTCAAAAAGGCTTAATAACTACGATCCGTGGCGGTGGCGAGTGTGGCTGGTAAGGCCAATTCTTGCTGCAAATGTTTGCCCACAGTAGGTGCATGTGAAAACATGGTCATTTCCACCATTTTGCATCATCTTACGTCTCTCACGCTCTGTGTGTGCTTTATCTGCAATCATTTTCTCCTTTGTCTTTATTCCGTTTCTGATAGTTGCCCTCCATGCAACACGTTCAGCGGCGACGAGCTCCCAATGTGCATTATCAATGCCTGTATCAATCATGTCCCGCTTACACACATCTTTGTATCGTAGTAGAGGCCGACCCTGAGATCTCTTACCCATCTGTAATTCACCAAAAAAGATGTCCTTTGGTATTCTACCATCATCCATCCTCCTAACGTGTCCTATCCATCTAAGTCTACGAAGACTGAGCATGGAATACACCGTCACACAACCTGATCTTTCCAATACTTAAGTATTTGTGATTTTGTCTTGCCACTTAATACCAAGTATTCTTCGCAGACACCGCATATGAAAGCTGTTTAAACGTTTCTCTTGGCGTGAGTAAGTTGTCCAGGTTTCACTGCCATAAAGAAGAGTGCTAAGGACACAGGCTTGGTAGACGAGGACTTTTGTTTTGGCAGTAAGCTTCCTGTTCTCCCAGACTCTTTTTGCTAACATGTTCATTGTTGTTGCTGCCTTGCCAATCCTGATGTTGACCAGAAGACGAGATTGAAAATAGATGCAATAAGGCAAACCAACTCATTGGACAAATGGCACCAATACTAAACAACAAACATGTATCAATAACTACTAAGAAAGCACGTTACAACACAATCTTCCTACCTACCCTATGCTACCAATGCCAAACCTGGACAATGACAGAAAAAGAGAAAAGAAAAATCACAACAGAAATGAGGTTCCTGAGAAGAATACTCAACGTATCAAGAAGAGATAAGATCAGAAATGAAGAAATCAGGACTAAAGTGGGGGTTATAGCAGCACTAGATTTTAATAGAAAACAGCAAGTCAAATGGTTTGGCCATGCAAGTAGGTTATCAACTAACAGTATACCATTCAAGCAATGATGTACTGTAACAGACCAGATGGAAACAGGAAGAGTCCGACCACGTAAACGTTGGACGGAGGGAATAGCAGAGTCCATAGAAATATCGATGCATGAAGCCCATAATCGGGCACTCTCCCACTGTTTATACTTCACCTCGACACCGCAAGGTACAAGAGGAACATGATGAGATGAGATTAAAACAGTTGATTTAAACAATAAAAAGACTCTGCCAACTACTTGCGCAAGGGGAGTAATGTCCCTTGCATTGCCATGGTTGCAGGACGCAATCGTAGTGTTAATTATAGTATAGTATTGTTAATATTTCTGGAATATCGGAATACTTCTGTAAACACCAGCTGGTTGGTTTTAATATCTTTCTCAATTGTCATACACAAAGGTGATGTATTTAAAAATATTACTATTTATAATGTAAAAAATGTGATCTATTCTCATTTAACAATTAATGATTAATCATAATATATGTGACCAAAGAAACACAATTTGAATTTCAAACTTACTAAACAAAAGTAAAGGTAAAGGTAAAGGAAAGGCATCTGACTCTGACTTTAAGATAAAACCGTGAAGATGTATGCAAGCTATTACATTACTGTTATGCACCGCCATCATAAAATTCAACTTTGTCACATAAAATAATACCACCAAATTGACAAAGTGACATTGGGGAGTCCTCTCGGTCCCATTCTACTAATTGAATTCTAGTGGACCTGGACATGTTTATTATGGCACTTTATAATTAAATTTGTATACATCCCCAGACATCAAAAATCTTGTTCTATACCGCTGTTATGTAGACGACATAATAATCATCACCACAGACGAGCAACAAGCTACGTAGTTACATGCCACTAATACTAGGCACTATGAAACATTCACATACAAGCATCTCCTTGACCATGGAACTTGAACCTTGCCATTCTTAGACAATCTAATTAAATGTCGAGAATATATATATATATATATATATATATATATATAAACACCATTTAAAGATCAATATAATGCAAAGAAATATACGGAAAGGAACAGTATTTAAATTTCCACATCTTAACACTCATCCAGTACAAACGAGGAATAGCTAGAACTGACCCCATCTAACTGAGCCAAGAAGATATGCATTCACGATAAACTAATAGAGAAACTTGAAACTCTCAAGAAAACCATAAATCTAAAAAGTTACCCTACTGTATTAATCAAATGCCACTGTCATTTGCAGAAATCAACTCTGAGTCTACAAACTCCAGGTATTTATTCAGTTAATCTTTCAACGGGATAAAGTGTGCAATGTCTGCAGCACAAACTGAAAAGAATGGCTGGCTGATCATAGTATTCTAGTTATTAGATACTAAACCAGCCCTATCTCAACCTCATTGGTGAAAAAACCTATTTTTCTGGAAACTAAGTCTAAATAAATTGATTTATTGCACTATAGCTGCCAGTCTACCAACATAAGTAGGAAAGAGAGGAAGTTGAGCAATTGGCAGACACAAACTCAATTGAATAGACAAACTAAGAAAAGAAAATTCTAGTAACTCTATAAAACCATAAAAAAAGGAACCTAGAACCACCATTGCATGCCAGTATTTTTTCTCTGTGATCACATGACTGATAAAGACAAGGCTTTCTGTGTGTTTTACTACAGATAAAATGAACAAATGCTCAAATGTGAGGAAATCGCTGCAACTTGAATAGCTAATCCACCACTTTGTAAACAAAAAAGGCATGATAGTCAGTTTAAAACTACAGTAGTAATATGTGTGTCGTGTATTTCAGCTATAAAGATTACTTGTTTGCTCCATCTTATGTTAATTGACTTCTCGAGTATGGACATGATGAGATACAGGCAATAAATTGTGAAACTAATTTCATGTGTCTTCATTATTCAAATTCACTATATGAAAATTATGAAGCAAAGACTGTTGCAATAAGAAATACCAATGAACTGTAACATCAGCAGTTTGATCTTTCAATGGTAAAATCAAGCGAGACAGAGATTTTCAGTGACATCATGTGTATCCTGGAGACACTTAAAAATACTCCAAATGAAAATGAAGATATCTTTCTCATAGTAAGAATAATCCACAACTTTTTAGCATTCTACTCTATCAGTAAACCATTACAGTGGATTCCTGGTTACAGGACCTCATGGGAAATGAGAACACTGATAGAGTTACTAACAGAACTTGCAGTATAAAAACAGCTGAACAAATTCTCAGACAACACCAGAATAGACTGGCCAAACACAAGGGATATGGGAACAATGAGCTGAACTCAAGCAAAAACCAATGACAATGGTCTTATTTAAAAAAAAAAAAAAAACTCCAATTGTCCAGTTTTGAATTGGGTATATTAGAGTCAGTAGCCATGTAAACAGTACCAACCCTTCTACAGACTGTGTTCTCACCCTAATGAAATCATGACTACCTTCTTTTCAAGTGCCCAGTACTTTTAAATGTCAATTAGAAGCTACAGACTGTGTTCTCACCCTAATGAAATCATGACTACCTTCTTTTCAAGTGCCCAGTACTTTTAAAATGTCAATTAGAAGCTACAGACTGTGTTCTCACCCTAATGAAATCATGACTACCTTCTTTCAAGTGCCCAGTACTTTTAAATGTCAATTAGAAGCTACAGACTGTGTTCTCACCCTAATGAAATCATGACTACCTTCTTTTCAAGTGCCCAGTACTTTTAAATGTCAATTAGAAGCTACAGACTGTGTTCTCACCCTAATGAAATCATGACTACCTTCTTTTCAAGTGCCCAGTACTTTTAAATGTCAATTAGAAGCTACAGACTGTGTTCTCACCCTAATGAAATCATGACTACCTTCTTTTCAAGTGCCCAGTACTTTTAAATGTCATTAGAAGCTACAGACTGTGTTCTCACCCTAATGAAATCATGACTACCTTCTTTTCAAGTGCCCAGTACTTTTAAATGTCAATTAGAAGCTACAGACTGTGTTCTCACCCTAATGAAATCATGACTACCTTCTTTTCAAGTGCCCAGTACTTTTAAATGTCAATTAGAAGCTACAGACTGTGTTCTCACCCTAATGAAATCATGACTACCTTCTTTTCAAGTGCCCAGTACTTTTAAATGTCAATTAGAAGCTACAGACTGTGTTCTCACCCTAATGAAATCATGACTACCTTCTTTTCAAGTGCCCAGTACTTTTAAATGTCAATTAGAAGCTACAGACTGTGTTCTCACCCTAATGAAATCATGACTACCTTCTTTTCAAGTGCCCAGTACTTTTAAATGTCAATTAGAAGCTACAGACTGTGTTCTCACCCTAATGAAATCATGACTACCTTCTTTTCAAGTGCCCAGTACTTTTAAATGTCAATTAGAAGCTACAGACTGTGTTCTCACCCTAATGAAATCATGACTACCTTCTTTTCAAGTGCCCAGTACTTTTAAATGTCAATTAGAAGCTACAGACTGTGTTCTCACCCTAATGAAATCATGACTACCTTCTTTTCAAGTGCCCAGTACTTTTAAATGTCAATTAGAAGCTACAGACTGTGTTCTCACCCTAATGAAATCATGACTACCTTCTTTTCAAGTGCCCTGTACTTTTAAATGTCAATTAGAAGCTACAGACTGTGTTCTCACCCTAATGAAATCATGACTACCTTCTTTTCAAGTGCCCAGTACTTTTAAATGTCAATTAGAAGCTACAGACTGTGTTCTCACCCTAATGAAATCATGACTACCTTCTTTTCAAGTGCCCAGTACTTTTAAATGTCAATTAGAAGCTACAGACTGTGTTCTCACCCTAATGAAATCATGACTACCTTCTTTTCAAGTGCCCAGTACTTTTAAATGTCAATTAGAAGCTACAGACTGTGTTCTCTACCCTAATGAAATCATGACTACCTTCTTTTCAAGTGCCTAGTACTTTTAAATGTCAATTAGAAGCTACAGACTGTGTTCTCACCCTAATGAAATCATGACTACCTTCTTTTCAAGTGCCCAGTACTTTTAAAATGTCAATTAGAAGCTACAGACTGTGTTCTCACCCTAATGAAATCATGACTACCTTCTTTTTCAAGTGCCCAGTACTTTTAAATGTCAATTAGAAGCTACAGACTGTGTTCTCACCCTAATGAAATCATGACTACCTTCTTTTCAAGTGCGCAGCACTTTTAAATGTCAATTAGAAGCTACAGACTGTGTTCTCACCCTAATGAAATCATGACTACCTTCTTTTCAAGTGCCCAGTACTTTTAAATGTCAATTAGAAGCTACAGACTGTGTTCTCACCCTAATGAAATCATGACTACCTTCTTTTCAAGTGCCCAGTACTTTTAAATGTCAATTAGAAGCTACAGACTGTGTTCTCACCCTAATGAAATCATGACTACCTTCTTTTCAAGTGCCCAGTACTTTTAAATGTCAATTAGAAGCTACAGACTGTGTTCTCACCCTAATGAAATCATGACTACCTTCTTTTCAAGTGCCCAGTACTTTTAAATGTCAATTAGAAGCTACAGACTGTGTTCTCACCCTAATGAAATCATGACTACCTTCTTTTCAAGTGCCCAGTACTTTTAAATGTCAATTAGAAGCTACAGACTGTGTTCTCACCCTAATGAAATCATGACTACCTTCTTTTCAAGTGCGCAGTACTTTTAAATGTCAATTAGAAGCTACAGACTGTGTTCTCACCCTAATGAAATCATGACTATCTTCTTTTCAAGTGCCCAGTACTTTTAAATGTCAATTAGAAGCTACAGACTGTGTTCTCACCCTAATGAAATCATGACTACCTTCTTTTCAAGTGCCCAGTACTTTTAAATGTCAATTAGAAGCTACAGACTGTGTTCTCACCCTAATGAAATCATGACTACCTTCTTTTCAAGTGCCCAGTACTTTTAAATGTCAATTAGAAGCCACTAAAGCCATTGTTGGTTAAGGGCCTATACCCCACTGTCGGATAGAAGGCAAAAGAAAAAGTAGAAAGCTATCTCCAGCAGATAAAACCTACTTCCTACAGTTCCTGGACTAATGGGGTTAAAGTAGAAAGTTATCTCCAGCAGATAAAACCTACTTCCTACAGTTCCTGGACTAATGGGGTTAAAGTAGAAAGTTATCTCCAGCAGATAAAACCTACTTCCTACAGTTCCTAGACAAAGGGGTTAAAGTAGAAAGCTATCTCCAGCAGATAAAACCTACTTCCTACAGTTCCTGGACTAATGGGGTTAAAGTAGAAAGCTATCTCCAGCAGATAAAACCTACTTCCTACAGTTCCTGGACTAATGGGGTTAAAGTAGAAAGCTATCTCCAGCAGATAAAACCTACTTCCTACAGTTCCTGGACTAATGGGGTTAAAGTAGAAAGCTATCTCCAGCAGATAAAACCTACTTCCTGCAGTTCCTGGACTAATGGGGTTAAGTAGAAAGCTATCTCCAGCAGATAAAAACCTACTTCCTGCAGTTCCTGGACTAATGGGGTTAAAGTAGAAAGCTATCTCCAGCAGATAAAACCTACTTCGTGCAGTTCCTGGACAAACGGGTTAAAGTAGAAAGTTATCTCCAGCAGATAAAACCTACTTCCTGCAGTTCCTGGACTAATGGGGTTAAAGTAGAAAGCTATCTCCAGCAGATAAAACCTACTTCCTGCAGTTCCTGGACTAATGGGGTTAAAGTAGAAAGCTATCTCCAGCAGATAAAACCTACTTCCTGCAGTTCCTGGACAAACGGGTTAAAGTAGAAAGTTATCTCCAGCAGATAAAACCTACTTCCTGCAGTTCCTGGACAAACGGGTTAAAGTAGAAAGTTATCTCCAGCAGATAAAACCTACTTCCTGCAGTTCCTGGACAAACGGGTTAAAGTAGAAAGTTATCTCCAGCAGATAAAACCTACTTCCTGCAGTTCCTGGACAAACGGGTTAAAGTAGAAAGTTATCTCCAGCAGATAAAACCTACTTCCTGCAGTTCCTGGACTAATGGGGTTAAAGTAGAAAGCTATCTCCAGCAGATAAAACCTGCTTCCTGCAGTTCCTGGACTAATGGGGTTAAAGTAGAAAGCTATCTCCAGCAGATAAAACCTACTTCCTGCAGTTCCTGGACTAATGGGGTTAAAGTAGAAAGCTATCTCCAGCAGATAAAACCTACTTCCTGCAGTTCCTGGACAAACGGGTTAAAGTAGAAAGTTATCTCCAGCAGATAAAACCTACTTCCCCCCTCTGCTGTGTGTCCACCGTGACGAGGTAGAGGGGCTTGTGCGTCCCAATGACCCCAAGAGCTATGCCGACGGTAGCACAGCTACTGGTAGGGCCACCCATGTCGGACAGGTCAAGGGAGAGGGACCAGACGAAGAGACACACAAACCTGCTGCCTTGTAGGTAGACTGGGGACAGTCAAAGGCTAGGGAAAGCACCCCAAATACATGCTTGTCGAAATCGGATGTACTGAGCCACAGGCTTGACAAAGCAGTGCAACGTGAAACCTGCTGCCTTGTAGGTAGACTGGGGACAGTCAAAGGCTAGGGAAAGCATCCCGAATAAATGCTTGTCGAAATCGGATGTACTGAGCCACAGGCTTGACAAAGCAGTGCAACGTAACTTAATTCATGATGTCACAAATCAAAATTAATCGATATGGTGCTAATCCCGTGAAGTCCCATCAGGCGGTGATAGTGCCGGGCCCCCTGCCTCGAGGGGGTCCACCCATGACTACTGGTGGTCACCTTCCCCTGTGCTGTGGAGTCAAGGCACAGAGGAGTAGGTTAAGAGCTATTGACCAAATACCCCGGACACTCAACATACTACAGTGGAATGCCGAAGGAGTTTACAAGAAGAAAGACTCCCTAACACATCGTCTTCATAAAGATAGAATAGATGTGGCATGCATTCAAGAGACACACCTCAACGCCAATCACAAATTCTCAGTCAGAGGATATCAGGCCACACGTTTCGACCGCGAAGGACACAAAGGAGGGGTTCTAATACTTACACGAAATACAATACCTTGCAGCGAAGTATCTGTGATCTCTGACAACCAAACGGAAATTATAGGTGTTGACATAATGATAAAGGACGTGAAAATAAGAATCTACAATCTGTATAGCCCAGCAGATAAGGACCTTACACTCTCAAACATGAAAATAACTGACACAAACTGCATTATTGTCGGAGACTTTAATAGCCGTTCAGAAAGATGGGGATACCCAGATACTGACAAAAGAGGAGATGAATTGGAGGACTGGGAAATAGACTCAAATCTCCATCTACTCAACAAAGCGGATGACACACCGAGCTTCTACTCCAGAAGATGGCTTACCACTTCTACTCCAGACTTAGCTTTCTGCACAGGAGACATCCTCCACAAAATCGATCGCCATGTGCTGGACCAATTAGCAGGTAGTGACCACAGACCAATCAAGCTTGAAATGAATATGGAGTATGTTCCACAGGAGCAAAAGCCCTTGCCCCGCTGGAATTACAAACGAGCAGATTGGGACAGATTTGCCATACTAACAGACAAATATTGTGAAAACATAAATACACGATATGGCAACATAAAGCAAATGGTGGAAAGTCTAAACAGAGCGATAATACAGGCAGCCACTGAGTCCATTCCAAGAGGAGCGAGGAAAAATTACAAACCATACTGGACTGAAGAACTACAAAGTTTGGAGGACAAAGTTGAAGATGCCAGGAAGACAGCAGAGAGAGAACAAACAATTGAAGCAAACATCTCTCTCAAAGCCATCTCAGCAAAATATAAAAGAACAGTAAATCAAACAACAAGAGATTGTTGGAGGGAAAAAACAGAAAACCTGAATTTTGACAGGGATGGAAACAAACTATGGAAACTAGTGAAAGCCATGAACAATGAAGGACCTAGAAACAAACAAATAACAATTAAACAAGGAAATGCCTTGCTTACAGGCAAAAAGGCTGCAAATGCACTAATGGAACACTATGCAAATGCAAACCACATTGATATTACAACCGAACAGAAGAAAGCAATCAAAGACAAACAGATACATCATAGAAATACAGAGACAGCAGCAGAATATATGATGGCAAATCTAACAATGGAAGAAATGGAACAGGCAATGAATACCCTAAAAAAGAAGAAATCACCAGGAAAGGATGGAATCACAAATGAAATGCTAATAGGACTAGGCACCAAGGCAAAGAAGAAACTACTAGCAGTCCTAAATAACAGCTGGAAGAGAGGAATAGTCCCACAGGCATGGAAGGAAGCTATACTAATACCAGTCCCAAAGAAAGGAAAAGACCTGGAAGAACCAAATGGCTATCGACCTATCAGTCTACTGAGCTGTGTAGGAAAATTAATGGAACGCATTATCAATGGCAGGCTAACATGGCATCTGGAAGAAAACAAACTCTTAACACCACACCAAGCAGGATTCAGAAAATACAGATCCACTGAAGATCAAATAACCTATATAGCTCAGGAAATAGAGGATGCCTTCCAAGAGAAAAAGCACACACTAGCAGTCTGGATAGATTTAGAAAAAGCATTTGATAAAGTATGGAAGGAAGGACTGAAAGTAAAACTGCAAAACATGCATGTTTGTGGAAAAATGTATAAATGGATCAGCCACTACCTTGAGAACAGAACTGCCAGGACAAAAGTACAAGGACAAACAAGCAAAATGATGCTGCTGGAGCAAGGTGTCCCCCAAGGAGGAGTTCTTTCACCAACATTATTCCTAGCATATATAAATGACATCACAGAAAATTTTCCAGCCAGAGTACACACATCCTCCTTTGCAGATGACCTAGCCATATGGACATCTGAAGAATATATTAGTACAGCTAACAGCAGAATACAGCAAGCCTTATTAGCGCTAGAGGACTGGTCAAAATCATGGCTAGTGAAGATAAGTGAGGAGAAAACAACATGCACAGTGTTCTCCCTCTCAAATAAAACTCAGCAACCTAAGCTGGTATTGAATGGAAAAATATTGCGCCATGAAGAAAATCCAAACTATCTAGGAGTCACCTTTGATCGTCGCCTGACATGGAAGACACAGGTTGAGAAAAATCGAACAAGAGCAAGGCAGAGAATGGCAATCATGAAAAAGCTTGCTGGTACAACGTGGGGAGCAGATGAGAAAGTTCTCAAGAAGTTATATACTGGACGGGTGAGGCCAGTACTGGAATATGGCATTGCAGCTTGGGCAACAGCAGCTAAGTCAAACTTTAACAAAATAAGTAGAGTCCAAAACCAAGGAATGCGAATCATAACTGGAAGCCTGAAGACAACGCCTATTAATGAACTAGAAAAGATCACTTGTTTACAACCAATGCAGGATAGAAGAGATAGCAGAGCCCAGCAACAAGCAGAAAAATTTAGAAGATTGACAGACCACCCTATGTACAACAGATTTAATGGTTTTGGAAAGGGAAGACTGAAGCGTAGCAACTTTGTAGAAACTGCAAAACGAAGGATTAGGGCAGATCCTATACTTAACATATCAACAGTCAAGCCCATACACAATGCACACAACTTCCCAGCTTGGAGACAGCAGCAACTGCCTGAGATGATAGAAAACATTCCTGGTATTGAGAAAAAGAACACTCAGCATGAAACCGAAAGAAGAGAAATAACCCTAAACTACATAAAAGAACATTACCCAAGCAGGAATTGGACCCATGCATATACAGATGGATCAGCCAAAAATTCAATAGAGAATGGAGGAGGAGGAATTCTCCTAAATTTAAAAAATGGAGTGAAAAAAACACATTCAATGGCAACTGGAAAATTTTCAAGTAACTTCAAAGCGGAGGTAGAGGCTTTGAAAACTGCAGCAGAAATGCTCCTGATGGAGGAAAATAAAGAGAAGCAAATAGCTATCTTCACAGATGCAAAGTCAGCTGTCTCAATACTCAAGAGCAATAACAGCACAGAACTAACTGACCTAAGAGCAGCACTCCATGGTCTATGCCAGAAATCCAAAAAAGTTGTAATACAGTGGATCCCATCACATTGCAGTATACCTGGAAACGAAGAGGCTGACAGACTGGCAAAAGAGGGCGGACGACTACCACAGCCTGACATAGACATAACCTATAATGAGGCAAAGAGGTTGATAAAAAGCACTTATAGAACCAAATGGGAATCTGAGCATCCAGGCCATCAGAAGGATGATGCATATTACAAACTCGACCGAAGAGAACAAGTAGCAATCTTCAGACTCCGCACAGGACATAACAGGCTGAAATACCACTTGTTCAATAAACTAAAGATAGGAGATACTGATGAATGTAATTGTAGAACTGGAAAAATGACAGCAAAACATTTGCTGCAGGATTGCCCAACGTATGCAGAACAGAGAAAGATATTTTGGCCCACACCTGCTTCATTTGAGGACAAGCTCTATGGAGATATCAACAAGCTCAAGTTGACCGCAGCTTACTTTAACTACATACAGGTTGACATTTAAAGGTGCATGAAGACCCAGAGGCATGAAATGAAATATTGCTTGGATAGCAAATCCATTATGTGGAAAGTCCAAATCGAAAGCTCGCTGTGTGGGCTTCATAAAAGGTGGAAAAGTGTCCTAGTGGCACGAAATGGAATATTGCTTGGATAGCAAATCCATTACGTGGAAAGTCCGAATCAAAAGCCCATTGTGTGGGCTTCATAAAAGGTGGAAAAGTGTCCTAGTGGCATGAAATGGAATATTGCTTGGATAGCAAATCCATTACGTGGAAAGTCCGAATCGAAAGCTCACTGTGTGGATGTCATCTGCAGACTGCATACTTCTGGTTTCCGGAAGAACAGCCTATGGTGAACGGAAGGCCCAATATACGGAAGTGAGGCTAAGCAGCCATGTGCAGGACGTGACGATTCCTTGGGTGAGCCCAGTACCAGAGCGCTATGTATCGGCTCTGCAAGTATGGAAGCCTCCTTGGATGGCGGGGAATGCCCATGGTCTGCCCCTGCCTTCCCTTGAGGGCTGACCAGGATCTTTGGCTGTTCTATATGGACCAGCTGGGATGGGGGATAACACCACAACAGTGAGAGTCAAACGTCCTAAGAAACCCCCGGGAAGGTTAACCCGGTCAACAAATGCCCGCAGAAGTCGGATGTGTCGGCCTAACGGCGCAAGAACGCAGCTCTGCTGTAAACAGGCACAACGCAATCACATCCGAAAAAAAAACTCCGGATGAACGAAGAAGAAGAAGAAACCTACTTCCTGCAGTTCCTGGACAAACGGGTTAAAGTAGAAAGTTATCTCCAGCAGATAAAACCTACTTCCTGCAGTTCCTGGACAAACGGGTTAAAGTAGAAAGTTATCTCCAGCAGATAAAACCTACTTCCTGCAGTTCCTGGACAAATGGGTTAAAGTAGAAAGTTATCTCCAGCAGATAAAACCTACTTCCTGCAGTTCCTGGACTAATGGGGTTAAAGTAGAAAGCTATCTCCAGCAGATAAAACCTACTTCCTGCAGTTCCTGGACAAACGGTGTTAAGTAGAAAGTTATCTCCAGCAGATAAAACCTACTTCCTGCATTTCCTGGACAAACGGGTTAAAGTAGAAAGTTATCTCCAGCAGATAAAACCTACTTCCTGCAGTTCCTGGACAAACGGGTTAAAGTAGAAAGCTATCTCCAGCAGATAAAACCTACTTCCTGCAGTTCCTGGACAAACGGGTTAAAGTAGAAAGCTATCTCCAGCAGATAAAACCTACTTCCTGCAGTTCCTGGACAAACGGGTTAAAGTAGAAAGCTATCTCCAGCAGATAAAACCTACTTCCTGCAGTTCCTGGACAAACGGGTTAAAGTAGAAAGTTATCTCCAGCAGATAAAACCTACTTCCTGCATTTCCTGGACAAACGGGTTAAAGTAGAAAGTTATCTCCAGCAGATAAAACCTACTTCCTGCAGTTCCTGGACAAACGGGTTAAAGTAGAAAGCTATCTCCAGCAGATAAAACCTACTTCCTGCAGTTCCTGGACAAACGGGTTAAAGTAGAAAGCTATCTCCAGCAGATAACACCTACTTCCTGCAGTTCCTGGACAAACGGGTTAAAGTAGAAAGCTATCTCCAGCAGATAAAACCTACTTCTTGCAGTTCCTGGACAAATGGGTTAAAGTAGAAAGCTATCTCCAGTAGATAAAACCTACTTCCTGCAGTTACTGGACAAACGGGTTAAAGTAGAAAGCTATCTCCAGTAGATAAAACCTACTTCCTGCAGTTCCTGGACAAACGGGTTAAAGTAGAAAGTTATCTCCAGCAGATAAAACCTACTTCCTGCAGTTCCTGGACAAACGGGTTAAAGTAGAAAGTTATCTCCAGCAGATAAAACCTACTTCCTGCAGTTCCTGGACAAACGGGTTAAAGTAGAAAGTTATCTCCAGCAGATAAAACCTACTTCCTGCAGTTCCTGGACAAACGGGTTAAAGTAGAAAGTTATCTCCAGCAGATAAAACCTACTTCCTGCAGTTCCTGGACAAACGGGTTAAAGGAGAAAGTTATCTCCAGCAGATAAACCTACTTCCTGCAGTTCCTGGACTAATGGGGTTAAAGACAAGAGGATTGACTTAAAATATTCCAGATTCTATCCCATATGGCTCAGAGTGGTCTGTTGAAAGCATCACACACATCACAAACTCTGTAGCTCCAGTGATGACCCCCTCAGGGTCTATAAAAAAAAAACTACACTCGTAAACTGAATCATAGAGTATGAAAATAAACTTCTGACCTTCATAATGCAAAGCAGGTGGCTTGACCATTTCACTACAGCTCCCTGGAACAGCCACAGATGGCCTTCACCTTCATAAGAATGGCACTGTGCTGTCAAGAGTAGATTTGTTTAGGTGCTCATTCGCTTTCAACTCAAGCATAGTCCATGTACACTACTTCCGGTAGTCCTGGACTGAATTTTGCGTGTGGGTTAGCTTTCCTTATTAACAGTGTCCCTCGCCATCAGGCGAACGCACTCCAACTTCAGAGGTACTGGTAATTTACGTTCCCAAGTCAAGGATGGCAGGTCAACATGTTAGTCCAACTGTCCAGTGTAGGGGTTGAACCCCTTACCTCGGCATCGGCAAACCGGATAAGCGTTCTAATCCATTCAGCCATGCTGATCTGCTCAAGAGTAGATAACTTTCTTTCTTTGTTTCTTTGCTTCTTTGTTTGTTTGTTTGTTTGTTTGTTTGTTTGTTTGTTTGTTTGTTTCTTTCTTTCTTACTTACCGTCCGTCTGTCCGTCTGTCTAGGTTACTGTAAAATATAATATTTGTTTCTTTTGTTGCTTTTAGGACACACATGGCTCATTCTGATATAGCAGTCCACATCCCAAATGCATCAGCCGTAGGAGATAAACCTTGTAAGTAACCATAGGTGATAGTGACATCAGTTCTTCGCTATACAACATTTGGAAGTGCAGTTCAAATATTTGATCTTTGTTCAAGTTGTAAACACTGATTGTTATTTTATTCACATATGGGGACCGAGTGAGAAAGATAAAGTGAAAGTGAGAGAAATAGAGAGTGAAAGAGAGAAAGAGAGAGCAGAGTGAGAGACAGAAAGAGAAAAAAAGAGAGAGCACAAGAGAGAGAGAGAAAGAGAGAGAGAGAGAGAGAGAGAGAGAGAGAGAGAGAGAGAGAGAGAGAGAGAGAGAGAGAGAGAGAGAGAGAGAGAGAGAGAGAGAGAGAGGCTAACACAAAAGTCTATTGATTTGCATCTTATAGGAATTCATTCATTCAGTAGCATGCCCTTTGCAGAACCTCGCTCCCATAACAACCTTCCGGAAAACCTCTCGATCAAAAGCAAGATGTCCCGCGTCTGATACACCCATCTAGAGATCATCCACCACATTCTGCACCCATCGTCTCTTTGGCCTTCCTCTTCCTCTCTTCCCAGGCATATACCCCTCCATTATTGTTATCCCCAAACTTTCGTGGCATTTCAAGTGACAAAAATATTTCAATTTTCTTTGTTTTATCTTTAATAGCCAACCTTCTTCAATATTCAGCTCTTGAAGTATGGATGCATTTGTTCTTTTCTTTATCCAAGATATTCTTAGAACTCATCTATAACAGTTATATTCAAAGGCAGTTATGCGCTGTTCAGCTTGTTTAGTAAGTGTCCAGGTCTCACAGGCGTATGGGAAAGATGATTGCTCTTAAAAATCTAATTTTTGCCTGAATGGCCAAAAATATATTTGAAAACATGAACAACATATATTAAAAATAAGAATTGTGAAATGCAATCTATATTTAACACTACTATATGGTGCAGAAACCTGGACAATGAACAGGCAATTAGATAGTTTATTTGAGGCCTTGGAGGTGTGGATAAACAAAACAACAGATCATATTTCATTGAAACAAAAATAATTAAGTACATAGGTCTTAGAAGGCTGAGGATGTAAACGAGGTGGTAAAAGAAATATAAAAAGACATGTTAAATATTTTGGCAACATTGAAAGACCATTTAGACATTTATAAAAACCATATTGGAAGGAAAAGTTGAAAGCAGGTGAGCAAGAGGTAGAAAGTGATACATATGGGAAGATAACATGAAGAGATGGATGAACAGCAGGCCGTCAATGTGTACAACCAGGGCAAGTGACAGATAGTGTTGGAGAGTCACTGCAGCCAACCTTCACTGTGGAGATGGCACCTTATTGGTTGATCAGTTTGAATATGTGTTGAAGTATTTTCTTAAGATTATATTTACACATTTAACATTTAGGAGCAATGGTGGTGCAGTGGCTAGCATGCTTGCCTACCAGCCAAGTTGTCATGTGGTCAAATCCTTAATGAGGCAAATTGTTTACATTGACCCGGGCTCTCAGGTCAAGGCCGCTTACCAGGAAATGTTATGGGCAGTAAAGGTGGCTGGTGTGATATTGAACACATCACCATTGGGGGGCGGGGTGGTAGAATAGTGTCTACACTTACCTACTGATCTGGCAGTCATGGGTTTGAATCCTCACTGTGGTGGATCTTTAAATTTTAACTGAGCTCCCAGGGCGACCCATCTTGAAATGGCTACCAGGAAATGTCTTGGGAAGTAAAGGCAGCTGGTGTGACACTGAGCACATGACCCACTGAATGCCGATTGGTCTATGAAAATATGGGTCTAGCACCATGTACCCAATGCACATTAAGGTAAAAGGGTCATGTACAGGGTGTATTTTTAATGACCATGCAGTGTTTGAAAATATTGCAGGTCCAAGTTTTGTATTTACCTATTGTGTTGCATGAACTTTACAGAGGGTGAACACAAAACTTGGACCAGCAATATTTTCAAACACTGCACAGTCATTAAAATACACCCTATACTTTACTGACCTACCATTTACCGGTGCATCTTAACGGGTGTTAAATGTTGCTCTACTGTAGTATCTGCTGTAGTATTATGTTTTACTTTTTACTTTTGAACAGTCATAATTTTTAATTCTTGTAATTCTTTATTAGTTATAGATGAAACGACTCCTCCGGGATCGAAAATGTTTGTGTCTCAGAGGCCAAGCAAGGGTGTCGCTGTTACAGGTGTGAAGACTGCTGCCCCAGGTAATTAAAGTGGAATAATTTATTTTAATAAATTATGAAATGTTTTATTGTCTTTTTAAAAAGCTGTTCAGTTTTATAACTAGATTGTAGCCTGAAAAAAAAAAACCAGTTCAATTTACCAGTTTTGAACAGAGTATGCTAGAGTTCTTCTTCTTCTTCTTCTTCGTTCATCCGGAGTTTTTTTTCGGATGTGATTGCGTTGTGCCTGTTTACAGCAGAGCTGCGTTCTTGCGCCGTTAGGCCGACACATCCGACTTCTGCGGGCATTTGTTGACCGGGTTAACCTTCCCGGGGGTTTCTTAGGACGTTTGACTCTCACTGTTGTGGTGTTATCCCCCATCCCAGCTGGTCCATATAGAACAGCCAAAGATCCTGGTCAGCCCTCAAGGGAAGGCAGGGGCAGACCATGGGCATTCCCCGCCATCCAAGGAGGCTTCCATACTTGCAGAGCCGATACATAGCGCTCTGGTACTGGGCTCACCCAAGGAATCGTCACGTCCTGCACATGGCTGCTTAGCCTCACTTCCGTATATTGGGTCCTTCCGTTCACCATAGGCTGTTCTTCCGGAAACCAGAAGTATGCAGTCTGCAGATGACATCCACACAGTGAGCTTTCAATTCGGACTTTCCATGTAATGGATTTGCTATCCAAGCAATATTCCATTTCTTGCCACTAGGACACTTTTCCACCTTTTATGAAGTCCACACAGTGGGCTTTTGATTTGGACTTTCCACGTAATGGATTTGCTATCCAAGCAATATTCCATTTCATGCCACTAGGACACTTTTCCACCTTTTATGAAGCCCACACAATGGGCTTTTGATTCGGACTTTCCACGTAATGGATTTGCTATCCAAGCAATATTCCATTTCGTGCCACTAGGACACTTTTCCACCTTTTATGAAGCCCACACAGCGAGCTTTCGATTTGGACTTTCCACATAATGGATTTGCTATCCAAGCAATATTCCATTTCATGCCTCTGGGTCTTCATGCACCTTTAAATGTCAACCTGTATGTAGTTAAAGTAAGCTGCGGTCAACTTGAGCTTGTTGATATCTCCATAGAGCTTGTCCTCAAATGAAGCAGGTGTGGGCCAAAATATCTTTCTCTGTTCTGCATACGTTGGGCAATCCTGCAGCAAATGTTTTGCTGTCATTTTCCCAGTTCTACAATTACATTCATCAGGTATCTCCTATCTTTAGTTTATTGAACAAGTGGTATTTCAGCCTGTTATGTCCTGTGCGGAGTCTGAAGATTGCTACTTGTTCTCTTCGGTCGAGTTTGTAATATGCATCATCCTTCTGATGGCCTGGATGCTCTGATTCCCATTTGGTTCTGTAAGTGCTTTTTATCAACCTCTTTGCCTCATTATAGGTTATGTCTATGTCAGGCTGTGGTAGTCGTCCGCCCTCTTTTGCCAGTCTGTCAGCCTCTTCGTTTCCAGGTATACTGCAATGTGATGGGATCCACTGTATTACAACTTTTTTGGATTTCTGGCATAGACCATGGAGTGCTGCTCTTAGGTCAGTTAGTTCTGTGCTGTTATTGCTCTTGAGTATTGAGACAGCTGACTTTGCATCTGTGAAGATAGCTATTTGCTTCTCTTTATTTTCCTCCATCAGGAGCATTTCTGCTGCAGTTTTCAAAGCCTCTACCTCCGCTTTGAAGTTACTTGAAAATTTTCCAGTTGCCATTGAATGTGTTTTTTTCACTCCATTTTTTAAATTTAGGAGAATTCCTCCTCCTCCATTCTCTATTGAATTTTTGGCTGATCCATCTGTATATGCATGGGTCCAATTCCTGCTTGGGTAATGTTCTTTTATGTAGTTTAGGGTTATTTCTCTTCTTTCGGTTTCATGCTGAGTGTTCTTTTTCTCAATACCAGGAATGTTTTCTATCATCTCAGGCAGTTGCTGCTGTCTCCAAGCTGGGAACGTTGTGTGCATTGTGTATGGGCTTGACTGTTGATATGTTAAGTATAGGATCTGCCCTAATCCTTCGTTTTGCAGTTTCTACAAAGTTGCTACGCTTCAGTCTTCCCTTTCCAAAACCATTAAATCTGTTGTACATAGGGTGGTCTGTCAATCTTCTAAATTTTTCTGCTTGTTGCTGGGCTCTGCTATCTCTTCTATCCTGCATTGGTTGTAAACAAGTGATCTTTTCTAGTTCATTAATAGGCGTTGTCTTCAGGCTTCCAGTTATGATTCGCATTCCTTGGTTTTGGACTCTACTTATTTTGTTAAAGTTTGACTTAGCTGCTGTTGCCCAAGCTGCAATGCCATATTCCAGTACTGGCCTCACCCGTCCAGTATATAACTTCTTGAGAACTTTCTCATCTGCTCCCCACGTTGTACCAGCAAGCTTTTTCATGATTGCCATTCTCTGCCTTGCTCTTGTTCGATTTTTCTCAACCTGTGTCTTCCATGTCAGGCGACGATCAAAGGTGACTCCTAGATAGTTTGGATTTTCTTCATGGCGCAATATTTTTCCATTCAATACCAGCTTAGGTTGCTGAGTTTTATTTGAGAGGGAGAACACTGTGCATGTTGTTTTCTCCTCACTTATCTTCACTAGCCATGATTTTGACCAGTCCTCTAGCGCTAATAAGGCTTGCTGTATTCTGCTGTTAGCTGTACTAATATATTCTTCAGATGTCCATATGGCTAGGTCATCTGCAAAGGAGGATGTGTGTACTCTGGCTGGAAAATTTTCTGTGATGTCATTTATATATGCTAGGAATAATGTTGGTGAAAGAACTCCTCCTTGGGGGACACCTTGCTCCAGCAGCATCATTTTGCTTGTTTGTCCTTGTACTTTTGTCCTGGCAGTTCTGTTCTCAAGGTAGTGGCTGATCCATTTATACATTTTTCCACAAACATGCATGTTTTGCAGTTTTACTTTCAGTCCTTCCTTCCATACTTTATCAAATGCTTTTTCTAAATCTATCCAGACTGCTAGTGTGTGCTTTTTCTCTTGGAAGGCATCCTCTATTTCCTGAGCTATATAGGTTATTTGATCTTCAGTGGATCTGTATTTTCTGAATCCTGCTTGGTGTGGTGTTAAGAGTTTGTTTTCTTCCAGATGCCATGTTAGCCTGCCATTGATAATGCGTTCCATTAATTTTCCTACACAGCTCAGTAGACTGATAGGTCGATAGCCATTTGGTTCTTCCAGGTCTTTTCCTTTCTTTGGGACTGGTATTAGTATAGCTTCCTTCCATGCCTGTGGGACTATTCCTCTCTTCCAGCTGTTATTTAGGACTGCTAGTAGTTTCTTCTTTGCCTTGGTGCCTAGTCCTATTAGCATTTCATTTGTGATTCCATCCTTTCCTGGTGATTTCTTCTTTTTTAGGGTATTCATTGCCTGTTCCATTTCTTCCATTGTTAGATTTGCCATCATATATTCTGCTGCTGTCTCTGTATTTCTATGATGTGTCTGTTTGTCTTTGATTGCTTTCTTCTGTTCGGTTGTAATATCAATGTGGTTTGCATTTGCATAGTGTTCCATTAGTGCATTTGCAGCCTTTTTGCCTGTAAGCAAGGCATTTCCTTGTTTAATTGTTATTTGTTTGTTTCTAGGTCCTTCATTGTTCATGGCTTTCACTAGTTTCCATAGTTTGTTTCCATCCCTGTCAAAATTCAGGTTTTCTGTTTTTTCCCTCCAACAATCTCTTGTTGTTTGATTTACTGTTCTTTTATATTTTGCTGAGATGGCTTTGAGAGAGATGTTTGCTTCAATTGTTTGTTCTCTCTCTGCTGTCTTCCTGGCATCTTCAACTTTGTCCTCCAAACTTTGTAGTTCTTCAGTCCAGTATGGTTTGTAATTTTTCCTCGCTCCTCTTGGAATGGACTCAGTGGCTGCCTGTATTATCGCTCTGTTTAGACTTTCCACCATTTGCTTTATGTTGCCATATCGTGTATTTATGTTTTCACAATATTTGTCTGTTAGTATGGCAAATCTGTCCCAATCTGCTCGTTTGTAATTCCAGCGGGGCAAGGGCTTTTGCTCCTGTGGAACATACTCCATATTCATTTCAAGCTTGATTGGTCTGTGGTCACTACCTGCTAATTGGTCCAGCACATGGCGATCGATTTTGTGGAGGATGTCTCCTGTGCAGAAAGCTAAGTCTGGAGTAGAAGTGGTAAGCCATCTTCTGGAGTAGAAGCTCGGTGTGTCATCCGCTTTGTTGAGTAGATGGAGATTTGAGTCTATTTCCCAGTCCTCCAATTCATCTCCTCTTTTGTCAGTATCTGGGTATCCCCATCTTTCTGAACGGCTATTAAAGTCTCCGACAATAATGCAGTTTGTGTCAGTTATTTTCATGTTTGAGAGTGTAAGGTCCTTATCTGCTGGGCTATACAGATTGTAGATTCTTATTTTCACGTCCTTTATCATTATGTCAACACCTATAATTTCCGTTTGGTTGTCAGAGATCACAGATACTTCGCTGCAAGGTATTGTATTTCGTGTAAGTATTAGAACTCCTCCTTTGTGTCCTTCGCGGTCGAAACGTGTGGCCTGATATCCTCTGACTGAGAATTTGTGATTGGCGTTGAGGTGTGTCTCTTGAATGCATGCCACATCTATTCTATCTTTATGAAGACGATGTGTTAGGGAGTCTTTCTTCTTGTAAACTCCTTCGGCATTCCACTGTAGTATGTTGAGTGTCCGGGGTATTTGGTCAATAGCTCTTAACCTACTCCTCTGTGCCTTGACTCCACAGCACAGGGGAAGGTGACCACCAGTAGTCATGGGTGGACCCCCTCGAGGCAGGGGGCCCGGCACTATCACCGCCTGATGGGACTTCACGGGATTAGCACCATATCGATTAATTTTGATTTGTGACATCATGAATTAAGTTACGTTGCACTGCTTTGTCAAGCCTGTGGCTCAGTACATCCGATTTCGACAAGCATTTATTCGGGATGCTTTCCCTAGCCTTTGACTGTCCCCAGTCTACCTACAAGGCAGCAGGTTTCACGTTGCACTGCTTTGTCAAGCCTGTGGCTCAGTACATCCGATTTCGACAAGCATGTATTTGGGGTGCTTTCCCTAGCCTTTGACTGTCCCCAGTCTACCTACAAGGCAGCAGGTTTGTGTGTCTCTTCGTCTGGTCCCTCTCCCTTGACCTGTCCGACATGGGTGGCCCTACCAGTAGCTGTGCTACCGTCGGCATAGCTCTTGGGGTCATTGGGACGCACAAGCCCCTCTACCTCGTCACGGTGGACACACAGCAGAGGGGGTATGCTAGAGTTAATAACCTCTTTCCGTCCAAAGCTATGCATCTTGCATGATCAGCTTTTGTCTGTGTGTATCAAGCAACATATGGTATTTTATTTCATCTTTTAACTTTAATCTGCGGCTATTAAAAACATCTGCACAACATGCAGCACTGTGTGCATGGCCTCTTTGATTGAAAGCAGTACACTAATGATTTCACATTGTGGTTATCGTTCTCCTTGAGCATCTGCTGTAAAATCTGGGACTTAACGTGTTAATCATCATCATCATTTAGCAGATCCTATACAGAACATCACTCCCATCATGGCCTGCCAAAAACTGTCTCAGCCAATTCTCCTGTCTCACGTCTAGAGTGTGTGCAATGCCCTGTGTCCATTGTTAGGGGTCGTCTAGACCTCTGATAACTTTAGTTAGCACATGTATATGGTTCATTCTTAACATCGTGTCAGAGGTCAGGTCTTGATCTCTGCGTAGGTTGACATCACGAGTCAATACTATCGTCCAACAGTTTGGTGTCAGGACTCAGATTATGACCTCACTTTTCTGCTGTTGAATTAACATGGAATCTGGAGTCAGGTTTCGGTAGGTTCACTCTTTAGCTCTGCTGACCTGCTATCTAACTTCTGCAGTCTCAATCCTCCAGCCAGCATGATGCTTTCCATGTTTAATAATTCAATGTTGTCCAGGGTATTCTCTGTTTGTCATTATAGTAATTTATTATAGTGCTTCAATAAGGGCCTTTAACTTCTTCCTCCTCATTCTGAAACCATGAATAACAAACTGATTTATGAAAACACTTCACAAGATGATGAAAGGTTTAACATCCTGTAATTATTCATCACTCAAGAATGCTTGAAAACATGCATCAAACTGAAGACTGACATGAACTCACCAGGTTCCTGTCATCCATTGTTGTGCTGGTTGACCCCTGCCTTGTCCTCTTCCAAGAACCATGCCCTTCATCATTGTCCTCTCCATGCCACAATGATATTTAATATGGCCAAAGTAATTTCAGTTGTCAAGACACAATACTGTTTATGAGCTTGTTTTTTCAATGGTCAGGTCTTGTAGATTCAATATTTTTCTTATTCATCATCCACAATATTCCAAGAACTTTTCTGTAACATTTAAGCTCAAAAGCCCCATTATTTTTTTTAGTAATTATGAAATGATCCATGACTCACATCGACATGCTGCCACAGAAGGATGAATTTTCTAAAAATAAATTGTATTTTTAATTTGTTTCTTGGTGTTGTGCCATAGATTTTTTGGCTAAGGGCTTGCGAACGCGGTTTGTGAGCCCGTATACCCAGGGTTCAAAACACGGCGGTGCTGGTTTTTTCGAAAAAGGTATAGGGGCCGGTCGTTCAGAAAGCAATGGCAAACTACTGAACTTAACACTTGCCTAGTACATCAACAGCAGCTGAAAAAATGCTGGTGTTGACTGCAACATCCCGTAAGGGATACGCAACACAATTTTTTTTTTAATCTCTCCATTGCAATGGACAGTCTGCATCTGATGTGTTTTGGTAAGACTCCATTGTTGTTGGTCATGCAACCAAGATATTCAAAATTTGTGAGTTTCTGGCCATTTAAATTATTTCAGTTCACAACATTGATCTCTGTGTAGACATTTTTCTCACCTTTGTGAAACCACTCTGGCCAACTTCTTTTAGAAGTACTTTCAAAGGCAACCAGCTGCCATGGTTATCTTCAATAGTTACTAACCCATTATACAAGACCATAGTAAAGCCGTAAATGACCTTCACCTGCATAAGAATGACATTGGGCTACCAAGAGTAGACAAATCAGCAAATGTGGTAACAACAACAACAGCAACAACAAACCACAGAAAATATATATTAACTCATTTTATAGCAAAGAAATTCCTAGATACTCTCAACATCACCACACTATTTTTAAGTTTTGATCACATGAGTTTGTGATGTTTGTGAGTAACCAGTGAGATGCTTAGCAGAGAATAATTTAAGAAAATTAAATATTTTGGTAGAGATGGAGTCATGTACCTATTTGGGTGGCATTGTGGACATTGATGGAGGAATGGATACAGATATTAAAATAAGAATACAGGAGTAAGAGGAGTTTTCATGGTGCTAAACAATGTATGGAGGTCAGGGGAAAATTAAGCTTAGCACTATACCTGAAGTGTTTAGTTTCGGTGTTTGATTGGTGCTTCTGTGTAGATCAAAAACTTGGAAGGTGACTAAAAGAATTAGTGATAAACTACAGATATTCATTAAGTGGTGCCTGTGCAGAATAGTAGGACTAAAGTGGTTTGACAGAATCACCAACGTAAAGCTCATAGAGGGAACTCAAGAAATTCCAGGGAATCTAGAAATGAGGAAAAGATGCTGGTACTGAATAGCACATATACTGAGAAAACTTGCGGATTGTATTATTAGATACACCCTAGTCTGGAACCCACAAGCTGAATGAAATTGTGGGAGATCTATAAACACATGGGGGAGAGAATTAAAGATATAGATTAATTATATGGGGAGAACATGGTGGGCGCTGTAGGAGATGGCAAAATATAGGACAGCTTGGCATGAGTGGGTTAAAGGGATATAACCTAAAAGGGGATAAAGACCAAAAGAAGAAGAATTGTTTTGGTGTTGTAAATGTGAAACTTATTTTGAGATGTCTGGTAGAAAAACATCTTAAAATTTCTGCTAATTTATTAATGAAACCATAACGGTTGGTTACATGAACAAATTATTAAATTCAGTATTTTACTTGTGAAATTACAGTTAGCTTGTTTTTACTACCTGCTGCAAATGCACATTGTTTAGCTGCCATATTTAATTATTCCCAAACTTAACACACAGAAGTAAAACAGAATCCTTTCAAGATCCCACCAGACAGTGATATCTTCTTGCTCAGGGACAAAGAGAAAGAAAGAAAGAAAGCAGTAAGTTTTCACTCACGCAATATCTTTGAAATTTATATTTTTCATTCTTTAACTTAAAAAATATTATTATTTTGTTTTGTTATCTGTTATTCTAATTAGTTTGTAATATTCTACTTCTTATACTCTGGAGGCCAAATGGCTAAAGAAATAAAACCTAAAACACACAGGGAAGAGAATTAGAGACAGAGATGAATAACAGAAGAGGACATGGAAGGAGCTGCAAGGGATAACTAAAGTTAGGAGGGTTTGGCGTTAGTTGGTAGAAGGACCAATACTTCATTGTGAGATAAAGGCAGGAGTAAACTATTTCAATTCTTCAAATACTTGACAGGAGATTTTAGTCATTCTCTTTTATATTTATTCGATTATAGAAGCATTTTTATTTTATTTGGTGTAACATTCCTAAATCACTTTGTGATTGTTCACTGACAAAATGCTTATCTTCTGACTTGCATCCTTAATCTGGTCATTAGGATGGTGTCTGTTGACAGTGAAATACCTGAAATCTGGGGAGGAGACATTGCCTAGGCTCAATCACAGTCAGTCTGTGCATGCTGTGCTGAATCATAACCTGTTTTCATTCCATTATGCCTCTCTGCAGTTGTGATGCTCCAGTACCATTCAGGCTGGTTTCTGGCTTGGAGAGGGGAAGGAAAGCTCTATGCAACACAGTCCCTATAAAGATGATACTTCAGTACTAGGCTGGGAGGAAATTCTCAACACCAACCTCACTCTGATTGATGCAAGACCGACACAGACAATTTAAACGCCAATGCCGGGAAGGCTAACCCGGTCAACAAATGCCCGCAGAAGTTGGATGTGTTGGCATAATGGTGCAAGAACGCAGCTCTGCTGTAAACAGGCACAACACAATCATGTCTGAAAAAAACTCTCTAGATTAACGCAGGAGAAGAAGAAGAAGAAACACCAATGCACAGCAGGTCAGCATGGTCGAATGGGAAAGAACGTGTGTTCTTAAATACCCGGTGTGCTGATGCTGTGGTTAGGGGTTCAGCCCCTACACCGGACAGCAGGACTAAAATGTTGACCTGTTGTCCTTGACTTGGGGTTGTAAATTACAAGTACCTCTGAAGTCGGAGTGGGTTCGCCTGATGGTGAGGGACATTATTAATAGGGAAAGCTAATCCACACGCACAATTCAGTCCATCACTACTATAAATAGTGTGTGTATGGACTACGCTTGAGTTCAAAGTGAGTGAGCGCAAAAAAAAAAAACCAATGCACTGGATTGGAGAGTTTTTTTGTTTTTCTTTTGTGCTCGCTCACTTTGTGTAGTTCATACACACTACTTCTAGTAGTGCTGGACGTAATATTGCATGTGGATTAGCTTTCCCTATAAACAGTGTCCCTCGCCATCAGGTGAACCCACTCTGACTTCTGACTTCATTTGTATCCATTATACAAATATTACGTCCCCAAGTCAAGGAAGAGAGGTCAATATTTTAGTCCAACTGTCCAGCGTAGAGGCTGAACCCCTTTTCTCTGCATCAGTACACCAGATATTTAAGAACACACATTCTTATCCATTCAGCCATGCTGACGCCCAGTGGAAAGTTACATTTCACAGTCTTTCAGATGATTCTCAACCAACCAAGCAACTAATCAAACAACTAGCCAGCTAACCAGCCAATAGCCAGCCAGCGAATCAACCAGCCAACCCACCATGTTGTGTATACTTGAGAACAGCATGTATCTTCTGGCACATTATCCGAACACTGGTGCCAACAATATGCATGGACCATAAATGATACCACTTGAAGTCAGAAAGCTAGCATTATTTCATCAGAATTGTTAACATGCAACTTCTTTGTGGTCTTAGTGCTCTGATCCCCACTTGGTTCACTGCCTCCTTCTGTCATGTCTATGGGTTGATGCATTCTGTGGGCAGGAAGCCTCCAGCATAATGATACAGATATTTCCTTGCTGTCATGAGAATTGATTTATAAATCTGGCATAATAATGCATATATTTCATTGTTGTTATCATAATTTATTTATAAATATGGCATAGTAATATAGATATTTCCTTGTTGTCATGATAATTTATTTATAAATCTGGCATAATAATGCATATATTTCATTGTTGTTATCATAATTTATTTATAAATATGGCATAATAATATAGATATTTCCTTGTTGTTCTGAGAATTTATTTATAAATATGGCACAATAGTACAGATATTTCCTTGTTGTTATAAGAATTTATTTATAAATCTGGCATAGCAGTACAGATATTTCCTCATTGTTGGAAGAATTTATTTATAAATCTGGCATAATAATATAGATATTTCCTTGTTGTCATGAACATTTATTTATAAATTTCGTACAATAGTACAGCTATTTCCTTGCTGTTATGAGAATTTATTTATAAATCTGGCAGGAGCGTTTAAAACAGCAAAGCTTGAAAGTCTATGAGAAGTCAACGTATGCATCCCGAATTAACTTTCGACCAGTTTCCATCATTTGTCCACCGGATTCAGAGTCAGAGGAAGAGGAAGACACTGACAAGGCAGTTGCAGTCAAGGAAGACCCTCAGTTCACCATAGCTATCACAAGAGGTGATTTATGTCTTCATTGGGTACTTTTCCATAGTAGAGTCTAATATTATGTTAGATTAGTGTTTGTCTCTCGTAATGTCTTGAATAGATTAACTGACTTTTTATTTACATATTTACACACACACATACGTGCATGCATGCACATGCCCACACGCACGTTGTATCCACACACACACACACAAATGCACATACACAATGAAGCATATTGTAGAGGGATATATGTTTGTTTATTGTGTATTCATGTCACATTACAAATGGCTCTTACTTGATATTATCTTCTTTCAGCTGGATTTTGTTTAATGTCTATTTGTTTCATTCTTTCCTTATTATTAGACTTCTTGTTTTGCATGCCAGAATTTTAAACATTTGTAGTCATCTTTTCCTTAAAAGGAGTTGAGTCAAGAACCACCATCACAGCACTTGGGACATACCCATGTGTACTCCGTACTCATCTGCAACAGCCAGCGAAGAACTCCATACTAATTATACCAGTAGCAGCCTGATTATGTGTCTGTCTGGCTTTTGCTCAGAGTTTTGAATGTCAGCCAGATCCTCTGATCACTCCCTGCAGCACCATTCTCTCCAGGTCGTGATGATCTGTCTGTTCTTCTGCACTATACACATGAGTCCAAGGGCCCAAACCACATCTACCTTATCATGCACCTGTACCCCAGCAAGAGGTGCAGACTGACCCAGCCAATCTGTCCACCTGCTTATTTCCCACACCAACATATCCGAGGTAAAAAATCCAACAGATGCTCTCTGTTTGTGATTGTTGAAGGGAAGACTGCCATGCTGCCCGAAGCATGCCTGTATTCACCTTTCCCATCATAGCATGTGCTATTTGTCTTCTAGCTAGTGGAATGCAGCTATGACTGCCTCTTTATAAGGGGCGCCATTTTAAGCAGTTTATCATAGATTATTTGACTGAAAATATTATAGTTGGTTGTGAATCCCCTGAAAGACCGTGAGTGTGACTTCTTTTATATTGTCTAATGTATTGAGGCTGGTCTCCATAGTGATGGCGTTGCGGATGCAATTCGTAATGCCGCTTACCCACGTTCAAAACACAGCAGTGACCGATTTAGCAGCAGACCGTGTCGTGCTGGTTTTAACGTGCTAGTACGGGAGCCGGTCATTTAGGAAGCAATGGCAAACTACTAAACGTAAAACTTGCCAAGACATCAACAACGGCAGTAAAATGCTGGTGTTGACTGCAACGTCCTGTAAAGGATATGCAATTTAAGCCAAAAAAAAAATGGATTGAGGCTGGTGTAGAGACTTTACTTCTGACTCTGTACTGAAGTACCATCTCCAGGGAACCATCTAGCAGAAATCTCCTTCCTTTCTCTAAGCTATGAAACTAGTGAAGATCAGTACTGGAACTTCCCATCTGTGGAGAGACATGGCGATCCTTGTAAGGTTGGCCAGAGTCGGGCTGCAGTATTTGTAGGTTCCAAGGTCTAGGCCAGTGGAAGTCTGACACTGTTCATGTGACCTCAGTGACCCTTGGAAATGTTATAAACTATTTTTACTTTTACTTCTGCAGGTCGCCATATTGAAAAAGAATCACTTGCAGAGTACATTGCTAAGAAACGAGAAATGTTTCTTGTACAGGTAAGTCTTGCAACCATGATGTTTGACAGCAGGTGAATGATTTGCTAGTTGTTCTGTTTCCATGTTTATAGCAAGTCATTTCTGCTGGCCATTTCCAGTTCTTTAAAATCAAAGTCACTAGTTGTTTTAAGTTTGGCAGATTTATGGAAGTTTTCAGGAATTCTGTTTTTTAATTTTTCTGTCCAAAATTGAGTTGTTTTCAAACCTTAATTACCCCGGGAAGGTTAACCCGGTCAACAAATGCCCGCAGAAGTCGGATGTGTCGGCCTAACGGCGCAAGAACGCAGCTCTGCTGTAAACAGGCACAACGCAATCACATCCGAAAAAAAAAACTCCGGATGAACGAAGAAGAAGAAGAAGAAACCTTAATTATATCACTGCTGGGGTACCCTTGATGCCATTGAAATAATATAAGAAATAAATTTGTATATGTTGATTAGCACTTATAGAAGACATAGAAAAATATAAAATTCAGGGGACTAAAATATTTGTATAATGGAAAGCTAAGCATACACCAGGATTGTTCTTATTTCAAACATATCTTTTTGTTTTCCCTCATGGAGAATTCTGCCTTTCACGTCTCTATATGTTACTGTTATTTAACTAATGATCTTCTGGGGGTTCCCATCATGCCTCATCAATCACCAAAATGATTCTCTATCAATGCTGTCAAAGACCTTTTCATAGTTCACAAATCCAATTTCAATTTCAATTTCTCAGACTCTGCTAAATAACTTATACAGTAATTCACTTGAGGTGTTTATTTTGGCTGTAATAGCTTCTGCTGGCATACCATCTGGATCAGTACCTTTTCTATCCTTCATAAGTTTGATGCCTTTCTAATTTAACTTTAGATGGCTTATCACATAAAATATCCAGTTCCAAATGTGCAGGCTGGATATCTGCAGAGATCTTTTGGAAACAAATTTTAACATACCTAAAAGATTCAGTTGCATTAAGTGAATGATGAAATAGAGTATAGAAAAAAGTAAGCATGTAATATTCGCTATCAGTCAAGTGCTGTCTCCATCAATCAAGTGCTATATCAATCATCTCTATCAGTTAAGTAAACATGACGCCTGACTATTCTAATTTTTAATTTATTGTTTATCTTTTTTTGAATGTTAATAAGCACTTTTTACTGTTAAATTCTAACAATTTGACTAGAGGAAAAGAACAGTTATTAAAACTATTAATAGATTCCAGAACAGAAAATCTCTTTTTTGAATTTTAAGGCAACACTTCTTTTATTTTTAAAAATTTATTCCTGTGACAATGAGTTGTCTACTCTTTGCAGTAAGAGTTATAGGAAATAGCAATTCATTTCTAAACATTGCTTTTATGTAATTACACTTCAGAACTGATTATCCTTTACTGTCTCTACTTCTGTTTCTTTTTTTTCTCTCAGTATTCTCTTGGAGTGAAAAGAGATGAAATGAGGAAACTTGAGGAGATTGCTCAGGCAGAGGAGAAGAAACTTGAACTTGCTGAGCAGTACTTGGAGGAGGATGCAGCCATGTTTGATGAGTTTCTAAAAGAAAATGATAAAAACTCAGTAGAGGCTATTAAAGTGTAAGCAATTTATTTGGGTTAAATATGTTTTGTATAAAGTGTAATGAAATGATAAAGAAGGCAGTTTAATTATATCATTTTATTTATAAATTTGCTTTATTATTACTCTTTTTTTTTGCGCTCGCTGACTTTGAACTCAAGTGTAGTCCATACACACTACTTCTAGTGGTGCTGGACTGAATTTTGTACGTGGATTAGCTTTCCCTACTAACAGTGTCCCTCGCCATCAGGCGAACCCACTCCAACTTCAGAGATACTTATAATTTATGTCCCCAAGTCAATGTTTCAGTCCAACTATCCGGTGTAGGGTTGAACCCCTTACCTTGCATCAGGACACAGGATGTTTAAGAACACATGTTTTTAACCAATCGGCCATGCTGACCTCCACATAATCTTTTTATTTTAATATTTTTTGGGTAAGCAAATATAAATTCAGCTTGGGAATTGGGGATGGGGGGTGTAACTGACTCCTAGAAGGTATTGATCATGGGATCAAATGCCACCGCAAACTCAAGCCATGAGGAAAGGATTCCCTGGCAAACAAACTATGTTGCTGCCTCGCAGGCACCATCATCAGACAAAAAACATTGAGAAAGACAATTTAGATTGAAAACACAAGCCAGCTTGCTGAATACAAAGTGTGTCAGTTACCATAAAACTGGGAATCCTAAACAAAAACATGCATCTGTGGTAAATGGTAAAGCAACAGCCTAATCTATTACCTAATCTAACCTCAGGTTAGCAGATCTCTGCTAACATAGCAATAAGGCGAATGCAGAGTATAGCAAAAGATCAGTCATGTCTCTGCCTTACATTGGTTAACTAGAATGGGGAAGGCATTAAGAACAAGAAGCTCGATCTTAAAGAATGCTTCATTGAAATAAAATTGATGTCTTTTGCATACAAGAAACCCATCTAAAGGACACTCTTTATGGATACAAATCTCTCCACATAGACAGGAAAGCAAGATTCAAATGATGACAGCTGACAATGGTCAAAATTTCAATCCCAGCAGTGAAGCTGAGTAAATTGAGTCAAGGCCACCTCAGTTTTTAAGTCACAGATATCCTGCTCTCATGTGATGAGAAATGAATGGGTTGCAGTAAAGCTGTCAGACAACAATGAGTAAATAAAAAACAAAACAGACCATTAAATTGGTCAGCTTTACAAAAACATAATCACAAATAAAAAAATGGATGCTGTGGCTATAAAACCTTCATTGAGAAGAAAAACCCACACAAACTCATACACCTACGTTTTAAAAAACTACAAAATATGTCATTTAGCTAACGTCCTTGAAATGTCTGAATTCTCATCATAATATAGCAGGGTCTTTGCAAAGCCTTGCTCTCATCAGTGCCTTCAGAAAATTTTCTCATTCTCTTGCCATATCTCCTGCCTCATGCACCATCATGCCCGTCTATCTAAGTCATAGGGCACAACAATCAAACTGCATGACATGAATTCCAAAGGTCGGCTGTTAGGAAGTGACACAATAAGTAAAGTGTAAGCTAAGATTAAAAAAAGTGTTTGTGGGGTATTGTAAACTAGAGGTCTTTCTGGCACGTCCGATATCCAGGTCATGGTCATTATATCTTGCACATCTCATGAAAGAAGTCAAAGGACTCTGGAAAACCACCTCATGTTTTATTTACCTCGTGAATACCTCAAAGGAATATCATCCTTTATCTTATTTTTATGAAAATCCAAACAGGCAATACTGTGAGACAAACACTTAAACCAGAGGCAGACATTGTAACCTCTGACTTACTCCATTCCCAATTTCCTGTTCTCTAATAATTAACTAAAGTTTTCACTATCGTTGTTGTAAGCACATGATCCTTGTTTATGGCGTGCTCTGTGTTAACATGATAAAACTGATATATTTTGAAATGTAAACTGTTGCATTTAAAAAATTATATTTTACATTTCTTTAGTGCAGAAACAGAAGCTAAACTGAAACTTGAGAAGGTGAATGAAATAAAAAGAATTAATGCTCAGATGATAGGAATCAAATCAGAGATTGCTAAATATGAAGACACTCTCAAGGAATACCAAATGTATCGTCAATTCCTGGACTCCCTCATACCTGAAGTAAGTTTTCAGTTAAACAAAAACTATAATTTAAGAAATTCAAACATATTTTACACCCATTGTTTCACTTATTTCCATTCCCAGCCTCTTGACATTAAAACACAACAGCACACATGATGTGCCACGCCAAGTTATTAAAAAACAGTTAGTTTCATATCCTTTACAGGATGTTGCAGTCAACACCAGCATTTTTTGGCTCTTTGTGCTTTCTTGGCAAGTTACATTCTAAAAGACTGGCACTCATACCATTTTATGGAAATCAATGCAAAGCGGTCTGCAGGATTACAAACTGCATTTGTAACTAATTCATCACAGAGCGGGTCCAATATAGAGAGGCTTTAAAATAATTGTGGTTCTGTCCTTTCAAACTGGGAAATTATATGTGATCTAAGTTTGTTTTACTCTATGGATTTTCAGTGGCCAAGTGGTTAGTGCACTTGCCTGCCAAGTCAGTGGTCCAGGTTCAAGGTCTGACAGAGTCAGGACTAATTTGTTCCAGTAGTCCAGCTTTGGGTTCTTCTTCTTCTTCTTCTTCTTCTTCTTCTTCTTCTTCTTCTTCTTCTTCTTCTTCTTCTTCTTCTTCTTCTTCTTCTTCTTCTTCTTCTTCTTCTTCTTCTTCTTCTTCTTCTTCTTCTTCCTCTTCTTCTTCTTCTTCTTCTTCTTCTTCTTCTTCTTCTTCTTCTTCTTCTTCTTCTTCTTCTTCTTCTTCTTCTTCTTCTGTGTTCATCCTGAGTCTTTTTTCAGATGTGATTGAGTTTTGCCTGTTTACAGCGGAGCTGTGATACTGCGCTTTTACGCCGACACATCAGACTTCTACAGGCGTTTGTTGACCGAGTTAACCTTCCCGGGCTCTGGGTTCAACCCAGCCTCATAAAAATGGGTAGCAGACACTTTTCAGAATGTTCTGGGAAGAAAAGATGGTGAGAAAGGGAACTGGCCACCCCATCTCATATGTTGTGGCCTAGAATATGTGAAGGTTTAACACTTCATATCTCTGTGGCAGTATTGGCTGTGGGACTGGAATGTGCGGGCCTAGAATATGTGGGCCTAGAATATGTGGGACTAGAATATGTGGGACTAGAATATGTGGGACTAGAATATGTAGGACTAGAATATGTGGGACTAGATTATGTGGGCCTAGAATATGTGGGCCTAGAATATGTGAAGGTTTAACACTTCATATCCCTGTGGCAGTATCTGCTGTGGGACTAGAATATGTGGGACTAGAGTATGTGGGACTAGAATATGTGGGACTAGAATATGTGGGACTAGAGTATGTGGGACTAGAGTATGTGGGACTAGAATATGTGGGACTAGAATATGTGGGCCTAGAATATGTGAAGGTCTAACACTTCATATCCTTGTGGCAGTATCTGCTGTGGGACTAGAATATGTGGGACTAGAATATGTGGGACTAGAATATGTTGGCCTAGAATATGTAGGACTAGAATATGTGGAACTAGAATATGTGGGATTAGAATATGTGGGACTAGAATATGTTGGCCTAGAATACGTGGGACTAGAATATGTGGGACTAGAATATGTGTGACTAGAATATGTGGGACTAGAATATGTGGGACTAGAATAAGTGGGCCTAGAATATGACTAGAATATGTGGGACTAGAATATGTGGGTCTAGAATATGTGGGACTAAAATATGTGGGCCTAGAATATGTGGGACTAGAATACTTGGGACTAGAATATGTGGGACTACAATATGTGGGACTAGAGTATGTGGGACTAGAGTATGTGGGACTAGAATATGTGGGACTAGAATATGTGGGGCTAGAATATGTGGGCCTAGAATATGTGAAGGTCTAACACTTCATATCCCTGTGGCAGTATTGGCTGTGGGACTAGAATGTGTGGGACTAGAATATGTGGGCCTACAATATGTGGGACTAGAATATGTGGGACTAGAGTATGTGGGACTAGAATATGTGGGCCTAGAATATGTGGGACTAGAATATGTGGGACTAGAATAAGTGGGCCTAGAATATGACTAGAATATGTGGGACTAGATTATGTGGGCTAGAATATGTGGGACTAGAATATGTAGGCCTAGAATATGTGGGACTAGAATATGTGGGACTAGAATATGTGGGACTAGAATATGTAGGACTAGAATATGTGGGACTAGAATATGTGGGACTAGAATATGTGGGACTAGAATATGTAGGACTAGAATATGTGGGACTAGATTATGTGGGCCTAGAATATGTGGGCCTAGAATATGTGAAGATTTAACACTTCATATCCCTGTGGCAGTATCTGCTGTGGGACTAGAATATGTGGGACTAGAGTATGTGGGACTAGAATATGTGGGACTAGAGTATGTGGGACTAGAGTATGTGGGACTAGAATATGTGGGACTAGAATATGTGGGCCTAGAATATGTGAAGGTCTAACACTTCATATCCTTGTGGCAGTATCTGCTGTGGGACTAGAATATGTGGGACTAGAATATGTGGGACTAGAATATGTGGGACTAGAATATGTGGGACTAGAATATGTTGGCCTAGAATATGTAGGACTAGAATATGTGGGACTAGAATATGTGGGCCTAGAATATGTTGGCCTAGAATACGTGGGACTAGAATATGTGGGACTAGAATATGTGTGACTAGAATATGTGGGACTAGAATATGTGGGACTAGAATAAGTGGGCCTAGAATATGACTAGAATATGTGGGACTAGAATATGTGTGTCTAGAATATGTGGGACTAAAATATGTGGGCCTAGAATATGTGGGACTAGAATACGTGGGACTATAATATGTGGGCCTAGAATATGTGGGACTAGAATATGTGGGACTATAATATGTGGGACTAGAGTATGTGGAGATCACTGGACCTGGCAGGACATTGTCATATGCCGATGATGTTTTAGTGTATCGTCAGGGTAAGGATAGAGAGGAGGTTGCTGTGGAACTACAAACCGAACTCAATCGCATAAGTACTTGGTGTGATGAAGCTGGGGCAATGGTCAACCCAACAAAGGCAACAGTGACTTGGTTCTCGTTGAATAATCATATTGTCAACAATCCAACACCAACTGTAATGCTGTGTTCAGAGACGGTGGAAAGAACGCAGGCAATGAATTACCTGGGGATATGGTTTGATCGAAGCCTTGCTTATAATGTGCACATAGACCAGGTGATAACAAAGGCCAAGCAGGGCTTGGCAGCGATGCGGGTGATGGCGGCAGCAAACTGTGAGCAGCGCCATCTATGTCTTCTGTACGAGGGGCTGGTCATGTCTGTTTTGGAGTATGCAATGGCAATCCTGACTCTCAGCCATAAGCAGATAGAAAGGATGGAAAGGATACAGAATGAAGCTATGCGCATTATTCTTGGATGTACAAGAGATACAGCATGCAGGGCGATGCGCTACCTTCTTGATTTTCCAACCATTGAAGAGAGAATGCAAGTTTGCAGGGCACGCGCCTATCTCAGAATTAACGCAAACACACAGCATCCACTGCATAGTGAAATTAGGAAGGTGAAGGGCAGCAGGTTAAAAAGAGGACGGTCGTGGATGGGTCAAGCCGAAGACATTCTTCAACAGGTGTGTTCACTTGAGGACTTAGAACCTGGCGAGGAGTGGGTGCAAGTGCCAACAGACTTCTGCACATCCTTTTCAGTTTGCATCCAACTAGATAGAAAATGCAGACAAGAAAATCCGGCTGCTGTGGAGGCTGAAGTACAAGCGTTGATTTTCGAGAATTCGCTAGACAGTGACGCGGTCATCTACACAGATGGGTCGGTCGTCCGACATTTGAGAAGCTCATGGGCCTTTACAGCTCGGGCCGGAGGGAGAATTGTGAAGGAGGACTCTGGTGCTTTCACTGAAACCACAAGTAGCCTGACCATGGAAGTCATGGCAGTAAGTAAAGCAATAACATGGCTCGAGACACAGACATTCACTAGGGCTTGTTTCCTTAGCGACTCAATGAACATGATCAAGAGGATAGAGGAGGGGTCGATCCAAAGAGAATGGTTGCTGCCTCTGAAGCGGTCTCGGCTGGCAAAGATTAGTTTCATCTTCGTGCCAGGTCATGCGGGAGTACAAGGAAATGAGCGGGCTGACAAGCTCGCAGGTGAGGCTACTGTGGAGGGCGGACGCGCCATGGACCAGGCATTCTGAATGCTCTACGAGAAGTGAGACTTTTGCAAGAACCAAGTGATGACTGTGAATCTACAACAATGGCCAGACTGCGAGAGCAGCAAATTAAAAGAGGGGTGGCCAAACAAGAACACTACGCAGGAAGCCAAAGAAGATTGATAAACCAACACAGAACTGGCGTCGTTAGCCGCTACACGCTGCGGGATTTGCTGAGGAGGGGATCCGAGCACTTATGGACTGAATGGTCCGATGTGCAACGAGGATGATCTGTCGACTAACTAACTAACTAACTAAGAGTATGTGGGACTAGAGTATGTGGGACTAGAGTATGTGGGACTAGAATATGTGGGACTAGAATATGTGGGCCTAGAATATGTGAAGGTCTAACACTTCATATCCCTGTGGCAGTATTGGCTGTGGGACTAGAATGTGTGGGACTAGAATATGTGGGCCTACAATATGTGGGACTAGAATATGTGGGACAAGAGTATGTGGGACTAGAATATGTGGGCCTAGAATATGTGGGACTAGAATATGTGGGACTAGAATATGTGGGACTAGAATATGTGGGACTAGAATAAGTGGGCCTAGAATATGACTAGAATATGTGGGACTAGAATATGTGGGCTAGAATATGTGGGACTAGAATATGTAGGCCTAGAATATGTGGGACTAGAATATGTGGGACTAGAATATGTAGGACTAGAATATGTAGGGACTAGAATATGTGGGACTAGAATATGTGGGACTAGAATATGTAGGACTAGAATATGTGGGACTAGATTATGTGGGCCTAGAATATGTGGGCCTAGAATATGTGAAGGTTTAACACTTCATATCCCTGTGGCAGTATCTGCTGTGGGACTAGAATATGTGGGACTAGAGTATGTGGGACTAGAATATGTGGGACTAGAATATGTGGGACTAGAGTATGTGGGACTAGAGTATGTGGGACTAGAATATGTGGGACTAGAATATGTGGGCCTAGAATATGTGAAGGTCTAACACTTCATATCCTTGTGGCAGTATCTGCTGTGGGACTAGAATATGTGGGACTAGAATATGTGGGACTAGAATATGTGGGACTAGAATATGTGGGACTAGAATATGTGGGACTAGAATATGTGGGACTAGAATATGTGGGACTAGAATATGTGGGACTAGAATATGTGGGACTAGAATATGTGGGACTAGAATATGTGGGCCTAGAATATGTGAAGGTCTAACACTTCATATCCCTGTGGCAGTATCTGCTGTGGGACTAGAATATGTGGGACTAGAATATGTGGGACTAGAATATGTGGGACTAGAATATGTGGGCCTAGAATATGTGGGACTAGAATATGTGGGACTAGAATATGTGAAGGTCTAACACTTCATATCCCTGTGGCAGTATCTGCTGTGGGACTAGAATATGTGGGACTATAATATGTGGGACTAGAGTATGTGGGACTAAAATATGTGGGACTAGAATATGTGGGACTAGAATATGTGGGACTAGAATATGTGGGACTAGAATATGTGGGACTAGAATATGTGGGCCTAGAATATGTGAAGGTCTAACACTTCATATCCCTGTGGCAGTATCTGCTGTGGGACTAGAATATGTGGGACTAGAATATGTGGGACTAGAGTATGTGGGACTAGAATATGTGGGACTAGAATATGTGGGACTAGAATATGTGGGACTAGAATATGTGGGACTAGAATATGTGGGACTAGAATATGTGGGACTAGAATATGTTGGCCTAGAATATGTAGGACTATCCTCCGAAGTCGGAGAGTGTCTGCCTGTACGGCGAGGAACCACCAGTCTGCACACCAATAAGCCAGACATGGGACAACGGATACTCACGCAAACTTCAGGTCCTGTATGACATCACACTGATGTTGGACAACAGGATGTCTTCATCCGACATACAGGACCTCGCGTTGGAGCTCAAGCCAACGAACACAAGCAAGCAAGCAAGCATGTAGGACTAGAATATGTGGGACTAGAATATGTGGGACTAGAATATGTGGGACTAGAATATGTGGGCCTAGAATATATTGGTCTAGAATACGTGGGACTAGAATATGTGGGACTAGAATATGTGTGACTAGAATATGTGGGTACTAGAATATGTGGGTCTAGAATATGTGGGACTAGAATATGTGGGCCTAGAATATGTGGGACTAGAATACGTGGGACTATAATATGTGGGCCTAGAATATGTGGGACTAGAATATGTGGGACTAGAATATGTGGGACTAGAGTATGTGGGACTAGAATATGTGGGACTAGAATATGTGGGACTAGAATATGTGGGCCTAGAATATGTGAAGGTATAACACTTCATATCCCTGTGGCAGTACTGGCTGTGGGACTAGAATGTGTGGGACTAGAATATGTGGGACTAGAATATGTGGGACTAGAATATGTGGGACTAGAATAAGTGGGCCTAGAATATGTGGGACTAGAATATGTGGGACTAGAATATGTGGGACTAGAATATGTAGGCCTAGAATATGTAGGACTAGAATATGTAATACTAGAATATGTGGGACTAGAATAAGTAAGTGGGCCTAGAATATGTGAAGGTATAACACTTCATATCCCTGTGGCAGTATTGGCTGTGGGACTAGAATGTGTGGGACTAGAATATGTGGGCCTACAATATGTGGGACTAGAATATGTGGGACTAGAGTATGTGGGACTAGAATATGTGGGCCTAGAATATGTGGGACTAGAATATGTGGGACTAGAATATGTGGGACTAGAATAAGTGGGCCTAGAATATGTGGGACTAGAATATGTGGGACTAGAATATGTGGGACTAGAATATGTAGGCCTAGAATATGTGGGACTAGAATATGTAATACTAGAATAAGTGGGCCTAGAATATGTGAAGGTCTAACACTTAATATCTGCCAAGCGACATCTCGGGGTAAATAATATAATTCCAACAGTGCAACTTGTAACAAAACACGGCTCGTACACAACAGTCGCCAAATGCAGGTTTAAGAAGCCAAACGTGAACTGAAGAAGGAAATCTACTCCAATGGACTTTGAAAGGTGAAACGGTGTTTATTTTCCGCAGTGCTCAGGCTTGTAACAACGACAATAATAAATAATAACATACTGTGCCTGTTCTGACCAGGCGGGCAGTATTACAATTAGAATTAATATTAGTAACATGTCCAAAGCCATCTGCACTCGAGTTCTAAACAATGTCCTTGCCCGTCCTTCTCTCTATCTTCGCAATGTTCTTTCTGCCAATTTTCAGACATCAATATTCTGCATTTTGTCTGCCTGTTTATTTGTGGCTTCGATGCATGTTGTATCCACAGATTTTTTCGTCCATTCCAATTACTAATTCATCCACTAATGCGACATAAAGCCTGTGCTTAGCCAACTGATATTTCCCAAATCAACATGAGCTGCCGCTCCGAAGAATCTCCCAAGTCGGTCTCCTTTGTTGGTGTTAACAATCTTTGGTGACGTTTCTGCGTTAACACGTCATGTGCTTGGATTTCTTAGCATTTTGGTTTTGGGATTCTCTGATATTTCTAATTTATCTTATTGCATCACACCTGCTACTTGGCAATATCTCTGTGGCAGTATTGGCTGTGGGACTAGAATATGTGGGACTAGAATATGTGGGACTAGAATATGTGGGACTAGAATATATGGGACTAGGATATGTGGGCCTAGAATATGTGGAGCTAGAATATGTGGGCCTAGAATATGACTAGATTATGTGGGCCTAGAATATGTGGGACTAGAATATGTGGGACTAGAATATGTGGGACTAGAATATGTGGGACTAGAATATGTGGGACTAGAATATGTGGGACTAGAATATGTGGGACTAGAATATGTGGGACTAGAATATGTGGGCCTAGAATATGTGGGCCTAGAATATATGGGACTAGAATATGTGGGACTAGAATATGTGGGACTAGAATATGTGGGACTAGAATATGTGGGACTAGAATATGTGGGACTAGAATATGTGGGACTAGAATATGTGGGACTAGAATATGTGGGACTAGAATATGTGAAGGTCTAACACTTCATATCCCTGTGGCAATATCTGCTGTGGGACTAGAATATGTGGGACTAGATTATGTGGGACTAGAATATGTGGGACTAAATATGTGGGCCTAGAATATGTGGGACTAGAATATGTGAAGGTCTAACACTTCATATCCCTGTGGCAATATCTGCTGTGGGACTAGAATATGTGGGACTAGAATATGTGGGCCTAGAATATGTGGGACTAGAATATGTAGGACTAGAATATGTGGGACTAGAATATGTAGGACTAGAATATGTGGGACTAGAATATGTGGGACTAGAATAAGTGGGCCTAGAATATGTGAAGGTCTAACACTTCAAATCCCTGTGGCAGTATCGGCTGTGGAACTACTTTTATCTGCAAGCATTTCTAGTCTTTCTTTAAAATTTATTTCATTTCTTTTCATTATGGCATCCATATTGTAGCTGGTGCCGGTCTCCATGGCGAAGTGATTACGAATGCCATTCATAATCCTGAATACCCGGGTTCAAAACACAGTGGTGCTGGTTTTAAAAAAAAAAGGAATAGGTGCCAATCGTTCAGAAAGCAAAGGCAAACTACTGGATGTAAAACTTGCCCAGGAATCACGAACAGCAAAAATGCTGGGGTTGACTGCTGAATTCTGTGAAGGACATGCAACTAAATTTTACAAATTGTAGCTGGTGTGTGCCAGGACAGGTTTTGTCACCATGTAATGTACAGTATTAAATTGTAAAAATAAACCCTTACCCTTAATGAATATCGAACACTCATATTATAATGTGTGAGGTGAACATTCTGACATCTCAGCAACGCACTTATTTACAGATTATAGTCTTTTCTTTATATCTGTATAATGGCTATGCTTTACAGATAATTAATTGTTTAAACTTGAATGTAGCTGTTACTGACCATATATTGAATTTATGGAGACCACGACAAATGTAGTTCAGGTCTTGTGTGAGAATGAAGTACAGACAACCACCGTTTTATGTCAACAATTGAGGAAACTTTGCTTGCAAAGCTAGAGGAATAAAAAAAAACAGATAGATTCTATCAAGGGCATACAACCACAAACAAGGGTATACAAACACAAACAAGAGTATATAAACACAAAAAAGGTGTATACAAACAGAGGGAAGAGTATATAAACACAAACAAGGGTATACAAACACAGAGAAGGGTATACAAACACAAACAAGGGTATACAAACACAAACAAGAGTATACAAACACAAACAAGGGTATAAAATCACAAATACAAAGTTAACAACAGTTCAGGTGACACATTTGACCAAAGACTGAACACTTCAACACCCTCCCCTCTTTACATTTAATGACCAATGTGGACCACAATCATCGTTCATGTGGGGATCTTCTATTTATAGATCATGCTGTATGGCATTGGTGATCATGTCTGTCCACAGTCTTAAGTTTTGTGTACTCCTAATCAGTTCTGATACTGGTGTTCCTCCATGCAATTATGTCAGACTATCCAGCATCTTCTCTCTTCATCTACTCTGCCTCTCATCCACACCAAATTTTCTGTTGTGACGACATACTTCAGCGTTCTCTTTATAAAATGTTCAAAGAATGTAGATTATCTTCTTCTGATGTGAGTAATCAGTTCTCTTTGTGAGTTAACTTCTGTTTAAGATGTATTCCTTTCTCTTTCTATTCATCCATGATGTTACCATCATTCTTCTGTCATCATTACCATCCAAGGCCTTGCCGGCTGGTGTGGGCGATCATGCCTCTCCACAAATTACGTTCTCCAACGTCATGGATCAATTCATGTGTTGACTCCCTTCCGTGCCATGACACAAGACTGTCAAGAATCTTCTCACACTGTCTTTCTCTATTTCTCTTTCCACAAATCTTTCCAGTTTTTGTCTTCTCATAACGTGGCCAAAAAAACGATGACTGCCTCTTTCTGATGCTTATGATAAGTTGTCTTTGAGACTCAGCTTCCTTTAAAACATCCTAGGTTGCTCACTTTGGCTGCCCAATTAATTTTCAGCATTCTTCTATACAAACCACATCTCCAAGGCTTCTTCTATCAAACCACATTTTCACAGCTTCTTCATAATTGCTTCATATCTTGTCTGCCAATTGTCCAAGCTGGAATAGATAATATATAACAGTGACAGATGGGCAGGCAGACAAACAGATAGAGAAATAGACCATTGATTATATTTTGTAAATACATAGACTATCGATTACATAGTTTAAAACACATTTGAATTACTTCTAACAGGAAGTACAAGATGCGAGAAAGAACATTCGTGACAAAAAAAGGGAGGAAAGGATGAGGATTAAAGAAAGAGAACTTGACAGGATGTCTAGGGCAAGCACAAAACCAAGGAAAAGTCTAACTTCTTCGGGCAGAAAAGCCAGTGAAAAGCTATCAGCTGGGAGTGGAAAAGGGTACAGAAAAAATGTTTGCTTTTCTATTGTTTGTGAATGACACAAGAAAGCCTGTTTTTATTCTCTGCTGTTGCTAGATGGTTTTAGGACACAACAAAAACAAGTTTGCTTACTTTTCATGTACCACAAATTTTTTATTTTATTTCAGAGTGTTGTATTTAAATGTATGATAAGGAGAAAATAATAAAACTTAGTTTTTATGGAACTGCTGATAAAATCTCAGGGATTTAGAGAATTGGATCTGGGTTATCTGTTTTCCTGGCAGTCAAATAAAACGAGACATTTGAGTACCTAGGACAATAGAATTAGGTAAATGTCAGTGATATAAAACAAAAGTTTAGAGAATTTACAGATTTTGCAAGAACAACAAGGTTTACTCTGCAGGAAAACTGTAGAATAAGACTTTACTGTCAAGTATAATCCACTATGCAGTGCAAACCGCTTCAGCGATCTTGGATGTGGTAAATTTCTGTTGCGAAGAATAATATTGTATTGTACGTTGCAAATGTGTTACTACACTCTTGAACTCTTATAAGAGGAATTTCTTATAAGAAGAAATATTTTTTGTGTCCCAGGGAGTTCGCCTTATCGGGTCTGCACTGCATTACTTACCTTTCTCACTCTCCTGAGCATTTCCAAAATAAAAACATTATTCTTTAGAGGTTACAACAAAGACATAAAATTACCTTGCCAAACATCAGTGTCTGGTATATTATAATTGCCATGTACATTGTAAGAGTAATGTTTACAAGATAATGAACATGGTTAAACTGTCTTATCTATCCCCAAATGGACAATGTCTTGTTGTTCACATTTACCCTTAAGCAAAGAGGGAGTTTAAGTTTATAATCTTGAGCTGAATGTGTCACCTGCATTGACTTTGTGTTTGTGCAGTGTACTTTTCATAGATCCATCTAGTTCCATCTTTAATTGTTTCACCAGAGCTTCTTTGGTTGTTCAGAGTGTTACTGATATAGGTGTATTCTCATAAGGTTTTAAAATCTCTGTAAACTGAATGTAAGGAGTGGTACCAATTGTATTTCTAATGTCACCATTTCTAATTTTGGTTCTTCTATTGAAGTTGGCAGATTTTCTCAAACATTTAATGTAAGCTGTAATGAGTGTTCTCTCGTATGATTTACACAACATCTGCTTGGCTGCTGGTACCAGAGAGTCAGTAGAAATATACTAATTATGATTGACATTTGGCTTCTATCACCTGCGTGTTACCGGGGTCCATTAGGAAAGCAAAGAATCGTAACACTATAACTTACCATGCCTGGTGTAAGAGATGGCTAAGAAGGGTTGGTTGAGACTGACCACCTCGTTCTGTATGAAAGTTCAGTTACAAAATCCAACCAATCCTGAGCAAGTCTATAAAGGGCTTGGTGTGAGTTGGTTGATGGTCTATACACCAATGGGAGGTGAATGCAGCAGCAGATGATTTCGCTTCTGTATTGATATGTGCATGAATCATGCTCCATAGAGGAAGGAATAGAAACAGAAATGAACATCATGGGAAGAACACTGATGGAGCAGCATGGTACAGCTAAGTAAGTATAGGAGGGTTTGGAGAGAAGTAGCTGAGTACCTATACCCCAATGGGGGAATGAAAGGCAAAATAAGAATGTGTAATTTTGACAGCTCGTTAAGTCTCTGAGTAGCCAGGTGGAAAAGTTGGAGTAGCCAGGTGGAAAAGGTGGAGCAGCCAGGTGGAAAAGTTGGAGTAGCCAGGTGGAAAAGTTGGAGTAGCCAGGTGGAAAAGTTGGAGTAGCCAGGTGGAGATGTTGGAGTAGCCAGGTGGAAAAGTTGGAGCACATACAGAATGCAGACATGTGAGTGATCCTGGGGTGTATAAAGTTTGACAGCTGGTTAGTCTCTGAGTAACCAGGTGGAAAAGTTGGAGTGCATATAGCTGGTTAAGTCTCTGAGTAGCCAGGTGGAAAAATTGGAGCACATACAGATGGTTAGTCTCTGAGTAGCCAGGTGGAAAAGTTGGAGTGCATATAGCTAATTAAGTCTCTGAGTTAGCCAGGTGGAAAAGTTGGAGCACATACAGAATGCAGACATGTGAGTGATCCTGGGGTACACAAAGGACACATCAATTATATGCATGAGGCGCTACCAACAGTTGTGGACAGGCACAGGGTCCTTCAAGCCAAATGGTACCTAAGAGTCGCTGCAGATAGGGATCACCCTCCATGCATAAAAAAAATGGATATGGTAAAGGGTCATAGACTGAGAAGAGGTAGGTCTTGGATGGCACAGGCAGAAATATCTATCAGCCAGGTGTGTGAAATAGAGAACATCAATCATGGAAAAGTGTGGGTAAAAGTACCAGAAGACATGTTGGACTGGCACAATGTAATAGTAACACTGGGTCATGAGTGCAGAGAATGGGCAGCGGGCTGTTCTGAGTTTGAAGTGCAACAGCTGATCCAGAGTAACACACATCAAGGTGACATAGTGATCTACACCGATCGGTCAGTGGTGAGAAACAAACGTAGTGGTTGGGGTTTCATTGCGAAGGCTAATGGACAATGTTTGAAAAAGGAGAGTCTGGCATATGAGACTACAACCTCCAGCATGAGAATGGAAGTGGAAGCAGTAACAATAGCTTTCTGATTGTTAGAGGAGACCGCTGCAACACACATTGTACTCATTATGGACTCACTAGAGTATGTTTAGTAAGGTGGAGAAAGGAATGTTTTAATGCATAATGGCTTACCTCACTTCAGAGGTCACAGATTGTGAGAATTGTATGGATTTTCTGCCTTGGTCATGCGGGAATGCAGGGGGGGGGAATTAACAGGCTGATAGGCTGGCAGGGAATGCACACCTCGGTGGGATATTATTTATGGACAAGGGAGAGGTAGTTAAGCGCCTAAGGGACCAGGTGGAGAAAGTGGTGGAACAGACTGAGCACCCATATGTGGAGAGAATGATATGGTGAGGCATTGGCAGGGACTCTGGACAAATCTCAAAACTGAAAGGGAAGACCAGGAGAACTTTCAATCATATGGTAGTTGGCACCATTAGCAGTATGATTCTTCGCTGACTGTTGAACGAAGGGACGGAACACGTTTGCGAATGTCCTGAGTGCAGTAATGTCATTTCTTAGCTCAACTCACCTTAAGTCACTGAGTTCACCTCTCATATCTTGTTTCTATTTCTCTGTCCTAAACTGAAATACCCTAAGAGCTCAGAATGACGTGTCACTTTCTAAAGTGATGATCCTGACAATTGAGATCCAGTCCAAGCTGTTACTCTGTTGTCTTCTAAGTATGGGTGGGGCTGGTGCTGGTGTCACCTAGATCACCTTGATATCAACTCTCACAGGCAGCATACACTATCATCATCATCATCATCATCATCATCATCATCATCATCATCATTATCATCATCATCATCATGTGCGTTGTCATATGGTGTAGGAATCATGTATCTCCATGGATCACCATCCTTGGCTTTGAATTTGATCTGTAGAATTCCATGGAATCTTGGGAAGATAATGAGGTAGTTTCCCATTAACTTCCACACAGCATACACTAGGTAGACAAAATGCTGCTAGGTTGCACTGAACATTAACCGAGTTACTTAGTTGCACAGCTACAAATAATAATAAAAGCAATGTTGCATTAAAAACCACCACTGGCCTTGCACCACCACTATAACACATACCAATATTATTTCTATAACTGCTACCACTAATGCTTTAACTAACACTGTTGCTACTGCAACTAATGCTACAGCTGCTATTGTTGCTACTGCTACAGATGTGATTGCTACTACTGCCACTAACACTACATCTATTGTTATTGCTGCTGTTTCTTTTTTGTTTCCTTCTGTCTTTTATACCTCAATGGAGCATAGACCTCAACCAACTCACACCAAGTTCTTTTATCTTTTGCTATCTTCTGAAGCTTCCTCCATGTCCTCCTAGTATTATTCATCTCTGCCTCTAATTCTCTTCTCCGTGAGCTTTTACATCTTGCCTCAATATTTTTCCTTGTGGATTCCAGAAAAAGGAATTTCTACTCATATTATTAACACATGTTCTCAATGTTTGCCCTGTCTTGCACCAGCATCTTTCCCTCACTTCTTGATTCACTGTCTCTTCTCTATGCATTTTTAGACCTAATTGTTGTGACTCCCCTCAAGTTTAGTTAGCTTATCTTGAATCTGATTTCATGGGTGTGACAGGAAGGCATTTTCATCAGTGAAGTCCAGATTTTTAAGCTGCTCTGTCAAGTCCATTGATGTCCATTTCTGGAGATAGTTATTGTTGTCTTTTTGATAATCCAGTCTGTAGTATGTTGTTGCTATCACTAATGAGCTAATTGCGCAATAAAAACTACTTGCTTGAGCAGTCACTGGAGAGTGTGCAGGTCAGAATTGTTGTCACATTTGATATTTAATCTTATCATTACGTCACATAATTTATTTCATCTGATCCATCTGCTTCATTATTTTCAACTTTCAGGGTGTACAACAGATATTATTTATCAAACAGAATCCAGGCCATCGTTGTTACAAATATTCCTCCATGGTTTTAGGTGTTTCATTGTCAACAGACTCCAGCCCAAACTCATCTCATCTTGTTCCTCTTGCACTGGTCCCTCTTGTACTGGTCCCTCTTGTACTTGTTGTATTTGTTCCTGTTGTACTTGTTCCTGTTGTACTTGTTCCTGTTGTACTTGTTCCTGTTGTACTTGTTCCTGTTGTACTTGTTCCTGTTGTACTTGTTCCTGTTGTACTTGTTCCTGTTGTACTTGTTCCTCTTGTACTTGTTCCTCTTGTACTTGTTCCTGTTGTACTTGTTCCTGTTGTACTTGTTCCTGTTGTACTTGTTCCTCTTGTACTTGTTCCTGTTGTATTTGTTCCTGTTGTACTTGTTCCTCTTGTACTTGTTCCTGTTGTACTTGTTCCTGTTGTACTTGTTCCTGTTGTACTTGTTCCTGTTGTACTTGTTCCTGTTGTACTTGTTCCTGTTGTACTTGTTCCTCTTGTACTTGTTCCTGTTGTATTTGTTCCTGTTGTACTTGTTCCTGTTGTACTTGTTCCTGTTGTACTTGTTCCTCTTGTACTTGTTCCTGTTGTACTTGTTCCTGTTGTACTTGTTCCTGTTGTACTTGTTCCTGTTGTACTTGTTCCTCTTGTACTTGTTCCTGTTGTACTTGTTCCTGTTGTATTTGTTCCTGTTGTACTTGTTCCTCTTGTACTTGTTCCTGTTGTATTTGTTCCTCTTGTACTTGTTCCTGTTGTACTTGTTCCTGTTGTACTTGTTCCTGTTGTACTTGTTCCTGTTGTACTTGTTCCTGTTGTACTTGTTCCTCTTGTACTTGTTCCTGTTGTATTTGTTCCTGTTGTACTTGTTCCTCTTGTACTTGTTCCTGTTGTACTTGTTCCTGTTGTACTTGTTCCTGTTGTACTTGTTCCTGTTGTACTTGTTCCTGTTGTACTTGTTCCTCTTGTACTTGTTCCTGTTGTATTTGTTCCTGTTGTACTTGTTCCTGTTGTACTTGTTCCTGTTGTACTTGTTCCTCTTGTACTTGTTCCTGTTGTACTTGTTCCTGTTGTACTTGTTCCTGTTGTACTTGTTCCTGTTGTACTTGTTCCTCTTGTACTTGTTCCTGTTGTATTTGTTCCTGTTGTACTTGTTCCTGTTGTATTTGTTCCTGTTGTACTTGTTCCTGTTGTATTTGTTCCTGTTGTACTTGTTCCTGTTGTACTTGTTCCTGTTGTACTTGTTCCTCTTGTACTTGTTCCTGTTGTACTTGTTCCTGTTGTACTTGTTCCTGTTGTACTTGTTCCTGTTGTACTTGTTCCTCTTGTACTTGTTCCTGTTGTATTTGTTCCTGTTGTACTTGTTCCTGTTGTACTTGTTCCTGTTGTACTTGTTCCTCTTGTACTTGTTCCTGTTGTACTTGTTCCTGTTGTACTTGTTCCTCTTGTACTTGTTCCTGTTGTACTTGTTCCTGTTGTACTTGTTCCTGTTGTACTTGTTCCTGTTGTACTTGTTCCTCTTGTACTTGTTCCTCTTGTACTTGTTCCTGTTGTATTTGTTCCTGTTGTACTTGTTCCTGTTGTATTTGTTCCTGTTGTACTTGTTCCTCTTGTACTTGTTCCTGTTGTACTTGTTCCTCTTGTACTTGTTCCTGTTGTACTTGTTCCTCTTGTACTTGTTCCTCTTGTACTTGTTCCTGTTGTACTTGTTCCTCTTGTACTTGTTCATCTTGTATTTATTCCTCTTGGAATTGTTCCTCCTGCACTTGTTCTTCTTGTACTTGTACTTGTTCCTTTTGTACTTGTACCTCTTGTACTTGTTCCTATTGTACTTGTTCCTATTGTACTTGTACTTGTTCCTCTTGTACTTGTTCCCATTGTAATTGTTCTTCTTGTACTTGTTCCTGTTGTACTTGTACTTGTTCCCATTGTACTTGTGCCTCTTGTACTTGTACTTGTTCATGTTGTACTTGTTCCTGTTGTACTTGTTCCTCTTGTACTTGTACTTGTTCCTCTTGTACTTGTACTTCTTGTACTTGTTCCTCTTGTACTTGTTCCTCTTGTACTTGTACTTGTTCCTCTTGCACTTGTACTTGTTCCTCTTGCACTTGTACTTGTTCCTCTTGCACTTGTACTTGTTCCTTTTGCACTTGTACTTGTTCCTCTTGTACTTGCACTCGTTCCTCTTGTACTTGTACTTGTTCCTCTTGTACTTGAACTTTCTCCTCTTGTACTTGTTCCTCTTACACTTGTACTTGTTCCTCTTACACTTGTACTTGTTCCTCTTGCACTTGTACTTGTTCCTCTTTTACTTGTTCCTCTTGTACTTGAGTAAATTCAGAGTCTTTCAGTTGTTTTTTTCTTGAATTTGCTGATATTTATTGGGCAATCTACTTTTACTATTCCCGGTTAAGAATCTTGCATATTTTAAAAGTGAAACCAATATATATTTGGAGACCCAAAGCATTATCAACTACTTATTTCTTATCCTCTATACATAAGTAAGACTTTTGCTATACTCAAATATAACTCTTGTGGCTCCAAGATAAGGATGATGTCCCCTACATCCACTAATAAATTAAAAATTGATTCAGAAGCAGTTTCTAGGTATGGGTCTATGATGTGATAGCGCCATCACATTTGTGTAAGTCTGAATACACAGAGGAATACACACGGCCAGTCTTTTCCTCACTTTCGCCTGCTAATAGGGACGCCATTATTCATTGTCATTATTCTTAAATGAATGTTGCCCCTCTGCTGTGTGTCCACCGTGACGAGGTAGAGGGGCTTGTGCGTCCCAATGACCCCAAGAGCTATGCCGACGGTAGCACAGCTACTGGTAGGGCCACCCATGTCGGACAGGTCAAGGGAGAGGGACCAGACGAAGAGACACACAAACCTGCTGCCTTGTAGGTAGACTGGGGACAGTCAAAGGCTAGGGAAAGCACCCCAAATACATGCTTGTCGAAATCGGATGTACTGAGCCACAGGCTTGACAAAGCAGTGCAACGTGAAACCTGCTGCCTTGTAGGTAGACTGGGGACAGTCAAAGGCTAGGGAAAGCATCCCGAATAAATGCTTGTCGAAATCGGATGTACTGAGCCACAGGCTTGACAAAGCAGTGCAACGTAACTTAATTCATGATGTCACAAATCAAAATTAATCGATATGGTGCTAATCCCGTGAAGTCCCATCAGGCGGTGATAGTGCCGGGCCCCCTGCCTCGAGGGGGTCCACCCATGACTACTGGTGGTCACCTTCCCCTGTGCTGTGGAGTCAAGGCACAGAGGAGTAGGTTAAGAGCTATTGACCAAATACCCCGGACACTCAACATACTACAGTGGAATGCCGAAGGAGTTTACAAGAAGAAAGACTCCCTAACACAGCGTCTTCATAAAGATAGAATAGATGTGGCATGCATTCAAGAGACACACCTCAACGCCAATCACAAATTCTCAGTCAGAGGATATCAGGCCACACGTTTCGACCGCGAAGGACACAAAGGAGGAGTTCTAATACTTACACGAAATACAATACCTTGCAGCGAAGTATCTGTGATCTCTGACAACCAAACGGAAATTATAGGTGTTGATATAATGATAAAGGACGTGAAAATAAGAATCTACAATCTGTATAGCCCAGCAGATAAGGACCTTACACTCTCAAACATGAAAATAACTGACACAAACTGCATTATTGTCGGAGACTTTAATAGCCGTTCAGAAAGATGGGGATACCCAGATACTGACAAAAGAGGAGATGAATTGGAGGACTGGGAAATAGACTCAAATCTCCATCTACTCAACAAAGCGGATGACACACCGAGCTTCTACTCCAGAAGATGGCTTACCACTTCTACTCCAGACTTAGCTTTCTGCACAGGAGACATCCTCCACAAAATCGATCGCCATGTGCTGGACCAATTAGCAGGTAGTGACCACAGACCAATCAAGCTTGAAATGAATATGGAGTATGTTCCACAGGAGCAAAAGCCCTTGCCCCGCTGGAATTACAAACGAGCAGATTGGGACAGATTTGCCATACTAACAGACAAATATTGTGAAAACATAAATACACGATATGGCAACATAAAGCAAATGGTGGAAAGTCTAAACAGAGCGATAATACAGGCAGCCACTGAGTCCATTCCAAGAGGAGCGAGGAAAAATTACAAACCATACTGGACTGAAGAACTACAAAGTTTGGAGGACAAAGTTGAAGATGCCAGGAAGACAGCAGAGAGAGAACAAACAATTGAAGCAAACATCTCTCTCAAAGCCATCTCAGCAAAATATAAAAGAACAGTAAATCAAACAACAAGAGATTGTTGGAGGGAAAAAACAGAAAACCTGAATTTTGACAGGGATGGAAACAAACTATGGAAACTAGTGAAAGCCATGAACAATGAAGGACCTAGAAACAAACAAATAACAATTAAACAAGGAAATGCCTTGCTTACAGGCAAAAAGGCTGCAAATGCACTAATGGAACACTATGCAAATGCAAACCACATTGATATTACAACCGAACAGAAGAAAGCAATCAAAGACAAACAGATACATCATAGAAATACAGAGACAGCAGCAGAATATATGATGGCAAATCTAACAATGGAAGAAATGGAACAGGCAATGAATACCCTAAAAAAGAAGAAATCACCAGGAAAGGATGGAATCACAAATGAAATGCTAATAGGACTAGGCACCAAGGCAAAGAAGAAACTACTAGCAGTCCTAAATAACAGCTGGAAGAGAGGAATAGTCCCACAGGCATGGAAGGAAGCTATACTAATACCAGTCCCAAAGAAAGGAAAAGACCTGGAAGAACCAAATGGCTATCGACCTATCAGTCTACTGAGCTGTGTAGGAAAATTAATGGAACGCATTATCAATGGCAGGCTAACATGGCATCTGGAAGAAAACAAACTCTTAACACCACACCAAGCAGGATTCAGAAAATACAGATCCACTGAAGATCAAATAACCTATATAGCTCAGGAAATAGAGGATGCCTTCCAAGAGAAAAAGCACACACTAGCAGTCTGGATAGATTTAGAAAAAGCATTTGATAAAGTATGGAAGGAAGGACTGAAAGTAAAACTGCAAAACATGCATGTTTGTGGAAAAATGTATAAATGGATCAGCCACTACCTTGAGAACAGAACTGCCAGGACAAAAGTACAAGGACAAACAAGCAAAATGATGCTGCTGGAGCAAGGTGTCCCCCAAGGAGGAGTTCTTTCACCAACATTATTCCTAGCATATATAAATGACATCACAGAAAATTTTCCAGCCAGAGTACACACATCCTCCTTTGCAGATGACCTAGCCATATGGACATCTGAAGAATATATTAGTACAGCTAACAGCAGAATACAGCAAGCCTTATTAGCGCTAGAGGACTGGTCAAAATCATGGCTAGTGAAGATAAGTGAGGAGAAAACAACATGCACAGTGTTCTCCCTCTCAAATAAAACTCAGCAACCTAAGCTGGTATTGAATGGAAAAATATTGCGCCATGAAGAAAATCCAAACTATCTAGGAGTCACCTTTGATCGTCGCCTGACATGGAAGACACAGGTTGAGAAAAATCGAACAAGAGCAAGGCAGAGAATGGCAATCATGAAAAAGCTTGCTGGTACAACGTGGGGAGCAGATGAGAAAGTTCTCAAGAAGTTATATACTGGACGGGTGAGGCCAGTACTGGAATATGGCATTGCAGCTTGGGCAACAGCAGCTAAGTCAAACTTTAACAAAATAAGTAGAGTCCAAAACCAAGGAATGCGAATCATAACTGGAAGCCTGAAGACAACGCCTATTAATGAACTAGAAAAGATCACTTGTTTACAACCAATGCAGGATAGAAGAGATAGCAGAGCCCAGCAACAAGCAGAAAAATTTAGAAGATTGACAGACCACCCTATGTACAACAGATTTAATGGTTTTGGAAAGGGAAGACTGAAGCGTAGCAACTTTGTAGAAACTGCAAAACGAAGGATTAGGGCAGATCCTATACTTAACATATCAACAGTCAAGCCCATACACAATGCACACAACTTCCCAGCTTGGAGACAGCAGCAACTGCCTGAGATGATAGAAAACATTCCTGGTATTGAGAAAAAGAACACTCAGCATGAAACCGAAAGAAGAGAAATAACCCTAAACTACATAAAAGAACATTACCCAAGCAGGAATTGGACCCATGCATATACAGATGGATCAGCCAAAAATTCAATAGAGAATGGAGGAGGAGGAATTCTCCTAAATTTAAAAAATGGAGTGAAAAAAACACATTCAATGGCAACTGGAAAATTTTCAAGTAACTTCAAAGCGGAGGTAGAGGCTTTGAAAACTGCAGCAGAAATGCTCCTGATGGAGGAAAATAAAGAGAAGCAAATAGCTATCTTCACAGATGCAAAGTCAGCTGTCTCAATACTCAAGAGCAATAACAGCACAGAACTAACTGACCTAAGAGCAGCACTCCATGGTCTATGCCAGAAATCCAAAAAAGTTGTAATACAGTGGATCCCATCACATTGCAGTATACCTGGAAACGAAGAGGCTGACAGACTGGCAAAAGAGGGCGGACGACTACCACAGCCTGACATAGACATAACCTATAATGAGGCAAAGAGGTTGATAAAAAGCACTTATAGAACCAAATGGGAATCTGAGCATCCAGGCCATCAGAAGGATGATGCATATTACAAACTCGACCGAAGAGAACAAGTAGCAATCTTCAGACTCCGCACAGGACATAACAGGCTGAAATACCACTTGTTCAATAAACTAAAGATAGGAGATACTGATGAATGTAATTGTAGAACTGGAAAAATGACAGCAAAACATTTGCTGCAGGATTGCCCAACGTATGCAGAACAGAGAAAGATATTTTGGCCCACACCTGCTTCATTTGAGGACAAGCTCTATGGAGATATCAACAAGCTCAAGTTGACCGCAGCTTACTTTAACTACATACAGGTTGACATTTAAAGGTGCATGAAGACCCAGAGGCATGAAATGAAATATTGCTTGGATAGCAAATCCATTATGTGGAAAGTCCAAATCGAAAGCTCGCTGTGTGGGCTTCATAAAAGGTGGAAAAGTGTCCTAGTGGCACGAAATGGAATATTGCTTGATAGCAAATCCATTACGTGGAAAGTCCGAATCAAAAGCCCATTGTGTGGGCTTCATAAAAGGTGGAAAAGTGTCCTAGTGGCATGAAATGGAATATTGCTTGGATAGCAAATCCATTACGTGGAAAGTCCGAATCGAAAGCTCACTGTGTGGATGTCATCTGCAGACTGCATACTTCTGGTTTCCGGAAGAACAGCCTATGGTGAACGGAAGGCCCAATATACGGAAGTGAGGCTAAGCAGCCATGTGCAGGACGTGACGATTCCTTGGGTGAGCCCAGTACCAGAGCGCTATGTATCGGCTCTGCAAGTATGGAAGCCTCCTTGGATGGCGGGGAATGCCCATGGTCTGCCCCTGCCTTCCCTTGAGGGCTGACCAGGATCTTTGGCTGTTCTATATGGACCAGCTGGAATGGGGGATAACACCACAACAGTGAGAGTCAAACGTCCTAAGAAACCCCCGGGAAGGTTAACCCGGTCAACAAATGCCCGCAGAAGTCGGATGTGTCGGCCTAACGGCGCAAGAACGCAGCTCTGCTGTAAACAGGCACAACGCAATCACATCCGAAAAAAAACTCCGGATGAACGAAGAAGAAGAAATGAATGTTGAAGCCTTGTAGTAGATGAAACTCATTTTCAGAGCCCAAGATAAAACTCAAGCAGCAGAAGGTGAGATTACTGGTGGAACTGATAGGTAAATATTGAACATTTATTTTGATTGTTCTTTGTATTGCTGCTGCTTGTTGATTTGATTGTTTTTGAATCATTGTCGCTCATTGGCTTGATATTTTTGTGTCATTGTTTCTCATTCGCTTGATTATTTTTGCTTTCCTGTTGCTTATGTTGATTTCATTGATTATCTTTTGTATAAATGTTAACTTGTTGCTCATTACTATTTTTTTAAAAGCTGTGTTTAGCTGTAATCATAATTAATATAATAATAATAATGATCATCATAAATTTAAAGCATAATGAAGTATAGTTTTTAGCAGTGACAGTGTCTATACATGTGTAAAGCTAACTATATTGCCTATAAGATTACAAATAAAATCAACAACACTAAAACCACAATTGCTACATTTAATAGTAATTTGTAAAGAGAGTTTTTATAAATGAAATGCAAGTCATGATAAGCAAAATATGAAGTACTGATTATACTAGAACATAATAAAAAAAAATGAATAAAAAAATCAGGCGACATCAAGCAACAAATAAAACAATAACAGACAAAGACAAACTAAAGCAACTATATTAACACACAATATTATTATGTAACCATCATCATCTTCCAACAGTTTGTCCTAATAAGAACACTGGAAATATGCAAGCTTTCAGTATGACTTCTCTTGTTCTGTCCCATCCAATCCATAAAGGTTTTCATTGCTTTAGATTTTGCAGAGCAATACTTTTTCTGTTTAAAATTATTGTTATAAATTTTTATTTACTTGCCACCAGTGAACCTCAAAATGTCAGTCAACCCCAGAATTTTTTAGCTGATTTAATTTCTTGAGAAGTTTATGTTCAGTACTTTACCATTGCTTTCTGAACAACTGGCACTAATACCATTGTATAAAAACCAATGCAAGGCAGTCTGCTGCCAAATTACCTGCAGCTGTGTTTCAAACGCAGGTATGCGGGGTTACGAAATGCGTCCCTAACCCCTTCGCCACAGAGCCGGTGAACATAGACATAAAAAACGGCTCAATTTCTGTAATTTGGCTCCATTGGTAGATCTATCTGGTGACATATTTGGTTTATAAGTTGTCATTGTTTTTGTTGCATTATGGTGTAAATTTTGTTTTTCAATTTGCTGTTGCACTGGCTTCATTAGTTTCTCAGAATGTCAGTATGGCCGAATGGATAAGATCGCTTGTTCTTAAACATTCATTGTACTGATGCTGAAGTTCAACCACTACAGCGGTCAGTTGGACTGAAATGTTGACTTCTTGTCCTTGATAAGTACCTCTGAAGTCAGAGTGGGTTCGCCAGATGGCGAGGGGCACTGGTAATAGGGAAAACTAATCCCCACGAAAAAGATCAGTCCAGAGCACTTGAAGTAATAGCACATGTATAGACTATGCTTGATTTCAAAGCTAGCAAAAAAAATTAGTTTCTGAAATCCCATTTGTGTTGTTGATAATAATACCATGTCATCAGCAAATCAAAGTTCAGATATTTGTTTTCCTTTTTAAGGAGATTATATTGCTCCTTGTCAGTATGTTGTCTGACGTTGCTTATATATTTTCAATACATAAGTTCAACTGATAAGGGGACAAAATGCATAGTGTTTGCAATAAACTTTGCTATTCTGTTGCTCTCTTAACACTTGATCTAGCCTTCTCATCTTAAGATATATTCTCATTTGTGACCTTTCTATGTTTTTGTTTAAATTGTCACCTAGCACCAACACAGCACTTCAAGATGTCCAAAGGTGCTAAGTCTCCCTCAGAAAACGTAGAAGAGATTGATACTTATACCAGGTGTTTGTAAAGTCTCACTTTATATGTAGAACAAATTTGAAAACTTCTGTCTTCTGTTGATAACTCCGTTCTGTCTGTTTGGAGTGCAAAGAATTACTCCACCAGACGGCAGCCATTCTCTGCATATTGCTTCACGATGAACTCTGGAGCACATTGTTTGTTACATCATGTACTCCATTTTTCAAACTTATTCTACATACAAAGTGTAATGATACTTTACAAACACCCTGTAGTTCCAATGGCCATGACATTCAGTGTTTCTAAAGATTTCACTTGGGAAACACTGCCTATTTTGTTTAAAATTGTCCCATAGTAGCTTGGTGGGTCTGTAATGTTATAGCACCATCACATTTTACAAACCTAGAGCAAGAGAAGGAGGTGGCCAGTCTTTCCCTGGCTGTGACAAGAGACAAGATCTGCGTCCAACTGTGCTCATGACGTTACCAGTGGGTTTTACTAACAACTTTGCTAGCGCACACTGACTGATATACTAAGAGGTAATTTAATCATTTTCTCAAGCAGTGTGGCAAGGTAGCTTAAAATAATTATTAGTAACTATATAAATAGTCACTTAAAAATGAAAGATAAAATATACTGATGTTAGTTGGAGATGACTGATTTTCTCTCATTCATTTTCCACCAGCAAACAGCAGGATGAAGGGGAAGACAAGACATTTGACTTTGATGATTTTGATGAAAGTGATGAGGTATCTTTATCTGGATTTAATCTCTTCTCATATATTCTTCTTATGTTATTTTTTTTTATCATCAGATTGTTATTGCCATCATCTCCAAAGCCACTATCATTAGTATATTTACAGCAACCATTACTACCATTATCATCACCATTTGTAATCGTTGGGGGATGGGTGTATGAGTGGGGAGATGTGTGTGGGTGGGGGGATGTGTGTGTGGGTGGTGAGATTGTGTGGGTGGGGGTGGGTGGAAGCATGTATGTGTGGATGGGTGTGTGGGTGGGGGATGTGTGTGTATGGGTGGGGGGGGACATGTGGGTGGGGGGTTGTGTGGGTGTTGGTGAGTGGGTTGGGGATGTGTGTGTGGATGGATGGCTGGGGGATGTGTGGGTGGGTGTGTGGAGAGGGATGAGTTTGTGGGTGGGTGTGTATAGGGATGGGTGCTTTGGGGGATGTGGGGGAGATATGTGTATCTGTAAGTATGTGTGTGTGTGATTAAGTAAAAATTTGTCAGTAAGTTTGTGATTGTGATTGAGTATATGTATATGCGAGGGAGTGTGTATTTGTATGTTATTGAGTGAATTCACAACTGTGAGTTTGTGCAAATGATGTAAGCATGAAAGCAGGTATGTGTATTTTTACGATTGTGCGTGTGGGGGATTAAAGGAAGAAGAAGAAATGCCTGGCCCCACAGAGGGGCCATGAAGTGTAAGGACTCTTTTATGTACCTTAACATGCATTGGGCGTATGGTGCTAGACCCATTTTATATAGATAACCAGCACTGGGTTTGTGATGTGATCAGCACCCTTTTCATCCCCAGACTTTATCTGGTACCCATTTTAGGCTGGGTCAACCTGGAAACCCGGGAAACTTAATAAAACATCAGCCCCTGTGTGGAATTAAACCCATGGCCACCAGGCCAACAGGCAATCGTCTAGCCACTATACCACTATGGTTACCCCATAAAGTGTACATTTCAAATTTGTGTAAGCAGAAGCTTCCAGGATATGATCATTATTGCATAGGTTCCTTCAGATTAAAAAATATTGTGAAAGGCAGATGTAAATTATCATTGTTACCTTTGCCAATTTTCTGAACATATTTACAAAATATTCTCATTGATTTATTTTATATAACTTCAGGAGCCGGATTTGTACTTCTCAGAGCCTCAACAGTTGCTGGACATTTTTTCTGAGTTGGAAGAACAAAATTTGTCTCTCATTCAAAATAGTCAAGAGACTGAAGAAGCCTTAGAAGAGATGAAGTCCACCATAAAGGAAACAAAATTGAAAATGTAATTTTGTTTTTTTTAAATTTTATTTAGTATTTAGGTGTTTCTTATGTTTGAAGAATGTTGCACCGGTTATGCTTGTTTTTATTGCATTAGTGTATTTGTTTTAAAGCACACATTACTTGTCATTCTTCAATTCCTTTAATGTGAAATTGTGACATCTGTTGTTCTTCTTGTACGTAAATCAGTTTGCTTTGTTTCTATACTTCTGTTTGTCTGTACAGAGGTCTGCTTTCCCCCTCTACTTTCTTCTTGTGGATAAATTTGTCTGCAGTGTTTCTATGCTTACTTTTTGTGGGTAAATGTGTGTGCTTTGTTTGTATGCTTTTTTGTGTGGGTAAATCTGTGTTTTATTCCCATGCTTTATTTGTGTGTGTAAATCTGTCTGCGATGTTACTATAATTTCTTCTTGTGTAAATATGCATGTTTTATTCATAAGCTTTCTTCTTGTGTGTAAATCTATTTACTTTGCTCCTGTACATTCTTCTTGTGTGTAAATCTGTTTGCTTTGCTCTTAAACTTTCTTCTTGTGTGTAAACCTGTTATCTTTGCTCCTATAATTTCTTCTTGTGTGTAAATCTATTTGCCTTGCTCCTATACTTCCCTCTTGTGAGTAAATCTGTGTATGAGGTTGCTGGGAAGTAGTGTGCTACCAGCTGCCTGGAATGGAAACTACGCCATGACCGAATCTAAAGTCTTCAAGCCATACATGAGTGACCAACTTGAATGGCAAGGTTCATCCAAGAAGAAGGAGAAAACAACGAAAACACCATCATCAGCATAATCAACACCACCGTTAACATGAACACCATCATAAACAACAATACCAAGAGCAGCAGTAACAACAGCACAGCAACAACAACACCAACAACAACAACAAACACACTTCTGCAAACTCACAGTTCATGGCTTCAAGCTCTTGTCTACTTATACATTGTTCCCAATTTCTAACAATTCTTGACACTTTGTTATGGATAGCATAAGATGCATTCTTGTGATAATGATATCTTAAATCTAAAGATTTATTTCAAATTATAATCTTCCTTGTCCCTGGGCAGTGGGTTGGTCTGTTGACTGTAAAATCCCTAGCACCAGAGGAAACATCACCAAACTGGTCCTAATTTCAGCCAGATCGCATGTGCTGCACTGAATCATCACCAGGTTACACCCTAATTTGCTTCTCTGCAGATGTGATATTCTAAAACTAGTCTTGCAATTTGTGCTGGTTTCTGGGTTTGTAGATAGAAAGGAGACTTTCTGCAACACAGCTGAGTTTGAGTTGAGCTACCCCGGGAAGGTTAACCCAATCAATAAATGTCCACAGAAGTCAGATGTGTCGGCCTAACGGCGCAAGAACGCAGCTCTGCTGTAAACAGGCACAACGCAATCACGTCCGGAAAAAAACTCCAGATGAACGCAGAAGAAGAAGAAGAAGAGTTGAGCTAAGAGCCGACATAACTGCACTCAAGGCATTCCCATACGTGCTCCGTCCCCTCATTCAACAATCAGTGAAGAGTCATACTACTAATCGTTCCCACCGCTATCTGATTGAAAGTTCTCCTGGTCTTTCCTCTCAGTTTTTGAGATTCTACCAGAACCCCTGCCAATCCCCCACAATCTCATCCTATCCACATACGGGTTCTCAATCTGTTCCCCCACCTTCTCCACCTGGTCCCACAGGCGCACGGCAACTTCCCCCTTGTCCATAGGCAAAGTTCCACTAAGAGGTGCATTCCCTGCTAGCCTATCAGCCTGTTAATTCCTCCACACTCCTGCATGGCCTGGACAAAAAATCCATACAATCCTCACAATCTGTGACCTCTGAAGTGAGGTGAACCATTCCACATGAAACATGCCTTTCTCCCTTACATCTTACAAAGCATACTCCTTGAGTCCGTAATGAATACAGTGTGTGTTGCAGTGGTCTCCTCTAACCAACGGAATGCCACTGTGACTGCTTCCACCTCCATTCTCACGCTGGAAGTTGTAGCCTCATATGCCAGACTCTCCTTTTTTTAAGAATCGATCATTAGCCTTCCCAATGAAACCCCAATCACTCCGTCTGCAACTGTCCCCACAGAGATGGTACTATGGTACTGGGTGAGGACAAAAGTCTCTACAGCTACCTCTCTCCAATAGATGCTAGCATTTTCCAGTATTGGACAACCTGAGCACCACTGCATCAGACGTAAGAATTAAAACTCAACAGTATAGCAGAGGATTCAATATCAAACAGCTGAAATCAACTGTGTTTTCATTTCCCCGGGAAGGTTAACCCAGGTCAATAAATGCCCGCAGAAGTCGGATGTGTCGGCCTAACGGCGCAAGAACGCAGCTCTGCTGTAAACAAGCACAACGCTATCACGTCCGAAAAAAACTCCGGATGAACGCAGAAGAAGAAGAAAAAACTGTATTATCATTTAAGATAATGTATTATTAAATTATGTGTAACATGTTTTTATTTTCTGATACAGGGAGAAGGAGACAAAGATGCTGACAGAGCAGATAGAGAAACTCCAGTCACAAATTCTTAAAGAAGAGGCTAAAGCTGCTGATTTAAAAATGAAAGCAAAGTAAGTAATGTTGTTGTTTGCTGTTGAGTTGAGTTGAGTCAAGAGCCGATATCACAGTACTTGGGACATTCCCATACCCACTCCATTATAGTCTTCAACAGCCAGTGAAGAGTTCCAATACTAATTTATGAGCTGCGGTCTGATTATGTGTCCTTTTGGCCTTTACTTAGTACTCATTCCATGCAGCATCAGTCTATCCAGGCAATGATGGTTATGGAAATATAGGCTCCAGTTTTCATATTTTGAAATTGAAATGCGAGCTTCACAAGCATCTATCATTGGAACATTGAAAACAGACACTGTTCAAATTATCAAATGTTTTTCCTGCCAGAAATAATTCTTTTGTTGTAAATTAACGATATTTAACAAGAGCAACATAAAGTAAATTAACAGTATTTAACAACATCGACAGATCATAAATTAAAAGTGTTTAATGACATGGACAACATGTAAATTAAAAGTATTTAATGACATGGATAGAATGTAAATTAACAGAATTTAGCAACATGAACAGAAAATAAATTAACAGAATTTAGCAACATGAACAGAAAGTAAATTAACAATATTTAACAATATGGACTGAATGTAACTTAATAGTTCTTACTTGTTTCACAACACAAATGATATGCAAACATGAGGTGAAAAATGAGTACATTCAAATTTCAGAATGTTCAATTATGGAGAGTTTAGAGCAGATGATGATCAAGAACTACATTTATCAGAGCTAAATAAAAAAGTGGAAGATGTCTACAGGCATTGTATTGGTGACAATGAGGCAAACATCAGGTGAGTTTGTTTTGTGAGATTTAGCACATACATTTTTAATATGTTGGATTTGTTCACAGGGGCACAAGAAACAAAATATTTAATTTGTCATGTGTTGTTTTTGTTGTTTTGTAAGCTGAGAGAATATTACTTTGTAATGTGTTGTTTTTGTGCTCTAAGCTTGGAGAATATTACTTTGTAATTCTCTGTTTAATGGTGCAAACATAGAGAATATTACATTCTAATGTGCTGTTTTGTGACATTAACATAGAGTATATTACATTGTAATGTGCTATTTTGTTGTAAGAGTGGAGAATATTACTTTTTTGTTATGTTTCATTTAAATACAAATTATTTTTTAAAAGTGTTTGTTTATTTGAAACCAAGAAGAAGTGGGCCATGGAAGTCGGAACTACTAAGGGTTAAAGGGGATCGACTTCATTGCATTGGATTTTACCTTATCTAGATTAGTCTGTCTGCAGAATGGCAAGCAATCTTTGGTGAGCAACACAGAAAGCATGAACTCTGTAGCTGCTACTAAGAAGTGTGTAACAACTTACCTGTTGCATCATTCAGTCTAGGAAATGGACTGCACTAGAACACCAGACCCACACTGGATCATTCTTACAATCAGTCACCAGAAGGACAAGACCAGAGGAGTAGGAGATCCCTCAGGGTGACCATGGAAGACAGGGGAATGAACTCTGGTGCAGCTGCCCTATGTTTCAGATCTTTTGGGGGTAGAAGCAGATATTTAAATGAGAACTTTGAAAACTGAAGTGGAGTTGAGTTGAGTCAAGAACTAACATCACAGCACTTGGGACATTCCCTTACTTGCTCTGTCCTCATCTGCAACAGCCAGAGAAGAGTCCCAATACTAATGGTGAAGTGGAGAAGTGTTACAAATGAACAGCAGTTGAATATAGGTCAGTCCTAAAAGGTAGAACAAATTGAAAATTAAGTTGCATGTCCTTCACAGGACATAGCAGTCAACCCCAGCATTTTCGCTGTTCGTGATTCCTGGGCAAATTTTATATTCAGTAGTTTGCCATTGTTTTCTGAACGACCGGCACCTATACCTTTTTCGAAAAACCAGCACCGCTGTGTTTTGAACCCGGGTATACGGGCTCACAAACCGCGTTCGCAAGTCCTTAGCCACAGCGACAGTTTCATTATGTATACTTTTCTGTCTGTTTGCAGTCTGTCGAAAGGGAATTAGATTAATATTTCAAAACCATGGGATGCATCCCTTATGGATAGACTGGAAGTAGATGATGTCACTAAATTGAGACTGTGGAATGTTCTACAAAACTACTGGGAAAGACTAACCTGGTCAACAGATTCTAGGAAGAAATTGGATGTCTTGACTGACAAATATCGCAGCATTGTTATAATCAGATAAGGCACAAAAACTGTTCATTAATAAAAACAATAGCATGGTTGGATGAAGGTTCGAGCTCTGGGCTTATCATTTGCTCAGGGAAGAGAAAGACAGGCCACCTATTGCTCTGTGTATCCAGGACCACAAAATGGGATGGTGGCCCTGTCATATCACAGATCCATAACATTAAGAAAACAACAACCCAATATCAAACGAATGTAGAAGCAGGGTACCAAGAAACTCCACAAGTTCATTAAAATAGCCTTTATACCATCAGATGTTGAGAGATCATTGATATCGCATTTGTCTTGATTAATATAACTTTCTTCAGTTCCTTAACTGATTTACTGCTGAAGGATAATATATCGGCTTTTATGTTCTCCTATTTGGACAGAAGGACGATACTAGAGACATAGTTATATGTTTAGTTTCGCTGTATCTTCCCCAATTTTAATGCTTAGTGAACAGAAATTTACATTATTATACTTGTTTATTTTATTGTGCACCACTTTTGGTCCAAACCTACCTTTTGTTTGGCACAGAATTAGTTACCATGTAAAAGACCTTCCACAAATAACTGGTTGTAACAGGCCACTGCCCTGATAAAACCCACACCCCCTTCCCCCATTAATGTCCCAAGAATCAGTCTGTGGAATGTTACGAAGCAGGAGCCGTAGTAGCACAGTAACCAGAACCGTAACTAGAATCTGGTTCCCAGGTCCACCCAGCCCAACATTGGGTGCAAGGAAATGTCTTGGGAAGTAAAGTTGGCTTGTTTGAAATTGACCACACCACCCCTTGACCACACGACCCCTTGACCACATAACCCATTGACCACACCACCCCTTGACCACACAACCCCTTGACCACACGACCCCTTGACCACATAACCCATTGACCACACCACCCCTTGACCACACCACCCCTTGACCACACCACCCCCAGGTGCAGATTTGTCTAAAAATATACCCAAACACCTCAAGTCATGGAAAAAAGGCCTTTACTTTTTTTTTAAAAACTTCTGTGAGAACTAATCAATATGTGTACATTTAACTGAAAGCTGTCTAAGTGAGTTCTGCAACAACAGATCGATTTATGGTGGACTAGCCTTGTAGAACAAGTATGCCAGTCTTTGGATTTGAAAACCTACCAAATAAATACATCTTTAAAACAAAACTGAATGTGCTTTGGTCATAAAGGGAAATAACCGATCAATGTGTGGTGGTGTTCCAGGCAGTGAATGCTAGAATCCTCATGCATTTAAAGATGACAAGAAACAAAACAATTAATTATGGTTGTTAAGTAGATACCAAACAAACAAATGCATGTTACTGATGATTTTTTTCTACAGCACCCTTCAGATGCTGACAAATATAGAAAATAGGCTGGAGGAATTATTTGAAATAATTGAAACAATGCCTCCAGAAAAAGTGGAAGCGGCAGAAAAGGTTAGAAAGTGTGTGTGCGTAAAAGGGCACGTGACTATGTGTGTGTGTGTCCGTCTCTCTCTCTCTCTCTCTCCGCATGTGTCTGTCTGTCTGCATGTTAAAAAAAATGTTAACAGATATCAGATTTGTACCCCCATTTTCGAGTCATAATTAATATGTAAAGAACAAAAGATTGAATACATTGAGTAAAAAGATAAATGCACTCCGTCATCATTGCTTGACTACTTGCATCAAGATCACTGAACTGGAACTGACAAAGATTATGCTACAATTAGTGGTCCTGAAAACAGGCTGCATCACTGCAGTTTGGCTGAGAGAGTCATCATCAATGAGGAGAGCCAAATCCAGCACTTTCAATGATGCCATCAGATATGGAGGGACTACTGAGCACAGAGACAAACCTGTTTCCAAAATCAGCCAAATGGCATAAACATCACAGCTCTGCTGTAAATGGGCACATCACAATCAACGTCCTTTTGAACATGGTGGGCACGCTAGCGAAGTTGATAGTGAACTGCACTGGTAATGTCATGAGCACAGTTGGACATCTAAGCTCATCGCTTGCCAAAGTGAGGGAACATTTGGACACCTGTTCCTCCTGCTCTCAGGTCTACAAAATGTGATGACGCTGTCACATCACAGATCCAAAGCACGATAATCCTTTGGGACAATTTATTATCATTTATTAAAAATCATGAAGAGAAAGATGACTTGTGACTCAGTATGTCAGATGACTTGTGAATCAGTGTGTCAGATGACTTGTGACTCAGTGTGTCAGATGACTTGTGATTCAGTATGTCAGATGACTTGTGACTCAGTATGTCAGATGACTTGTGACTCAGTGTGTCAGATGACTTGTGACTCAGTGTCTCTGAGTAATGTCATTGATATCATCATTGTGTCAAATTCGTCCCACTGACAAGATGAAAACACACCTCTTGTTTTAAAGGTAATATCATATTCAACCCTCTGGGTTATAATGGAGATATACTCGTATAGTGTCTGTTTTGCCATGCCAACTTTAAACCCGCACACAACTCACACTGAACCACCACAATTATAACCAACGCTACTACAGCAGGTTGAACGAGGTAGAAAGTCTTTATTTTCTACGTATCAGATCGGATGGGACCTGCCACACTGTGTGGTCAGAGTGGAAGCAGCCCCGAGGCTCTACAAGGACAAATTTAGGCTGAAGTGGTGAAGTCTGTCTGGGACCAAGTGAAAAGTAGTAAAACAAACATGATCCACGCCTGGAGGGTCTGGATGCACATCTGGAGGGGTTGATCCAGCAGGGAGAGAATGGAGGGTCTGGATACACGCTCAACGTGTAGGAGAGAATGCAGTTTAATCTGGCTGCCACTGGTACCATCAGCATGGGAGCTCTTTGTTGGCCACTGAAGAGCTCACCGTACGTTTAGGAATGTTCCGAGCACAATGATGTTAATTACTGAACTTATACTAATTTCACTTAAAATATTATTTATCTATTTATTGATGTTTCTTCTTCACAGGAATATTGTCTTATCTTTGTAATATTTCATATGATGTAGTGTGTAATAATCCTGCTGCTGTTGCTTCAATACTTAGTTTTTCATGAGGTGACTTCAGATTTTAGTATTTTATTTTACAAATGTGAGTTCCTATATAGGAATATTTGTTCTTGTGATGTATTGTTTCATCCTGGTTTGCAATTCTCTAGGAATATGTTTAACATGTTTTCTGTTGTCTCATTCTACAACTGATTTAAGATACAATAAGACTGGAAAATACAGAATATAATTACTTACATTTTGATTTTGTGACTAAATACCTTGTATCTAAATACCTTGTATGTCTTCTCTGGTTTAGGCCAAAGACAAAGAAAGAAGGTTGAAATTGCGTGAGGAGAAACTTGAACAGTTGCGGCTGCACCAGGAGGAGAGAATAAGAAAAGCACTGGAGAGGGCGCAGGCAGCCCCTAAAAAACAGGTGAGTCATTAGGAAAAAGTTCAGGAGGAAAGGGCTGATAGGAGGAAAGAGTTGGGAAATAGAGTCCTTGTTGTGATAGTTAATTTTAATGGAGAAATACTCCAGCATTTATTTCATTAAAGACAAGGGGATAGATGCTTGTTCAAAGGGACAAGCTTCTGCACATCCTTACAACCCTGTCACTGTCATTTACTGCCAATATAGTACCTTGTGGTGTATGGCGGGGCGGGGGGGGGGGGGGGGGGTCTTTGAGCCTGAAGAATAAAGGCCACCTGGCTAGTGCAGTTGCCGCGAACTGTGCAGGTTAGGATTTTCTTTTTGCCCCCGACAGAAAAAAATCCCACACCTTACTGAGGATTTGAACCCGGGTCTCCCGAAAGAGAATAAGACCACTTGGCCAGCCGCTCCTCAACCTTGTATGCCAAATTGCAAAATTATGTGAGAAACAGCTTAAAGAGAAACAACTTTATCCATAGCACAAACAGCCTTGCTACATACAGGCACAACAATCTTCCACATAAACCTACATTACTAGAAATGTTGATCGATTTTGAAAATCCTGTATATTGCCAATAAACATGTCCATGGTTGGTTGGTTGGTCGGCGGCTGTCTTTTGTGCCCATCTCCTCTTGTGGTTTTCTTTGTTAGTGCAGGCTCCTGGCTCGTCTGGCTTGGCTGGGTGCAGTCCTTATAAGGACTTTTTATTTGGTGTTTTTGCCTCCTTTTTTGTGTATTGCCTATAGAGGCTTTTCGATGTGCTTTTCCTCCTTGCGCCTTTTTTCACTTTCGCATTTGAGTTCTTGCTGTTTTTCGATTGCTTCCTCCGTGGTCAGCCATGAAACAATCTCTCTGTCATCTATATAGTATTGCCATGGGTCTTCATCCTCCTGGTATAAATCTGGTTCTTCAGCGGTACGGCAGGGCATTGGTTTTCCCTTGATTTCTTGTACTTTTTTTCTTTTTTCTTCCATGCGCTTTTTGTATTCCTTGCACTTGAGTTCATGTATCTTCTTATCTCTGCGAGTTCTTCATTGGTAAATTCTGGCGGCAACAGGGTGTCCTCTATGCCATCGTCAGGGTACTCATCTCAGTTTTCTTCGGATGTCTGGCAGGATATCGGCTTCCCCTTGAATGTCTCGGGCGTTGTGGTTGGGCTGCTTGCTTTCACTTGCGATTCAGGCTCGGTCTCTTGGTTTTCATCTTGCGGTTTCTCTGTGATTTCTTGTATGGCATTCTCTTGGTTTGTTTTGGAAAAGTTCAATTTCAGCTTTTTGCAGTTCTCGCTCTGGTTGAACGGTTTGCAGGATTTTTTCATTCTCCTTTATCAGTGCCATATGTTCCACTTCTTGCTTGATGTTTTGCTGGATCTCCTTTATTTCAGCAAGCAGCTTGTCATTGTTGCTGGTCAGTGCCGGTGTTTGAAGCAGCTTGATTTGCTTCTTTAGCTCATATATCTGGTCTTGCAGTTGAGCTTTTTCCGCTTGTGAGATGTCTGTGGCTGTCTCGCACCTCTGCATTGCGTCCTTATATGGAGTCTTTGTGGTGATGGCGAACTTTAAGACGTCTCTGTGTCTTTGAAGGTACGAACAGCCCAAGTATCTTGCTCCATGCTTGCCCAGGCAGTTGGCGCACTTTCTTTTGTTGTCGGGTGTTCGGAGGTCCGTGTCCAGCGGACACTCCATTGAAGGCGTGGTGAATCGGCGCAGTACTGGCAGATGTCCGTCTTACTGCGACATGCTGCTCTGCTGTGGCCGGCCCTCTAGCATCTGGAACATTGATTGACTCTTGGGATGAATCTCTCTGGCTGTTGTATTCTCTTGTTGATTGATACTGTGGTCGGCATTTCGCTGCCCTCTGACGCCACCACCGCCAAGGTTGTAGGTATCTTGGAGTAGGTGAGGAGCTGCTCCGTCTTCAAGAATTGGATGTGGAGATTCTCTTCTTGTAGTTGCTACAGGATTTCTTCGTCTGATAGCTCTACTTGGATACGCTTGACAACCCACTTGATTGTTGGTGAGTCGGTGTTTCCGACTCTGGTGTCTTTCTCCTCTCTCTGCTTCTCAGTAGGTTTGGCTCTTGTTTGTGGTGGGTTGTCGTCGTCCTTCCTCGTGGTAGCTTCATTAAAGGATGCTTGAGGTTCTTGTTGTTTGCTGCAGCCCGTAGGTAGAATCTCTCCGCATCTTCTTGTCAGCTCCCACGCTGCACATCTTCGATGCCACGCGTCTTTTGGTGTTCTTGCCACGTGCCATTTCCCCCTGTATCAGGTTGCTTGTCTTGTTCAGGTGACTTGTCTTGTTAGCGCTCGCAGTTGCGAATGGACGCACATGACTTACTCCAGACCTGATTGGAGATAAATATATCCTAGCGGAGTGTACATATGTTTACACAGACTGATCAAAAAACCCTTTCCCCCCCCCACACACACACAAAATGGCAGTATGTGACATGAGACTACCTTTCTATTTAGTTTCTAATATACTAAAAGTGTAGGTTTTCTACAATTATATAATTGGAGAAATATGTTTTCCGTTTTCCAAATGTTTACCAAAATAGGAGTTAAGTAATAACTAGGATAGAGTGAGTTAATTGGTAAACTTACTGGGACTGAAGAGTGAAGACTAACTTTGCTCTGTTTCTCCTCTTTCACAGACTGGTAAGAAGCTGGTCTTTAGATCCGAACCCCCACAGCTGGAGAAGAAAGAAGACGAAGGAGCAGACCTGGCAACCAAAGAGGAGGAGGAGTTGCAGTATTACTTTGCTTGGTAGCCACCAGGAGCTACTGAACAGAAACTGTTGCACATTGTTCAGTGGAGTGTCTTTTAGTAATAGAATAATGAAATAATGAGAGAATCAGAAAGTTGTGATCAATGTTAAAATTAGTTATTTGCATATCCTTTACAGGACGTCGCAGTCAACCCTAGCGATTTTTGGCTGTTTGTGATCTCTTGGCAAGTTTACGTTCAGTAGCTTGCCATTGCTTTCTGAACAACCGGTACATATACCATTTTATAAAAACCTAACGTAAGTTGGTCTGCTGCCAAATCGCTCGCAGCTGTATTTTGAACGTGGTAAGTGGGATTACGAACTGCATCCGTAACTCCTTTGCCACAGAGCCGGCCACATTGTCATCAGTGTAGTGACGCAAAATAATGTGTTTGATTTTAGTCTACGTAACCAATGGATACACCCTTACAACACTCTTTTGGGGCTCTAGGGTGAGATGATGATGAAAGGTATAGCCTCAAAGAAAGTTAATTCTCAGTTGGATTGTGGAATATCACATGGCCGTATATGTATTAGATAAATAATGTAAAAGAAGTTGAATAGTGTTAATAAAATTGGAAATCAGTCATAGGAAAATCATATACAAGTATATTGGCTTAAAGGATAGTGACAGCTATAGTTTCATAATTCATAGACAAACCATGTAGAGTTTTCAAAATCAGCTGTGGGCAATTCAGATGCAGACCACTTTACATTGATTTTCATCCATGGTAAGAGATGTCATTCAGAAAGTAATCCGGCAAAATACTGAACTAAAATTGGCTGGTAAATCACAAACAGCCAATAACTGCTGGAGTTTATTGCCACTTCCTGTAAATGACATGCAACCAATTAACTAACAAAATAATTAGCATTTATAGAATTGGAAATAAGAGGAAAGAACTGGATTTTATAAGACACACTGTTAGGTTATTGAAAGATCAGAAATGTGAATGTATTAGGTTCACACTCATGCTGCCAGGTAAGAGATGAGCTGTGATGCAGAGTAGTTTTGGGTAAAGGCTGAATTTTTGCCAACATATTCAAATGAATATAATAAAGACTTTGCTGTCTCCAACATCTCCATATAAATCTTACAATGGCTGTATTTGTCATTGACTTCAGAAAAATCTGGCAAAGGATATATTTGCCAATATCTGAAGAAACATTCAAAGGACACATTTGCCAATGTCTGGAGAATCATTCAGACAAAGGATGTATTTGCCAGTTAGTTAGTCGAGATTCCAACCTTCATGGCAATGGGTCGTCCCCATTATGCTCCATTCCTGTGCCAGTGAATATCACACAAAATGCTCCCCACTGTCCAATGTGAAAAGTGGAATAGACAGGAGTCTCGGCAATCCAACAGCCCACACAGGTACACTGTGCATAATGCCGCCGCCAGAATGCCAACATAAAATTCATCCACGAAAACCAGTTCATCGTCGATGGACTCGCAGTCATCAGAAAGACCTCATACACCCGGGTTTTCTCACATGGCTCGGTCTTTTACCGCAGGGCGACCAGCCGAAAGTGTCGCATAAAGCACAAACTCCGTAGTTTCAGCGCCGACTCCCAGGAGTCTCCTGAAAAATGCACTCGTGACCAGAAAAGGCAAATCAGTCAATTCAGCAACAACCGGTAGCCTAGCCATTGTTCCGAACATGCAGGTCACTGTACAGGACAGATGTAAAAGTATTTCACGTGAATTTCACAGCTCAGTGTCGCCCACGCACTCACTCAGTAGCAGGGCGACGGAACCATGAAACACCAGTCCAACATGAGGAAAATGCGATTGCAAACCGTAGCTACAAGCATAAACATGCCACAGGCCTTAACGGTTCAATGCCTAACCACCATGTTGGCGACCGGAAGTATTTGCCAATATCTAGAGAAACATTCAGACAAAAGCTGCATTTGCTATTACCTTAAGTTGATACTAGTACTAATGAAACAGACAAAGGTGGTTTTTCTCCTAGTGTCTTAATAATGTTACCAATGAGATTCATTGGTGAAAGGGGATATACATACATATACATGTAATTTATTGATATAATCTTGCCTCTTTGTATAATTGTAGTAGCAGAGAGTGCAAAGAAAGGACACACCATGAATATCAAGAAAACAGTAGCAATGGTGATATTAAAGAAAAAGATGACACCAAAACGTGAAATAGAAATATAAGGAAAAATTCTTAACCAAGTGGATAGTTTTAAATACCTAGGGGCATTTATAACATCAGATGGAAGATGTACAACAGAGATTAAGAGCAGAATATGGCAAGCAAAGGCCATTTTCAAAGAAAATTGCTTCATATCCTATGCAATAAGTCACTATCATTGAATGTAAGAAATAGAGTGCTAAAGTGCTATATAGAACCTGTATTGCTGTATGGCAGTGAAATTTGAAATGTAAATGAAACAAATTAAGAAGAAATTAGAAGCAACAGAGATACGGATCCTAAGAGGAATGTTGCAAATTCCTTGGACTGCAAAAGTATGAGAGTAAGTTAAAAAGTAAGTCACAAATGGCTGTAGAAAAATAACTAAATATGATAACTTGAAACCAGTTTATTTTTATACATACATTGTCACCTTATTTATTTCTCAACATAATTTCCACCAACATTGATGCATTTATCCCATTGTTTTATCAGTCCTCCCAAACCGGCTGCATAGAACTGCGTGCTCTGTTTTCTAAACCATGTTTTCACTTCACATTCAGCTTCGGCGTCATTTGCGAAATGTCTCCCGCCAAGGTGGGTTTTCAGTGTTTATGCTAACAAATGTTTATCCTGTAAAGCAGTGCATAGCTGGGTAGAAAAAGTTACGAGGGTGAGTCAATAAGTAAGTCACACAATTATGTGGGATGGCAGGTAAATGAAAACAAAGCACGCAGTTCTATGCAGCCGGTTTGGGAGGACTGATAAAACAATGGGATAAGTGCATCAATGTTGGTGAAAATTATGTTGAGAAATAAAGGGACAATGCATGTATAAAATGTATAAAAATAAACTGTTTCAAATTGTTATCATGTTTAGTTATTTTTCTACAGCCATTTGTGATTTCCTTATTTACTTACCGTCATAACTAACAACAATTGCCTGAAGGAGGCTAATGAAATTAGAACATTATATACAACAATCCATCCATCCATCATGTGCCATGCCGGTAAGCGTGGGCGGTCATGTTCTGCCATCTCACTCGATCAACAGAGTCGTGGATCAGTTCCGTGTTTCTGTCTTGACCATGCCACAAGGCCAAGCCATCCAGATACTTGTTTCTAGGTCTTCCCCTTGGTCTGTTCCCCTCGATCTTACCAGTTGTCACCAAGTTCTCCAAATCATTTCTTCTCATAACATGCCCAAAAAATTGTGACTGTCTACGTCTAATGTCTCTGATCAGTTTACGATCTTCATTTGTTTCTTGAAGGACTTGTTCATTGGTCTTTCTGGCTGTCCATGGTATTCTTTGCATTTTCCTCAGAAACCACATTTCTACAGCCATCAGATGTTTTTCAGCCTGGCTGCTCATTGTCCAAGCTTCACATCCATATAAAAGTACAGGTTTTATGTAGCATCTCAACACTCTTTTTCTCGTTTCAATTGACATCTTTTTATTGGTCAGTATGTTTTTCATCTTGCTAAAGGCTACTTTTGCCATGGCGATCCTTGTTCTAATCAACAACAATAGAAAGAGACAAACAGCTTTCTTTGGTCATGTGATGAGAAGAGAGGCATTACAGAACATCGTGACAACTGGAACGGTTGAGGCGAAGAGAGACAGAGGCAGACCCCAAAAAATGACACTGGATGGATTGGGACGGTGCATGGAGGAATATCACCAGCAGAGTTGATCCAGAACACCAAAGACTGAGATCTGTCTAGAGCCATGAACGCCTACGCCAGCCGGCATGGCACTTGATGATGATGATGATGAGTCTTGCCTTTTCTACTTTAGGGTGTATTGGTACCTTGCAGTATTGTTTTTTTATTGTGGCCACGTCGAGTGCTGATTGGCCTATAAAGACGGGGCTAGCACCGTATACCCAACATACCCCAGGCCTGCGAAAGGGTCCTTGACCTTAAAATATCACACACACAAACATCCATGTACACCTGCAAAGTCTTCTTTGCCGAACTAACGCAGGAGGCCTGTCACATGGGGGGGTTGAACCCTGGGCTCACATGACAATCGATGGATACTCTACTATAGAGACACTCTTATATGTATTGTATGCATATTATAACAATCAGTGTGTAAATACTGCTACACTTGTTAACAATGTATGTTTTTAACAATTATATTGGATCTGGAATGCTATATTAATAAAGTTTTACACAATAGTGAAGCTAATTTGTCTCTTAATAAAAGAAAGTTAATGTGTCTCTTTATAAAAAAACACTCAAAGAATGTCAGCTCTTGGTATTATAGTCAGTTGTATTAAGTGATTACTGATGAGACTAAAACACATATGATTGCAGAATTAATTCTTTAACAAGTCAGCCAAAGGGGGAGTGTCATATTTCAGCTGTAGTTTGTTCATTTTCAACATATTAACATGTTTTTATATTTCTTATTCTTCATTCCTCTATCTCTGGGAGTGCATCAGACCAAGTTTTGTACACTTCAGTGATCAGCGCGTCCAACTTTGACATGCATTTGTGTCAAGTCTACTTTCTCTAGACAGATTCCATCCAAGGTCACGGACTCTCTACACATGGGTGGGTTTTTCTTTCCTAACAATTCTGCCATGACAGTGGCCTTACAGCCTATTCTGTGCAATTCTCAACAGCTGCACTGTGTTTCTGGTGCGCATCTGGCACTCAGAACTTCCTCTTTTTTCATCTTGTACTTGGGAACTCCCCTCTTTTTTCAACATCTTGCACTCAGGACCTCCCTCTTTCTTTCACCATCATCTGAGAAGGCTAGATATCTGACCTCACTACCCAAGAGATCAGAGGTCACATGTAACTATCATTAGATACTAATCGTTCGTGGAAAATTTCCTAGCGCTTTGCTGAGGTCAAACCCTGGAACCTTCTGAGGCAGAGGCAGATACTGTAAGCTCTCAGCCACGACTCCTCTCTCCATGGCAGAATTAGTTTAACATGTCAACCACTGAAAAGTATCCTTAATTTCACCTGCAGTTTGTACATTTTCAATGCAATGATCTTGTTATATTTGAACAGTTGTTACGAGTCAATGATTATTTTCAGCTGCATCAAATTTGGACCTGTCAGCAGCTGATGGTGGATTGAGTTAATCTACTCTGTCTGATTTATGTATTTTATTCTGTTATCCCTGGCAGTTTTTCTTCTTCTTATTCTTCTCTCTCTCTTCTGCGTCTTTATCTTCTTCTTCTGCAGGTGCCTGGTCTCTAGCAGACATTGGCAATTATTACCTTCCACGGGCAATGTACAAGCGTCACACCAGCATACTGGTTAGAAACCTGAATACTGAGAAAGACCTAAATAAAGCGGTTGAAGAGTTTAGGAAATGCATACTACAGACAGCACGAGAAACAGTACCAAGAGAAGCCTGTAAACATTATAAACCCTACTGGAGTAGTGAACTGGAACAGTTGCATAACGATGTGAAAGTGTGTAGAAAGCAAGCCAAGAGCACCACAATAAATATCAGCACGCAAAAGCCAAATTTCAAAGGGCCAAGCTGCAGGCTAGACAAAAAAGCTGGCAGGAGAAAACAGTCACTGAACTTTGAAAGAGACACAAGGAAGTCATGGAAGCTAATACTAATAAAACAGCTTAACGATGAGGGCACAGGGAGAAACTCAAAAATTGCACTGCATAAAGACGGAAACATCTTAACAGGAAAGCAAGCAGCTGACCATTTTTCAGACTCATTCGCACAAGATAACAATATCAAAATTAGCCCGGAGAAACAACAAGAGATTTGAGAGAAATGCAACATACAGGACAGAATTAAACAGTACATGAGGTTCTGGAGGCACCTATCACAATCAGCGAACTGGAGCTAGCCATATCAAAACTGAAAATGAGAAAGTCACCAGGAGCTGATGGTATCTCCAATGAAATGACCAGGAACCTAGGAACAGAGGCCAAAGCAAAGCTGTTGCAGATCTTCAATAACAGCTGGACCTTAAGCAGTGTTCCACAAGCCTGAAGAGAAGCAATCACGATACCCCTCCTAAAATCAGGGAAAGATAGCTCCATTGCCTCCAGCTAACAGACCAATTAGCCTCACCAGCTGTCTCTGCAAAACAATGGAGCGCATCATCAATCACAGACTGCAGTGGTACATTGAAAGTAAAAACATCCTTGTGCCACAGCAGGCTGGATTTAGGCAGTGCTACTCTACGGAAGATCAGCCAACCTACCTCTCTCAAGAAATTGAGGATACATTCGAAGAGAAGAAGCTGGTGTTTGCTGCATGGATAAATCTGAAGAAAGCCTTTGACAAAGTCTAGAAAGAAGGTCTGATGAAGAAACCGAGAAACTATAAAGTGAATGGAAGAATGTACAAATGGGTGAAAGCATACTTGCATCACAGAAGAGCCCGGGTACAGATAGACGGACTCAAGAGCAAGAAAGTACTACTGCATCACAGTGTTCCCCAGGGCAGAGTTTTGTCCCCCACACTTTTTCTAATCTTCATAAATGATCTTGTTGCTAATCTACCGCATGGAATTAAAGCGGCAATGTACTCTGATGACCTGGTTCTATGGAGCACAAATTAACATGCATCAGTGGCCACCAAATTGCTACAAAGAGCTGTTGATGCATTTGTTGCACGGGCAAATAGATGGTGTGTCAGCATAAACACTGACAAGTGCAGCACCACGCTATTTACCCTCTCTCCAAAACAAAAGGCAGGGATCATCCAGATAAATGGAATACCCTTTAGAGAAGATAAAGAACCAACATACCTTCGAATAACATTTGATGGCAGGCTGACATGGAAAAAGCACATCAACAAAGCAGTAGCAAAAGCCAGAAGGAAAATAGCCATCCTTAGAAAACTAAGTGGAACCACATGGGGAGCCAGTGGGAAAATACTTAGCAAAGTTTATCGACAGAGCATACTGACCACACCTGGTCAACTGCGTGGTGCTCAGCATAAAAAAACCACACTACAAGAGCTGGACAAGGTGCAAAATCAAGCACTTAGAGTCACCGCAGGAGGGATGAGATCAAACACTATAGTGGAGATGGAGAAGATGGGGAGGACAAAAGCACTGAGAGAGCGCAGATACAAGAACGCTAATACAAGCAGAAAAGTTCCACAGCTTGCCAGGCCACCCTATGAAGAACAGATTTGCAGTATAGGTGCTTCAGCAAGAAATGCCGTTAAGAATGAAGGTGCAGGTATCTATAGCTCATGTCCAAACATCCACCGTGAAACAAGGTATATTCTCACTAGTAAATCCATATTAATTCTTCTTCTGCGTTCGCCAGGGGGGTGTTGTTTTAGACGTAATTGCGTTGTGCCTGTTTACAGCAGAGCTGTGATATTTGCACCTTTCGGCTGACACATCCAACTTCAGGCATTTGTTGGCTGTGTTACCCTACCAGGTTAGTAAATTCTCATCCAACTACACGCCGAGGTTCAATGCTACAAAGCAAGCGGCACCAATGGATTATAACACCAGCTCTGGCTGTCAGTAGGTTGTCATCTGTCTTCTTCTTCTGCCTTTTATTCTCCACTGGGATATAGACCCTCAACCAAACCACACTAAGAGAAGAGCCCTATCAATTTAATATCTCCTGCAGCTCCTCCTCCTCCCCCCCCCCCCCCCCCCCCCCAGTATTATTCATCTCTGTCTGTAATTCCATTCCCAGTGTGTTTCTCCCGCTATTTTGTTCGTCCTATGGGTTCCAGACAATAGTCTAGTTATACTATCCTCAGGCTTTCTCCGTGTGTGCCCTATCCATCGCCTTTTCTTCACTGGAATTTGTTTAGTTCTCTATATGAGCTCAACATTGGTGATTCTGTCATACGATTTTATTTCTACTATTCTGTGTAGGCACCAGTTAGTGAGTGCTTGTGGTTTATTTGTAATTCTTTTAGTTGTTCTCCATGTTTCTGACCAATAAAGTACCTGTAGTACTGATTTAACAATGGAGTTAACAATTAAAAGTGCGGTGCTAAGTATAGCTTCCTTAGACTTCCACACATTTCCTGGTGCTATGAAATCTCCCCTTGCCTGTTGGATTCTTATTTTAGCATCTCTATCTGTTAACCCAAACATCCATCCATCCATCATGTGCCATGCCGGTAAGCGTGGGCGGTCATGTTCTGCCATCTCACTCGATCAACAGAGTCGTGGATCAGTTCCGTGTTTCTGTCTCGACCATGCCACAAGGCCAAGCCATCCAGATACTTGTTTCTAGGTCTTCCCCTTGGTCTGTTCCCCTCGATCTTACCAGTTGTCACCAAGTTCTCCAAATCATTTCTTCTCATAACATGCCCAAAAAATTGTGACTGTCTACGTCTAATGTCTCTGATCAGTTTACGATCTTCATTTGTTTCTTGAAGGACTTGTTCATTGGTCTTTCTGGCTGTCCATGGTATTCTTTGCATTTTCCTCAGAAACCACATTTCTACAGCCATCAGATGTTTTTCAGCCTGGCTGCTCATTGTCCAAGCTTCACATCCATATAAAAGTACAGGTTCTATGTAGCATCTCAACACTCTTTTTCTCGTTTCAATTGACATCTTTTTATTGGTCAGTATGTTTTTCATCTTGCTAAAGGCTACTTTTGCCATGGCGATTCTTGTTCTAATCTCTTCAAGGCATCTCCCATCAGATGTTATTACTGTTCCGAGATAATTGTACCTATTCACTTGTTGAAGAATATTCCATTTACTTGTATATTACACTGTGGTATTTCGTTCTTCCTAGTGACGACCATAATCTGTGTCTTTTTACAATTTAATTCTAACCCTTGTTGTTCACTGTGTGTAACAACCGCATCTACTAAATTTTGCAGGTCCTGTTCATTGTCTGCAATCAAGACTGTATCATCTGCATATCTAATGTTATTGATGCATCGTCCCCCAATGTTGATTCCTTCCATATTTTCAATATTTCTGAAAATATTTTCACTGTACAGGGAAAACAGATCTGGAGACATACCCTCCAAGAAAGATAGCTCCATTGCTCCAGTAACAGACCAATTAGCCTCACCAGCTGTCTCTGCAAACAATGGAGCGCATCATCAATCACAGACTGCAGTGGTACATTGAAAGTAAAAACATCCTTGTGCCACAGCAGGCTGGATTTAGGCAGTGCTACTCTACGGAAGATCAGCCAACCTACCTCTCTCAAGAAATTGAGGATACATTCGAAGAGAAGAAGCTGGTGTTTGCTGCATGGATAAATCTGAAGAAAGCCTTTGACAAAGTCTAGAAAGAAGGTCTGATGAAGAAACCGAGAAACTATAAAGTGAATGGAAGAATGTAGAAATGGGTGAAAGCATACTTGCATCACAGAAGAGCCCGGGTACGGATAGACAGACTCAAGAGCAAGAAAGTACTACTGCGTCACAGTGTTCCCCAGGGCAGAGTTTTGTCCCCCACACTTTTTCTAATCTTCATAAATGATCCTGTTGCTAATCTACCGCATGGAATTAAAGCGGCAATGTACGCTGATGACCTGGTTCTATGGAGCACAAATTAACATGCATCAGTGGCCACCAAATTGCTACAAAGAGCTGTTGATGCATTTGTTGCACGGGCAAATAGATGGTGTGTCAGCATAAACACTGACAAGTGCAACACCACGCTATTTACCCTCTCTCCAAGACAAAAGGCAGGGATCATCCAGATAAATGGAATACCCTTTAGAGAAGATAAAGAACCAACATACCTTCCGAATAACATTTGATGGCAGTCTGACATGGAAAAAGCACATCAACAAAGCAGTAGCAAAAGCCAGAAGGAAATAGCCATCCTTAGAAAACTAAGTGGAACCACATGGGAGCCAGTGGGGAAATACTTAGCAAAGTTTATCGAAGTTTATTGACAGAGCATATGACCACACCCTGGTCAACTGCGTGGGGCTCAGCATAAAAAAACCACACTACAAGAGCTGGACAAGGTGCAAAATCCAAGCACTTAGAGTCACCGCATGGAGGGATGAGATCAAACACTATAGTGGAGATGGAGAAGAATGGGGAGGACACAAGCACTGAGGAGAGCGCAGAGATACAAGAACGCTAATACAAGCAGAAAAGTTCCACAGCTTCCCAGGCCACCACTATGAGAACAGATTGCAGTATAGGGCTTCAGCAAGAAATGCCGTAAGAATGAAAGGTGCAGGTATCTATAGCTCATGGTCCAAACATCCCACCGTGAAACAAGGTATATTCTCCACTAGTAAATCCATATTAATTCTTCTTCTGCGTTCGCCAGGGGGGTGTTGTTTTAGAAGTAATTGCGTTGTGCCTGTTTACAGCAGAGCTGTGATATTTACACCTTTCGGCTGACACATCCAACTTCAGGCATTTGTTGGCTGTGTTACCCTACACAGGTTAGTAAATTCTCATCCAACTACACGCTGAGGTTCAATGCTACAAAGCAAGCGGCACACATGGATTATAACACCAGCTCTGGCTGTCAGTAGGTTGTCATCTGTCTTCTTCTTCTTCTGCCTTTTATTCCCCACTGGGATATAGACCCTCAAACCAAACCACACTAAGAGAAGAGCCCCTATCAATTAATATCTCCTGCAGCTCCCCCCCCCCCCCCCCCCCCCCCAGTATTATTCATCTCTGTCTGTAATTCCATTCCCCGTGTGTTTTCTCCCGCTATTTTGTTCGTCCTATGGGTTCCAGACAATAGTCTAGTTATACTATCCTCAGGCTTTCTCCGTGTGTGCCCTATCCATCGCCTTTTCTTCACTGGAATTTGTTTTTAGTTCTCTATATGAGCTCAACATTGGTGATTCTGTCATACGATTTTATTTCTACTATTCTGTGTAGGCACCAGTTAGTGAGTGCTTGTGGTTTATTTGTAATTCTTTTTAGTTGTTCTCCATGTTTCTGACCAATAAAGTACCTGTAGTACTGATTTAACAATGGAGTTAACAATTAAAAGTGCGGTGCTAAGTATAGCCTCCTTAGACTTCCACACATTTCCTGGTGCTATGAAATCTCCCCTTGTCTGTTGGATTCTTATTTTAGCATCTCTATCTGTTAACCCAAACATAGCTTCCCAAATAGCTGTTTGATTCTGCCTCTTGAAGTGGGGTTTCACCAAGGGCACTCGGGTTGTTATTAGTTTGCTGTAGTCTTATTATCTTTGTCTTACCCCTTAGAATTTTGAGACTTAATTGTTGTGACATCTCTTCAAGCATCATTAGTTCATCCTGCATTCAATTATGTGTGTGTGTGTGTGACAGGAGTGCAATGTCATCATGAAGTCCAAATCACCAAGTTACTTCGTTAAGAGTACACTGAATTCCATGTCTGGTGGTAGTAAAAAAATAAAACAAAGGTGACAAAAGACATTCCTGTCATACTCCTATTTTTATGCAGGTGAGATAAAAACAGTCATCTTGACTGATGTAGTATCTGTATTACAAGTTTTCAAAGGTGGTAAGCTCCGAGAACTCAGAACTGAACTAAGCAAGGTTGCTGTCAGAAAACAAACCATGGTACTCCGACTGTGGAGCACTCCAAAATGAAAACACAAATGAATTTGAAAAACAAAAATAAATATGTGGACAAGAAGATAATCTGAGACAAAGAGAACTATCCAGGTTATCAGAAAGGCACACATGAACGTAATCAGACTGCCACACTCTTGACTGGCAGGGACAGATCACCATTCTTTGCTTCAAGATGGGGCATAAATGCACACCAACTTCAAGATCTCTGCTTCACCACCATTTACGTGTGCTCTGAGTAAACAAACTGCCAGACAATATTTGCAGCATTACCCTCTGTAAGGTGAGCTAAGACAGATCTACTGGCCCACTCAATATACATTAGACTCCAAACTGGAAGAGGAGGAACTTCAAAAAACCGTCGAGCTCATCACTCACCTGACACTTTCACTCGACAGTTTCACTCACCAGACAGCTTCACTCACCTGACAGTTTCACTCACCAGACAGCTTCACTCACCTGACAGTTTCACTCACTAGATAACGATCACAAGAAGAAGGTACAGCAAGCACAGGCACCTTCATTAACTAGTGATACGATTTGTAAAAGAATTTTGCAGCTGAAGTTTTCTATGGGACAATATAGCCAGCCTATGACATGCATGGTCTTACTAATTATTTGGTTGCATGATTCTGCTCAACAGGTAAAAGGACAAACAATTAATGAACTGTTTATTTCACACAAACATAACTAACAAAACATACAAACAGCACAATCACACACACACAAAATTAGCAACAACACCGGCTGTTACATGTATGCTGCATGTTCATCTCATATTTGTATTACGTATGTACAAACTGTGTATATAACATATCATGGATACAATGCAGAAGGGCAAGGGCCACAGCAACTGTGGGGTAATATAAGGTAATAGTGATGAAATATGGGGGATGTCTGGTGAAATATGGGATATGCTTCATGAAATATGGGGGGGGGGGGGGGGATGTCTGGTGAAATATGGGATATGCTTCATGAAATATGGGGGTGGGGGGGGGGGATGTCTGGTGAAATATGGGATTTGCTCCATGAAATATGGGATAAAACTGATGAGATATGGAATAATAATGAAGCATGGAATAAAAATTGTGAAATATGGGATCAGTTTGAAGAAATCTGGGATAAGATTGAAGAAACAAGGGATCCAATTAATGAGAAATGGGATATTTATGATGATGTTCCAAGCAAATTTAACTATACAAAATGTACCTATAAGATTATACACAAGATGAGCATATTTCACAAATGCACATAAATTATACCAGATAATACACAACTGAGTCATGTCACCTGATGGTGATTAAGTAGCAGCCTGCAGTCTTTAACACTTGTGGTACACCCCACTTTTATAAAAATAGAGGGACTAGCAAACAAGATCAGTTGGTACATGTATTCTCCCAAGTGATACTCTGAACACACTTCAGTGATACCATTCAACATTGCTTTTTATCTCAGGATGATGGTTACTTCAAATCTGGTGGATTCTATATCTCACACTCCAGTGACATTCAACAATGCCATTTGTCTCAGGGTGATGGTTACTTCAAATCTGGTGGATTCTATATCTCACACTCCAGTGACATCATTCAACAATGCCATTTGTCTCAGGGTGATGGTTACTTCAAATATGGTGGATTCTATCTCACTCCAGTGACATCATTCAACAATGCCATTTGCCGCAGGGTGATAGCTTCAAATCTGGTGTGCTTAAAGTTTTAAAATGTTTCGGATGTCTAGTGTGTGAGAAATATATTTGTTCCAATTTGCCATCTTTACCAACCTAGAAGCACCAATCAATACTTACAAATGTATCAATCCTATAAAGAAGCCAAGAGTGAACAAACATAGGTTATTTAAAGAGAACAGAAACACAGGTGCACATTCAAAACGTGGTCAGATTCTAAAATTGAAACTTTTCTTCCTCCTAATGTCTAATAAAAACATTACTTATGACATACAAACTATTCCAGCATAGTGTTTGATCCTTAACACTTTTCTAATTTCCTTTGAGAAGTATGAGGATGCAGTTTCCTGTAAATATTTCCCTTCTCTTGATACAATAACCAATTAGCATATTATTTAAATGAAACATACACAGACACACATACGAGCACATGTATTTTCTTAAAAACATAATGAAATAACAGATACCAGAAAACCAACATACAATATGGTTATTATTCAAATCTGGCACCCCCAAAAAAATTTCAATATTTTATTCAAGTCACAACCATCCTTTCAATGAGTGATCAAGAATATAGATACTCTAGGAATCTTTGAAAAAAAAATGAAGAAAGAAGTGTTTATCTTGTCTGTGCCGAATCTGTTTCCTAACATATGCATGCACAGAATATTAAAGTTAGTTGCCTACCCTTTACAGGATACTGCAATCAACCTCAGCATTTATTGGCTGTAAGTGATTTACTAGACAGTTATACATCCCGTAGTTTGCCATTGCTTTCTGAATGTCCCAAGCCTCATATCCACAAAATCAATGCAATGCAATCTGCTTCCAAATCACCCGCGGCTTAACTCGGTATATCGGGGAATTGTGGAACTGCGTTTCACTTTCCTTTAAGCTGCAGACACCAGTAAACAGCCAGTACGAGATATAAATAAACATACATGGGGAACATCACAAATCAGGACATGATGTGGAAAACACACACATGGCCCGGGTGAGGCGACACAACCCAACACACTGTATAAATACACACATGGCCTGGGTGAAGTGACACAACCCAACACACTGTATAAATACACACATGGCCTGGGTGAGGTGACACAACCCAACACACTGTATAAATACACACATGGCCCGGGTGAGGTGACACAACCCAACACACTGTATAAATACACATACAACTAGCATGACACAACCCAGAACAAGGTATAAATAAAGATAAGCACTAGTACATCACAAACCCACCCAAGGTTTAGATACAATTTAACACAAGCAGGTCATAAATCAGCAATACGGATAAATAAAAACTTCACAAATAGGTCGCAAATCAGCAATACAGATAAATAAAAACTTCACAAATAGGTAGCGAATCAGAAAAACAAGGATAAATAAAAATTAACGCTGGCAAATTAAAACCAAAACATGTTATTGCTACAGATAAAAAAAATTATAACCAGCACATGGGACAGATTAAAATATATTACAACCAGCACACGCTACAGATACAAAAGTTACAACAGCACATCACAAAACTACATGTATAAATAAAACATAATCATAATGTGAAATGAAATAACTAGCACAAAGATTCCTAATGTGTGTGAAATATACAGCCTCACACATTTTTCACATGTCCATGGGTTATGGGGTAGCTCAAACTGTAACAATATCTCAAATACATAATTGACTGCTTCAAAAGGACCACATTTGTCCTGCAACACAGACTACAAAACTCACTGGCCTACGACAATATTTTGCATGTGATGTTTGATACCTCATTACTTCTATCTAAGATTTTAGATTAACGAATATGAAAAGTAAAGGCCGAGACAGGAATAAACAATACATATTCTTATACAACGACACAACAGATTGCACAGTTTATTGCTTGGCATATTTCACTGCACCTGACCAGGAACATACTACAGAATTCACACAACATAAAACGAGATAAATTCTGTCTACACAACTAACTTTGAAAAGAATAAACAAAGAAGACTGACAACCCAGTGAAACCTACACACCTGAAACTGCTCTAGTTATTGATAGCGAAGCATCTTTTAGGAAACTTGTCATGTGATTGATAAGAGACAATATGTTCTGTGTGCTGTTTAACCAAAAAAAATTGACAAATGTTAAAGGTGGCAGAAGCCAAGAAAAATAAAGCTTATTTAAAAAACAAAAGACATGATAGCCAATTAAAAATGAATGTGGTAGAGAATGTAAATTACTGTGAGAATATGTGTGTGTCTATTTCAGAGTTTATGTTGTGTGTATTCTGCAGTATGCACCTACCAGGATTCAGCTAAATATGCCGGGCAATAAACTGTGTTAATCTACCATTTGTTTTCATTATTCAAATTCACCATAGGAAAAAGACTGTTTTAAACATATTCTTATCCATACATCCACACACAAATATAATACATACAAACATAGGTAAATAACAGATGGTTAAGATCATGCAAATCAGAATGCTGAAATCAATATATATACACAAGGAGTAAAGAAACATCACTGAATGGTGAAACACAGGCAGGCTTGTATCTGAGAAATGGAAGAATAAGAAAACAGTATGCTATGGTAATCACTGTCGAGATACATGGAAATGGGAGGATACATATGTTCATAATTGCTGGGGTTAAGTACAAGAGTTTATTCAATTCACATAACACCAAGGGTTTACTGTGCAGAACAGAAATATTACCAACTTCACAGTTGTCACAAGAGTATTCAACATTCAAATAGTTACTTTGTGTACAACAAAAACAATATTATTTTGTGATCGCTTTAAAGTGTTACCATCAGTCACGTTAAGTGCTATGCTAGACTTTAGACATAAGATTTAGGAATCACACATGACTCTATGTGTTTTTCTAAGGCAGATATCTTTGAGGCTCAAAGGGTGCCAAGTGCAACTCTAAGAACCTCAATGGACTCTATAAGAAGAATCCCATGAGACTCTAAGATGCCACATGTAACTCTAAAAATCACATGAGACTAAGATGCCACATGTAACACTAAAAATCACATGAGACTAAGATGCCACATGTAACTCTAAAAATCACATGAGACTAAGATGCCACATGTAACTCTAAAAATCATATGAGACTAAGATGCCACATGTAACTCTAAAAATCCCTTGAGATTAAGATGCAATAAGTAACTCTATAAAACCCATGAGACTAAGATGCCACATGCAATTCTCTAAAAATCACATGAGACTCTAAGATGCCACATGTAGTTCTCTAAAAATCCCACAAGACTAGGACACTACATGAAACTCTAAAATTCACATGAGACTCTAAGATGCTACATCAATTCTAAAAATCATATGAGACTAAGACACCACATATAACTCTGTTATTCTAAGAGCCACACATTTCTCCTTAAAAATCACATGTAACTCTGAAGTTTATACAAGAGACAACATTGCAGATATAGATAATTTATTTCAAGTGAACAAAAGAAGAAGAAAAACAGAAAAAAACTCCACAAAACCACATGGAACCTTAAATCCATTTTCGTAACGTAAACAGTTTTGTGTTTACAGCTTATTTCTTTCAGTGAACAAAATACACACTTAACACTCTTCCCATATGTTTCTGTTTGAGTGTACAACAAACAGTGGCATTTGGCACAACATCTATACACAATTCAGGTCCATACATTAAACTCCAGTGTTCTGCATTGTTTAGGTTTGACCTGTACCTTCAAATGGGTACTAACATATTCAGGACACAGATAAATTACAATGACAAATATTAGTAATACCCGTATATTTTTTCTTTAGAAGATTTTTGTATCACAATGTACATAAATGTTCTTTTGTCTGCCCAACCTGCTTCCAAGATACCATATTCAACATTCCATGTCCAAGATACCATATTCAACATTCTATGTCCAAGATACCATAGCCAACATTCCATGTTCAAGATACCATATTCAACATTCCACGTCCAAGATACAATATTCAACATTCCATGTCCAAGATACCATATCCAACATTCCATGTCCAAGATACCATATCCAACATTCCATGTCAAAGATATATCCAACATTCCATGTCCAAGATATCATATTCAACATTCCATGTCCAAGATACCACATCCAACATTCCATGTCCAAGATACCATATTCAACATTCCATGTCCAAGATACCATGTCCAAGATACCATAACCTACATTCCATGCTCAAGATACCATATCCAACATTCCATGTCAAAGATACCACATTCAACATTCTATGTCCAAGATACCACATTCAACAGTCTATGCCCAAGATACCATATCCAACATCACCATGTAGCAAGTCCATTGCTCTTATCACGTGCAGCTGGAAAGCCTCGTAATCCCTGGCCATTTCTCCTGCCTCTGCGTAAGGTCCTCTCAAAAACCCAGTGTCCATCTTCGTGCTGGCTGACCCCTGTCATGTTCCTATGCCCAAAGTATTTTAGTTTCTGAGTTATACCTGGGAAGGCTAACCCAGGTCAACAAATGCACATAGAAATCAGATGTGTCGGCCTAATGGCGCAAGAACGACAGCTCTACTGTAAACAGACACAACGCAATCACGTCCAAAAAAACTCTCAGGATGAACGCAGAAGAAGTAGTTTCCAAGTTATGATACGGTTTATGAGCCAATGTTCTTTAATGTTTCATTAATTTCCTCCTTCTTGTCCCACAATATATGCATTTTTTGGGTAACATTTGAGTTCAAAAGAATCAGTTTTCTTCTTTATGTCCAACATACCACACTAATATCATGGCCTGGGTAAGCTGTGGACATGCTGAGATACAAGCAAGACACCTGGCAGACATGCTGACACATTGCAAACAGTTTGGGAACCTTGGTTTGAACCTCCAATGAGGCAAGTGGCCGTTATCTGTACAAAGCAACATAAATCCTAAACCTGAACACAGCATGTCTACTGCCCAAACATGCAGCCTGTCTCCTCAGCTTTTACCAAACCCCTCTTGGCATACACTAGAGCATGGTACTGAGTTCAGGATCAGTTGATCATACAAGCCGATGTGACTGTTTGCTCCTATTCACTCATCCTCCTCACCTAGTACCATCTGTGCACTGAATACGGGGCATTAGGTCTTCAAGCAACTCACCTCTAAGCCGACCTATCTGTTGCTATGCCCTGCAGCTCCGTCCATTGTTCTAATCCTATCATTAATATTTCGCCTTTTATTATTTTCTTTGTGTGTAGTTAGGTCTACCACTTTTTCACGCACAGGTTCTAGGCACAAGGATTTGTAGGTGTCCATCTCAGTTCTGATTATCTCTGCCCACACTTGCCAATATGAGGTGTGGAAGCTTCTGCTCAAGGGCACCATTGACTATTATTACCATTTTCTTATTTTACCTTACCGCAAAAGGTTGTCTACGTCTTTCGGTTCACAAGTGCATTTGTCTCAGAGACCCTCCTAGGGGCCATCGTTGTAGCTAGAGTTTGTGCTTTGTGCAAAGCTTTCTACAAGCCACTCTGCTGGAAAGAGACAAGAGTGATATGGGGTAAAACCCAGTGCAATGAAGTCGATCCTCTCGACTTTTAAGACTTCTATTTTTTCTTTAACGGCCACAACCATGTTATCTTTAGAGAACTGTAACCCTCACATCATCAATTTCTGTCACATATCAAACAATGAGGCACTTGCTGGTATTGACATGTTTATAAATCGGACAGTGAATGAACACAGCACAGTACACAGAAAACTACAAACTAATAAATCATCAAAGAGGTTGCCAGCACTGTCACGAACATAAGCCCAAAAGAAGTTATGACAAGTAACACATTTAGGTGGGATCTCGTGCCTTTACAGACTTGTTTTGATACTCAACATAACAAAAAATGAAACAAAACAAGGAACATTATACTATACAGATGTGTATTCATAAAACCTGTACAGCAGTTAATAAAAGTTATTAAAGCAATATGGAATATTTGTTGTCTTTCAATGCAACAATGCAACACATGGATCTGTGGTAATGGTGACTAGCATGCTTGCCTGTTGACCCTGTCGATGTGTGTTTAAATCCACATCGAGGCAGGGATTCACTTCAGCGACTGTGCCTTCAAATGGGTACCAGGGAATAGTCCTGGAAAGACAAGGCGGTCGGCGTGATTCTGACCACACCAGTCCATGAAGTGGCGACGGGTCTATAAAACTATACCGCTAGCACCATAGACCCTATACACTTATAGACATGTAAAACGGGTCCTTTACTCATTAAAAAAAATTAATATTCCCAGGTAACCATGATCCACTTCAGGATTTGAACCTGTCTATTCAACAGTTACAGACACTATACAATGTCACACCCCACTGGCAGCAATAATAAAATAAACACACATTCAGTGAAGAAACAAGAATACAAGCCAACAATAACAGCAAGGCAAAAGACACAAAACCAGAGAGTTTCTCTCATTTATCAAAATAACTCTCCTGGCACTGAGTATCTTTGTGTAAAGTAACTGGGACACTAACATCTATAGTTTGTTTTTAAAATCTAAATGAACGCACTGAGTCCATAAGCAGAGACCAAGTGTTGCTGAAATGTATACATTCACATTGTGCATACTGGATTAAAAAAACATGCAGTGGCATTTTTATTTATGATTCTTAAACCACAAGTGCACCTATAATTTTAGCTATAATTTGTCAAATTTAAATTACGATTGTTCCTCTCACATAGAAAAAAAAATAAGTTTCCACAAACTGAATGGTTTTTCAAAGTTTGGCCTCACCAGCGACTATTCATGGTTGATGAGTTTTGGTAAACTGATACTGCATTTGATATTGTTGATACTGTATTAGGGGCTAAGTCACTAGGTTATAATACTATGAGGTGAGGTGAACGGCTCCGGTCATCACCACCTCCATACCCTGAACTATTCAGGAAAGTCTCTTGTGCCAATTCCACGAGCCTGAATGGATCCCAGAATCATACTGGTCAGAGGAAATAACATCACCTATGGTACAAATACTATAACTTGACCAAGAGACCAACATGTTGATAAGCCAGCACATTAACCACTGCACCAATTGGGCTCAAGTGTGACTAACTTATGGACTTTTACAAAATGAGAAATCTGAAGATACACTTTTCTTGGATAATGATGAAAAACTGGAAGGACTGCACTTGCATGTTAATTAAAATATTTTGTTCCAGTTGGGGAAAAAAAAGAGTAAAATGTATACGCAACTGCTCAGGTTGAAGTTAAAAAATGAAAAGCCTACCCAAAAATGAATATAGCATTATAGCATGTGTGGTTCTGAAACGCACACACATAAGGTTCTCGCTGGTATCACAATGATCAAGCACTGTGCTGAGATTCTCCTTGTGTCAGCTAGTGGGAAGAGACTGAAGCACTGGCAGAGATTATCTGAGTGTTCAATGAAAGTGATCCTGTACAAATCCAACCAAGATACTCGAGACAAAAGTACAGATACAAATTCAATGACATTTTAAAATGAAAAGAAAGATAACTAAAAAATAACAACAGCAAAATATAGTACCCCTTGATGCACAGAACTATCACAGATGTTGTAAGCTAAGAAAACTAGTGCATAGTTTGTGCATAATATAAAACAACCAATGGCATAGATCATACACAATATCCAGACAATGTTTTGATTATAGAACGTGCCTTTTCCATCAACAAACAGCTCTCAATTGATACATAAACAGAGAGGCACACATCGATTACTTGTATTTTCACTGTTGAGTTTCATCTTTGGGTTGACGTGTTTGATGATTCTATGCAAAATATGATTACAGTAGATGACTTTATACAAATGGATGATTTAATCTGCAACATTATTTGTCACTATCAGTATAGTCTACCTCTGTCAACATAGAGACAATGGCAATGTGATAAATGCTGATTCTAAGGATAATATAATTACAGTGGATGACTTTATATAAGAGGATGATTCAATGGGGTCAGTATAGTCTACCTCTGTCAACTTAGATGGCAATGTGATAAATGCTGATTCTAAGAATAATATAATTAAAGTGGATGGCTTTATATAAGATTTAATGGTGTCGTTAATGATATCAGTATAGTCTACCTTTGTCAACATAAAGAAGGTGGCAATGTGATAACTGATGATTCTAAGGATAATTACAGTGGATGACTCCATATAAGAGGATGATTTTAGGGACAACATTACCTGTCCCTGTTAAACCAGTCTATTACTATCTTTTTTTTAAAAATAGCATCCCCCATAAGCATCTGTCCTATCTTTTGCTATCGTGTACACATTTGTCCATATCCTCCTCATATTACTCATTTCTGTATGCACCACAGAATGTAAATATAAAAAAATAATGATTCTGTAAAAAACAAACTAGAGAACAAAGTGACTCTAAAAGTCACAAACAAAACCACTCAATGATTCTGTCGCAAACATAAAAATGTCCAGTCAAAAACAAAAAGGACAAACTGACTCTAATGCCAGAAATATGTAGATATATGACTTAAAATATTACAAATGAAAAAGAACAAAAGAATTCTGTCACACCCCAACCCAATTATGGTCTTATTTTAACATATGAACTTATAAAAATCTTTAGTTCTTTAAAAAAAAAAAATTGTATCTCTCATATGTCTCATGATAATATCTGGAGTTTGTTATATTACACTTTGATGGCAGAAACAACGCAACAAACCAAGGATATACATTCAGTATTACAAATTTCAAAGAATTGTTTAAATATGTGTTATTATTATTAAAACCAAAATAAAATTCTGAATGCTCACGGTACAAAACAATAAAAAGAAATGTGGCATGTAAGATATCAAGAAAACAACAAGCAAGGAAGTATATGAAACAAGAAACAATGAAATCAAATGTATTTGCACAAATGAGTCCAGATGAGAACATTGTATCAACAGTTCTTGGCAACATAAACAAACAATTGTGTACCTGGATATTTACAACAGTTTGATAAATATTGGACATAACACAAACATCATTTATTACTCCATCACTTTATGTAACAACACATCTCATTACTCCACCACTTTATGCAACAACATGTCTAACAGGTGATTTGTACCACCAGTTGGAGATTCTTCTGACTGTCCTCATTTTCTGACACCAGCTTCTCCCTCTGGGCACTGGGGTGGAATCTGTTGACACAGGAATGCCTAGAACTGGAGGAAATGTGTTCTATCTAGGCCTAACCCCAGGTGGCCCCCATGTGCAGATATGTTCCAGTAACTGTCTTGCTGGTTTCTGCGACCTCCTGCGATAGATGCAAGCCCCTTTTGGGGCTCTGATGACCTGAAATCCAACACACTAGACTTCAGAGTTCAAGCTCAGTCTTCCAGGGGATTCACAACCAGCCGGCTGAAGATTTCTTCCTTTCCTCATGTTATACAATGAACTTAGTGATAGGATGAAAAACAAAACGTGACAAAAATGGAAGCGTTTACAGTCATCGTTCAAGGCTAAAAATCTGTATATAAAACTATGAATATATAGAATGTACTGTACACATGCATAATTTGTCCATGACCATAAATAAGCAACAACGAATGCCATGTCAATAGTCTTTACATCAGCATTATTTCTCTTCTTACATCCACTTTCTATTGCTTATGTTACAAACATGCAAGATAAACATTTGGGGTAGAATTTTGGTCTCCCGTGATATAAATGTTACATTAATTTACAAGATGAATAAGTGTAACCAACATTATACCCCGATATAATGTCTGAAATAGAACAGCTATGGGCACCATATTCAATTGTCTTGTTCAGTGTTAGCTCAGTGTAAAAACCTTCTTGTGATCTGCATGTGAATTTATTATCAGGCTAGGTTTCATGTTTCAAGTATTAAACCTATCATTATTAAACCTCAATGTTCAGTGTTAACCTATCATCATGAAGCTTCATTGTTCAGTGTTTAATCTATCATTAAACCCCACTGTTCAGTGTTAATCCTAACATAAATAAACCTCACTGTTCAGTGTTAAACTTTCATCATTAAGCCTCACTGTTCAGTGTGAAACCTTCGCCAATTAAGCCACTTCCAGGAACCATGTCTTCTATTAACTGTACTCTCCAAGCCACTGTGACATTTGGTAAGGCCAAAGTATTTCATTTTCAGAGACATAATGCTGTTTATAAGCTAGTGTTAAGCTCACACAACTTCACTGTTCAGTGTTAAACTTACACAACCTCAATGTTGAATGCACACAACCTCAATGTTAAACTTACACAACCTCAATGTTAAACTTGCACAACCTCAATGTTCAGCATTAAACCTACACAACCTCAATGTTCAGCATTAAACTTACACAACCCAATTGTTAAACTTACAAAACCTCAATGTTCAGTGTTAAAATTACACAACCTCAATGTTCAGTGTTAAAATTACACAACCTCAATTTTCAGCATTAAACTAACACAATCTCAATGTTAAACTTACACAACCTCAATGTTAAACTTACACAATCTCAATGTTCAGCATTAAACCTACACAACCTCAATGTTTAGCATTAAACCTACACAACCTCAATTTTCAGCATTAAACTTACACAACCCAATTGTTAAACTTACAAAACCTCAATGTTCAGTGTTAAAATTACACAACCTCAATTTTCAGCATTAAACTAACACAATCTCAATGTTAAACTTACACAACCTCAATGTTAAACTTAAACAATCTCAATATACAGCATTATACTTACACAACAACAATTTTCAGTTTAAACTTACACAACCTCAATGTTAAACTTAAACAATCTCAATATACAGCATTAAACTTACACAACCACAATGTTCAGTTTAAACTTACACAACCTCAATGTTAAACTTAAACAATCTTAATGTTCAGCATTAAACTTACACAACTTCAATGTTCAGTGTTAAACTTACACAACCTCAATGTTCAGTGTTAAACTTACACAATCTCAATGTTAAAACCAGTACTTTCTCCTTCTCCCCATGATCCCTCAGTGAAACACAGGTACCCAACCAACCCAAGCCCTCCCATCTTTCCCGTCTCCTGCAGATTCCTGCTTGTCCTGGCCATGTTATTCAAATCTGCCTCTAACTCTCGTCTCCACATGTTTAAGGTCTCCCTCCAATTCTTTTGCCTTGTGGCTTCCAGAGTAAGGACTTACTAGTTATACCATTATCAGGTTTTCTCAAAGCGTGTCCCATCTCAGGGCCAGTGTCAATTCCTCACATCTTGATTGGTTGCACTCTCTCTAGCTCTCTCCCTTAGCACTAGAGTAGTAATTCTATTACACCATTGTAGTGTTTCTTCAGTTGTCTGATTCATACAGCATCACTAATGTAATATTAGAGTCAAATATACTAAGTTTGGTTTTTGACTTATACACAATATCTAGTGCTATGAAAGTTTCTTGCCTTTTATATTCTTATGTTAATATCAGTATATTGTTAAATAACTTTTGCTAATTAATACTAATTGTTCAGTGTTAAATTTATGCTCACTAAGCCTTATTGTTCAGAGTTAAACCTATGCTCATTTACACTCAATGTTAAACCTATGCTCATTAATATTGATAGTAAAACTTATGCTAATTAATAATAATTGTTCAGCGTTAAACTTATGCTCATTAAGCCTCACTGTTCAGTGTTAAACCCATGTTAATTAATACTCATTGAACAGCTTATACTAATTAATACTAATTGTTCTGTGTTAACCTTACGCTCATTAAGTCTCCTTTCAGTGTTAAACTTATGCCCATTAATACTCAATGTTCAGAGTTAAACCTACTCTCATCAAGCTTCATTACTCAGTGTTAAACCTAATTATTTTTCAGTAAGTCCTTGTTACAGCTACCAGACATCTGGTGTCTTAAACAAAATTCAGGTGTAAAAGTCAACCCACACCCCCAATCACAACACTGGAACTCCACTTCTACATCAGTAATTGTTAAACCTCAGCCGCTGTTGCTGTGATGTTTGCATGGGAGGTGGTGGGTAACCGTGGAAATAGTTGTCATTTGAAGCTGGCTGTAAGTCGGGTGGCGGCGGAGGCAGAGGTTGTTGGTGCTGCTGCAGCTGTCGTCTGGCCAAGTGAGGCGAGCTGTGGCTAATGGGGCCGTTGGCCACCATCTGGATATTTGGAGGGACAAGATCTCTTGGAGAGGTTGGAGGCATGTCTGCAAAAGTCAATGTATTCATTAAGTTCTATACTGACCACACCAACAAAGATAGAACAAATTTACACTATCTATAATAAAAAGTAAAGTACAGAACTCTTGTGCATGCCTTGAGGAATATTGAGTATATTTGAATAACGAAGACTCAAACAATAGATTGCATGATTTATTGCCTGACATATTTCGCTGCATCTCATCACCTACAAACTGCAAATGTATTGGGCCGCTTTAAAAAAAAGTCGCTTAAAAGTCGACAGGGTCGACTTCATTGCACCAGGTTTTATCCCATATGGCTCGGTCTCTTTCCATAGCACGGAAAGCGTCGCACAAAGCACGAACTCCGTAGCTTTTAGCGACGACCCACAGGAGTCTCTGAAACATTTAACTCGTAAACCGAAGGACGCGGCCTGGAATCGACCTCACAACCTTCGGAGCATGAGTCAAATGGCTTGACCACTTCGCCACAGAGACTCCCAAATGTATTGGGTATATGGTGATAGCCTTATAGTTTTATAGACCAATTCAGCATTACTCAATGGGTGATCTCGTCAATATCCCATTGGCTTCTCTTTACTTTCCAGAACATGTCCCAGTACCCAGTTTATACTGGGTTGGGGTTATTTCATTCAGCCATACACTAGATCTTTCTGAGCAGTATTTGCTACAATTTGGTAGCAGCACATATTGTAAGTTTCAGATGCTTACCTAAGTACACATTACTGCAGAACCTGTCTTTAGTTTTGTGTACACAGGGCATGAGTTGTTGCAGTGGCACAGGGGTTGGTGTACTTGCTTGGCAAAGATGATTTCCCCCCTCCAGTACAAAAAGAAAACTCTAGCCTGCACAGTTCCCCGGCAACTGCACTGGTCAGGCGGCCTTAATTCCTCAGGCTCAAAGGTACTATATTGGCAGTAAATGACAATTTGACAGTACAGCTCTGAAGTCGATCTAGTCTCATAGACATGGGTACCGGACAATTTTCAGAATTGCCTGGGAAAGAAAGATAATGAGGAAGGGAACTGAACAAAAAACCTTATTTGTAATGGCCTAAAGGAGGAAACTTGCACAAATGCATATTAAAGTTGGACATACTGAATTTTAAGGTGATCACTAGGAGTGACCCACTACCCCCGAAAGGGGAATGGAGATGAGGGGGAAACAACCCTAGTTGTCAAACTCTGCAGATGACAATGCAGTTCGTGCAGAACAAGAAATAAGCACTATGGAGCAGAAGGAGTTAAAATTAAAATGGAAATAGCACCAATCAATTTATATTTGGGTGGGACAGAAAGAATAAGAAAAGCATACAATGTTTGGGATAGTACATATAACTCAAGATGAGTGACTTGCTATAAGAACAAGTGAAACCACTCTCAACAAGCTGAAAAGCTAGAAAGCACAGACAAAAACAGTTCTTACCAAACACTGGTGGTGGTTTGTTTGTCCTACGCATCAGCAACTTGACACTGGGCCCACCATTCTGTATGATCTCGATGGCTTCTGTGTGTGTCATATTATCAGTATTAAATCCATTGACCTCCAGGATCTGATCTCCCACCCTCAGCCTCCCATCCAGATCTGCTGCCCCTCCTTCAGCTATCCTTAGGACAAACAAAGGCATTGAGTTGAACTCCCTGCCTCCTCTGATGGAGAAGCCAAACCCTCGTGACCCACGATACAACTCAACTTGGTACATCTCACCGCTGTCATCTGAGCCCTGCATTTCAAAAGAAACAAGGTTTCATTTTTACACAAACCATAAGAGAAAACACAAAACAACCACGAGAACGGGAAGACAATCATTCTTAAACAAAAGTCAGCATGGTCGAATGGATAAAAATGCGTGATCTTAAATCAAATCTCAAATCAGGCAAACTGTCCATACATTACTGCTGATGGCCAAATCAGGCAAACTGTCCATATGTTACTGCTAATTGTCAAATCAGACAAATTGTCCATGTTTGACTACTGATGGTTAATTCAGGCAAACTGTCTATTCATTACTGCTCATGGTCAAATCATGCAAACTGTCCATACGTTACTGCTGATGGTCAAATCAGACAAACTGTCCATCTGTTACTGTTGATGGCCAAATCAGGCTGTCCATGCTTTACTGTTGATGGACAAAGGCAAACTGTCCATGCTTTGCTAATGACAAGAATGGTTCTCAGTAATCTGTACGTTAAGTGTGCATAGGTCATTTCTACACGCTTTAAGGCACACTGGACAAATGATCCTAGACCAAGATTATTATAGACCAAGCTGGCAATACAGTCGTCTTCATGCCAGTCGCCTTTACTTCCCAAGACATGTCCTGGCACCATGATAGGCTGGGTCAACCTGGGAGCTCAGGTCAATGCAACAAACATCTGCCTCAATATGGATTTGATCCCATGACCACCAGGCGGACATGTAACCACTACGATATGACAGCTTCCTCACTGTGTATATATGTTTCTTAATTAAAACATTTACTGTACGCTGGCTGAGTGGCTAGAACACTGGACTCTCCTTCGGGAGACCTGGGTTCGATCCCTCGGTAAGGTGTGGGATTTTTTTTCTCTTGGGGGCAAAAAGAAAATCCTAATCTGCACAGTTGTCATGAAATGCAGCCTTTACTTTCCAGAACAATTTTCGGTTCACCATGTAGAGAAGTTACAGAAGAACAAATGCAATTCTCTATAATAAAGGAGGAGAAATGGAAGACAGAACAATCAGGTGTGCACACATAGAGGCATAAAATGTTGTAGCAAAAGGAACCCATTCATCTGTGAAGTGTCAGAACAGATGGCTGCTGGCCACTAAAACAGGACAGTGGGAATTGCAATAAACCCAGAATGAAATCACACAGACCATCAGACTAGGGCTGTAAAACCAGGCAGTCCAGCTTAAAGGTGTTACATGTCAAACTGATAATTACACCCACTGCAGGGCAGACTGTAAAACTGATCTGGGGCTGGCAACTCAAAACCATCCAGGTGTGACACTATGGTGAAGGCTAGTGTGCAATTAACGTCAGGGGGAGATAAAAAGAATTTATGAATGGAATTCCTGGGAGATAAGTGCCTACTGCTAGGCTAGGTATAAAAACCCATGATAGACCTTTTCCCTTTAGATTAAATCTGACTTCAGAACAGGTAGGCAGCCAGCTCAATGTTTGTAGTCATATGATTATTATGTTGGCTTCTAGGAAGGATTTCTTAGTAACTATGCAACAGGCTTTTAGACATATGAACTTTCAGTCTATATCTGACCTAGGTTATTTTCAAGAACTATCATTGTCAAGTTACTTGAGTGTTCTTTCTAAGTTCTGTGTTCAATATCATTGTGCTTCATGTATTACTCTTCTGAGAAGTAGAAACTTATGAAAGGCATATCATAGTCTAAGTATACTTTTAGGTGTCTTGGTAGATGCTTGTCATTTCTTTGTACACTATCCTAGTTGCCTTTTGGTGTGTGCATTTGTTGTACAGAATATAGTCAACTGACTATTTCTTTAATTCTTACCACAGCAGTAACTAAGTGGTGATTAAACCGGGCAGATCAGCAAATATGGCTGGTCTGTGTGGTCACTTCAATTAGACGTTGTATATCTCATTTTGTAGCTATACAATATTAGTACTCATTAATAATGCCTGATGCTATTATGTTGAGTATCATTAGATGTCCATCTTGAAGTAATATAATGTTTATGGATATGTTGGATGTATGTATGTGTAATTTCATATGAATATACGATGCTAGGAATATGCTTCGTACATATTCTTTTTGTGTATATACGTCTCATTTCGTATACATACAAACTAACTAGTGCATTATGCTATGATGTTAAAGTATCATAATATGTCTAGTTTAATCAATATGTTTATGTGTATTGGATGTTTGATATATTGATTTGTCATATGCAAACCTACCAATATGAAGTGTTATGCTATTGTCTGAGCATTGGCACATTGGCCAACGATTGTGTTGGAAGCAGAGGTGTAACGGTACAGACATTACCCACAATTAGTATAGGGTATATGGTGCTAAACTTTCTCAGTGTATTGTGGGCGTGCGTTCACGGTACTGCATGGGAACCTGGCACAGCTACTGGTCACGGCTTGTAAGCCCGGATGACCCGGCATTATTATAATACCATTACCGATCCTGTGAGCTGCTAAACTAACATTGGACGGAGCGGCTGTACGACACATAATTTCTGTATTAGCGACATGGACATGGGGCGGCAGAAATGTAATCATTACAGGCGTGTGAGACAATTGAAAAGCCCGTCCCAGACTAAAGACAGTAGGGAGAAGGAGGATGGTGAACGCAGTAGAGCTGGAAGATAAACTTGGCCAGACTGGTCATTGTATATGTTTGTGTTATGATATGTTTTAATTAGGATTGCGCTGATGTAGAACTAGATATAACACATTCTTGACTTCCTTTCAAGCTCTCACAAGGAGCACCTATGTTGTAGATCTCAAGAACGAGTGACGACTAGGAGTGTCAGGACTGACAGGATCGTCAGAATACCGGCAAGCTGTTTCTTTTTTGTTTCCACTGGAGAGTTGCTGATCTCTCACTGATCCAGACAGGATTCAGAGTTACATATTGTATATTAATCATTTCACCTTCATGATTACTGTAGTACAGAAACTCATACGCATCCATCATCGTCTGGAAAAACCTTACATGTGTAATATGATTAGTAAATAAATGTTGTAGTATTGTAACTCATAGTTCTCTCGTTATATTTTAATTCCAATTGTGCATACGTGTTGTTGTGTACATTGGTGGGGGTTCACTTAGACACCAAGGAAGGGAGCAGTCAGGGAGAAAAACCTGTACTGAGATAGTCGTCTATACTAATATATTTAGACTTAAACGTTTATCTATCTTAGCTAACCTTCTCTTTCCCATTCCTTGGCGAATATTCAGCACAGTTCATTTCATTTTGTAACGAGCCACTTGGAGCTGTACGTTGGATATTCAGGGCTTAATCTATAGTTCAGCCATATAGTTTTTGTCCCTAGTCAGTTTCTGACTATTTGGGGTTGCTCGCCAGGAACTAATACTTTCACCTAGCCGGTGGGGCACCCCGACTTATGACAACAGTTTGCGGCGACTGCACTAGCCAGGAGGCCTTAATTACACAGGCTCAAAGACCCCCCCCCCTACTGTATTGGCAGTAAATGACAGTTGACTGTATGCTCCATATATAAAATATATTGAAGTTGTATGTGATAGGTACTGGAAATCCTGGATAATTCACAGGAAATCTGCGGCAAGTGTCCATCGTTCAGGCCCGTACTGCAGTTACCATAGAGAATTGTATAGTTGTATTTTCACAGGGAATTAACTTCACCTGAGATCAATGAACATCAATGAACCAGACCTACCAGTTAAGACTCAGTCTGCCAGAGATTTCACAATACACCTGTTTACACTATAATATATCTTCCTATACTGCATTCAGTCTTGAAATAAGGAGTTTTGTTAGCCTGGTGGCCAGATGTTCGCCTTCCACCCTGGGCCATGGGTTCGATTCTGCATCAGGGTGGATTTTTAAAACGCCGAAATTGAACGTGAAATAAAAACATGGTTTAGAAAACAGAGTACGCAGTTCTATGCAGTGGGTTTGGGAGGACTGATAAAACGATGGGATAAGTGCATCAATGTTTGTGGAAATTATGTTGAGAAATAAAGGGACAATGTATGTATAAAAATAAACTTGTTTCAAGTTGTTGTCATATTTAGTTATTTTTCTACAGCTATTTGTGGCTTTCTTATTGACTTCCCCTCGTAAGTCATGTTTTTCCTGTATTCAATAGCTTTTTTCAAGTGCCAGGTTGGAAGAACTGTCCCTTTGCCAACCTCACTGCACAAGATGGAAGCCCCTCTCAGGGCACATACAACCTCACTGCACAAGACAGAAGCCCCTCTCAGGGCACAGACAACCTCACTGCACAAAACGGGAGCCCCTCTCAGATCACAGACAACCTCACTGCACAAAACGGGAGCCCCTCTCAGATCACAGACAACCTCACTGCACAAGACAGAAGCCCCTCTCAGGGCACAGACAACCTCACTGCACAAAACGGGAGCCCCTCTCAGATCACAGACAACCTCACTGCACAAGATGGAAGCCCCTCTCAGGGCACATACAACCTCACTGCACAAGACAGAAGCCCCTCTCAGGGCACAGACAACCTCACTGCACAAAACGGGAGCCCCTCTCAGATCACAGACAACCTCACTGCACAAAACGGGAGCCCCTCTCAGATCACAGACAACCTCACTGCACAAGACGGAAGCCCGTCTCAGGGCACATACAACCTCACTGCACAAAACGGAAGCCCCTCTCAGAGCACAGACAACCTCACTGCACAAGACGGAAGCCCCTCTCAGGGCACAGACAACCTCACTGCACAAAACAGAAGCCCCTCTCAGGGCACAGACAACCTCACTGCACAAAACAGAAGCCCCTCTCAGATCACAGACAACCTCACTGCACAAGACGGAAGCCCCTCTCAGGGCACAGACAATCTCACTGCACAAGACGGAAGCCCCTCTCAGGGCACATACAACCTCACTGCACAAGACGGAAGCCCCTCTCAGGGCACATGCAACCTCACTGCACAAGATGGAAGCCCCTCTCAGGGCACATACAACCTCACTGCACAAGATGGAAGCCCCTCTCAGGGCACATACAACCTCACTGCACAAGATGGAAGCCCCTCTCAGATCACAGACAACCTCACTGCACAAGACGGAAGCCCCTCTCAGATCACAGACAACCTCACTGCACAAGACGGAAGCCCCTCTCAGATCACAGACAACCTCACTGCACAAAACGGAAGCCCCTCTCAGATCACAGACAACCTCACTGCACAAGATGGAAGCCCCTCTCAGATCACAGACAACCTCACTGCACAAGACGGAAGCCCCTCTCAGATCACAGACAACCTCACTGCACAAGACGGAAGCCCCTCTTAGGGCACAGACAACCTCACTGCACAAGATGGAAGCCCCTCTCAGGGCACATACAACCTCACTGCACAAGATGGAAGCCCCTCTTAGGGCACAGACAACCTCACTGCACAAGACGGAAGCCCCTCTTAGGGCACAGACAACCTCACTGCACAAGACGGAAGCCCCTCTTAGGGCACAGACAACCTCACTGCACAAGATGGAAGCCCCTCTTAGGGCACAGACAACCTCACTGCACAAGATGGAAGCCCCTCTCAGGGCACAGACAACCTCACTGCACAAGATGGAAGCCCCTCTCAGGGCACAGACAACATCACTGCACAAGATGGAAGCCCCTCTCAGGGCACAGACAACTTCACTGCACAAGATGGAAGCCCCTCTTAGGGCATAGACAACCTCACTGCACAAGATGGAAGCCCCGGAGCAACCTCACTGCACAAGATGGAAGCCCCTCTCAGGGCACAGACAACTTCACTGCACAAGATGGAAGCCCCTCTTAGGGCATAGACAACCTCACTGCACAAGATGGAAGCCCCGGAGCAACCTCACTGCACAAGATGGAAGCCCCTGAGCAACCTCACTGCACAAGATGGAAGCCCCTCTCAGGGCACAGACAACCTCACTGCACAAGATGGAAGCCCCCCTCAAGGCACAGACAACCTCACTGCACAAGATGGAAGCCCCCCTCAGGGCACAGACAACCTCACTGCACAAGATGGAAGCCCCTCTCAGGGCACAGACAACCTCACTGCACAAGATGGAAGCCCCTCTTAGGGCACAGACAACCTCACTGCACAAGATGGAAGCCCCTGAGCAACCTCACTGCACAAGATGGAAGCCCCTGAGCAACCTCACTGCACAAGACGGAAGCCCCTCTCAGGGCACAGACAATCTCACTGCACAAGACGGAAGCCCCTCTCAGGGCACATACAACCTCACTGCACAAGACGGAAGCCCCTCTCAGGGCACATGCAACCTCACTGCACAAGATGGAAGCCCCTCTCAGGGCACATACAACCTCACTGCACAAGATGGAAGCCCCTCTCAGGGCACATACAACCTCACTGCACAAGATGGAAGCCCCTCTCAGATCACAGACAACCTCACTGCACAAGACGGAAGCCCCTCTTCAGATCACAGACAACCTCACTGCACAAGACGGAAGCCCCTCTCAGATCACAGACAACCTCACTGCACAAAACGGAAGCCCCTCTCAGATCACAGACAACCTCACTGCACAAGACGGAAGCCCCTGAGCAACCTCATTGCACAAGATGGAAGCCCCTGAGCAACCTCACTGCACAAGATGGAAGCCCCTCTCAGGGCACAGACAACCTCACTGCATAAGATGGAAGCCCCTCTTAGGGCACAGACAACCTCACTGCACAAGATGGAAGCCCCTGTCAGGGCACAGACAACCTCACTGCACAAGATGGAAGCCCCTCTCAGATCACAGACAACCTCACTGCACAAGACAGAAGCCCCTCTTAGGGCACAGACAACCTCACTGCACAAGATGGAAGCCCCTGTCAGGGCACAGACAACCTCACTGCACAAGACTGGAAGCCCCTCTTAGGGCACAGACAACCTCACTGCACAAGATGGAAGCCCCTCTCAGATCACAGACAACCTCACTGCACAAGATGGAAGCCCCTCTCAGGGCACAGACAACCTCACTGCACAAGATGGAAGCCCCTCTTAGGGCACAGACAACCTCACTGCACAAGATGGAAGCCCCTCTCAGGGCACAGACAACCTCACTGCACAAGATGGAAGCCCCTCTTAGGGCACAGACAACCTCACTGCACAAGATGGAAGCCCCTGAGCAACCTCACTGCACAAGATGGAAGCCCCTGAGCAACCTCACTGCACAAGATGGAAGCCCCTGAGCAACCTCACTGCACAAGATGGAAGCCCCCTCTCAGGGCACAGACAACCTCACTGCACAAGACGGAAGCCCCCCTCAGGGCACAGACAACCTCACTGCACAAGATGGAAGCCCCCCTCAGGGCACAGACAACCTCACTGCACAAGACGGAAGCTCCTCTCAGGGCACAGACAAACCAAGCATCAATGTTAAAAAAAAAGTTAGTTGCATGTCTTTTACAGGACATCACTGTCAACCTCAGCATTTTTTTGCCTGTTTGTGATTTACTAGGCAAATTAACGTTCAGTAGCATGCCTTTGCTTTCTGAACAACAGACGTTCATACCACTGTTAAAAATCAACACAAGGCAGTCTGGTTTAGAATTGCTGCAGCTGATTTAAGACGCGGTATGCGGAAATGTGAATTGCATTCGCTACCCCATCCCCACATATGGCAAATGTCAATGTACCAGACTTACCAGTTAGGACTCGGTCTGCCAGAGATGTCACAATACACCTGTTTACACTATGTTAACATTATCTTTGCTACAAACATTGTGTCCTACAGTGAAAGAGACATGATGAGCTGTATCTGATTTCCTACCTGATTGCTGGGAGCTCTTGGCCTGCCTGTCTCTCTGGGGAGTCCTGGATGATTTCTGCAACAATAGACACAACCCAGTTATCCACCAAGTTACAGCTCGGATATAACAAGCAAAACACACAGCAGACATCCATTTATGGAAGATGATAGGCAGTGCCATGGAGAGGTGGGAGAGAAGTTGTAAGGAAGAAAGGACAGAAAGGAGAGAGGAGAGAGAGAGAGAGAGAGAGAGAGAGAGAGAGAGAGAGAGAGAGAGAGAGAGAGAGAGAGAGAGAGAGAGAGAGAGAGAGAGAGAGAGAGAGAGAGAGAGGAATACTGATATAAACAGAGAGAAACAGAGACAAGAAAGAGTGAGATAGGCAGAGGTAGGTACTTAGACAATTAAAGATATAGAGACCTATCCATCTATTATCTTGCTTGGCTTCTAAAAATCAACATCATAGTACTCCGGATGATCCCACAGATTCTCCATTACCCTAAGAAAATATCATTGGGTGTTGGTGCAGGTTGGGCCGTTCTAGTAATACACTTGTTGAATACAAACTCTCTATCTTCCTCTCCCTATTTCGCCCTATAAAAAAAGTTAGTTGCATATACTTTACAGGACGTCGCAGTTAATTCCAGCATTGTTTGGCTGTTTGCGATTTCTTGGCAAGTTTACATGCAGTAGTTTACCTTTGCTTTCTGATGACCGGCACATATACCATTACGTGGAAACCAATGCAAGGTGATCCGTTTCCAAATTGCCTGCAGCTGTGTTTCGAACGCGGTATGCGGGATTAGGATCTGCATTTGTAACCCCTTCGCCACTGAACCGATGATTTGTTTGTGGTCCACATGTGATGGTAAGCACAGGAGATTATTTCAGCCTAGAACATACTGTCTCACCCCCAATGTGTTGAGTGTGTGTTGTAAACTATTTATAGACATAATCGAGTTTATTCATCTCATTCCTGATTTTCCGCAAGCTGTATGGCCAGAACTTTCTATGACTGTAGGTAAAATCGTGGCTGACCGATACAGATTCACAGATGGAAAATTAGAACCAGAATTTTCATTTAACCAGATTTGGTTGTGCTGGCACAAAAATATAAGTCACTGTGTTTTACAAGTACAAGAAGTTACTTTTATGAAGGTACAAGAAATCACTGTTTTAAAGGTAGAAAATGTCACCTTCTTTTAGAGTATAAGAATTTATTGTTTTAGATGTACAAGATGTCACTGTGTTTTAGAGAAGTCTGTTTTAGAGGGAAGAAGACATGTTTTAACGTATAAGAAGTAACTATATATTAGGTACAAGATGTCAATGTTTTTTTCTCTATTGTGTTTTAGAGATACAAGATGTCACTGTGTTTTAGAGAATGAAGAAATCAATGTTTTAGAGTAAAGAAGTCACTGTTTTAGAGGTACAAGATGTCACAGTATTTTAGAGGTACAAGATGTCACAGTATTTTAAAGGTACAAAATGTCATTGAGTTTTAGAGGTGCAAGATGTCAATGTATTTATAGAGGTACAAGATATCACTGTGTTTTAGAGTACAAGAAGTCACTTTGCTTTAGAGTTACAAGATGTCTATGTTTTTGAAGAAGTCACAGAATTTTAGAGGTAAAGCATTGGCTTGTCTCACCTTTCCCATGACTGTATGTTCAAATCTGTTCTATCTGGTGGATAGGGCGTGTTGTTGACTACTGATCCTTGTGAACTCTGAGATATAAAAACAAAACAACAGATTTGTTAAAACTAGCTTTGAACTGCTGGGTTGGTTGGTTGGTAGGATGATTGGTTGACTGTGAATCCTCTAGTAGACTGAGCTTTAACTCTTTAAGTTTGAAGAATTGGAGTTAGGGTGGTCTGAGCTCTAAATGACTGAATGACTGACTGGCACCTTGCCATCTTGACAGACGATAGTTTGTAAAATGGAGTTATATCTCTCCATAACACAAAGCCTGGGCTGAATTTAGAGACCATATTTTGCACATGCAGCATGATCCCTCTCTCGGCCTGTCTAGTTTACTCCAGAGGAAAGGCAACACCAATATGTCTGGAACAAGACAGTAGAAGAAGCTGCTGGATCAGCAAGGCAATGCTCTAACTGTCCACCTGCCGGAGCTTCCATCCTAGACCAGTTGCCGACCAAAGCTTAGGGCCTGGTCTGCCCTGTCATGACACAGCATTTAGTCTTTAGGTTGCATTTTCTCGCTCTAGGGAAAGGCTTGTACCCTCCCAATTGCAACCCACCATCCAAAGCTGTTGGCACAATGTGGGGTGTTGGGTTTGGTGAGCGTGGCCCAACATTTGGTGCTAACAGAAAGCAGGTAGTACCGTCTACTGTCATATGGTAGCTCAATCGGCACTTGAGGGATAATGTGACCAATATCATGCCAGCCTGTATGTTTAGATAAAAAAAATTAGACAATTGTGAGAACAGATTTCAAAACCAATACGGAAATAAGACAAGAGACTAAGCAAGATATTGTATCAAAGTTTATAAGAAACCGCAGTTGGAACTACATCGGCCATGTACTCAGAATGGACAAGACAAGACTCCCAACCACACCCTCTTATGGTCACCAGTAGGGAAAAGAAAACGGGGAAGACCAAGAGAGACCCTGCGTAGAACCATCATCAGAGAAGGCTCATTCAATGGCCAAGTGAACATCCAAGATCTACAACAGGTAGCAGCGAACCGCCAGGCATGGAGAGCCATGACTTCTGCCTTATGCGCCGCCTTAGGCTCAAGAGAAAAGACTAACTAACTAACTTTATTTCCCAAGACTTTTTCTAGTACCAATTTCAGACTGGACCAACCTAGGAAACCAGGTAAATGAAAAACAATCTGTCTTAATGCGAAATTGATGCTGGCCACTGTGTTACCACGGCTCACATTCTATACCATGCACCCAAAATTGGCTCATTACATTCAGCTATGTCAGGTTTGCAAGTGGATGCAAATGCATTGTGATGATGATGATGTTAAGCTGATGACAATATTCAGAAAATGTCTACACTTACCCTTTGTGATGGTGTACCCGAACTGTCATCTGTAAATAGAGAAACATAATATGTGAATGCGTGGGCGCAAATGGGCATATGCAAGTGAATTCATGTACACGTAAGTAAATATTTATACAGGGGAGGAGTGGCTTTGAATATGGTGTCCACCTCTAACTTGAGAGTACCAGGTTACAGGTCTCCATGGTGAAGTGGCCAAGTCCTATACCTCACCCTCTGAAGGTTGTGAGTTAATTTTCATACTGCGTCGTTCATACAAGTGCAATTTCCCCAAGGCCTCTGTGGGTCATAGCTTATTCTTTATGTTAAGTTCTCAGTCTGCCGCTCTGTGGAGTGAGACCATCCCAGATAGGGTAAAACCTGGTACACTGAAGTCAATCCTTTATCTTTCACGCCCTTCAACAAGACTGAGTCCGGTTCAGGACTGACTATTTTAACAAAAAAAAACAAAAAAAGCAGAATATTTCACTTCCCCTGATCCCTGAATTATACTTCCCCTGACTTTTGGATGTTACTACACCTAATCCATTTATTTTACTTCCCTGATCCTTGGAGTTTACTTCTTCTACTTGGATAGTGCTTCCCTTGATCATTGGATTTCGCTTTCTGGATCCTTGGATTTTATAACCATGATCCTTGGACGTCTCTTCCCCTGATCCATAAATTGTACTTCCCCTGATCCTTGGATATTACTTTCTCTGATCCATAAATTGTACTTCCCCTGATCCTTGGATATTACTTTCTAAGTCTTGGGGTTTACTTTTTCTACTTGGATGTTGCTTCCTTTGATCACTGGATTTCGCTTTCAGGGAGCCTTGGATTTCTCTTCCCCTGATCCTTGGATATTACTTTCTCTGATCCCTGGATTCTTCAATCATAATCCTTGGATTTTACAACTTGCATTTTACTTCCCTGATCCTTTGATTTCTTCTTCTTCTTCTTCGTTCATCCGGAGTTTTTTTTCGGATGTGATTGCGTTGTGCCTGTTTACAGCAGAGCTGCGTTCTTGCGCCGTTAGGCCGACACATCCGACTTCTGCGGGCATTTGTTGACCGGGTTAACCTTCCCGGATCCTTTGATTTTACAACCCTGATCCTTTGATTTTACTTCCACTGATCTTTGGATTTTACAGCTCTGATCCTTGGAATTCACAACCCTGCAAACAAAGCTGTAAAAACATACAGAAAACAATGTATATATACAAGCATAAATTGGGAACATTGAAGAAAATGAATGAACAGAACGATACCTGGAGGTGGTCCAACAGTAAGAGCCACAGAAAACCCTGAATCCTTAATGAGGTTAACAACATCCTTATGATGCATGTTGGATGTATCCACGCCATTAACTGCCAAAATTCTGTCCCCTACGTGAAGTCGCCCACACCTGGCTGCTGGGCTATTTTCTTGAATATGACCTGTGGATTATAGAGTTCAAACCTGTGTTAATTCAAGCACAGAGACTTGAGTGTAGTTGTATCAACACAAAGGATCATTCAAGTGTACGTGGCTTTCAGTATAATATGTCTCCTTTTGGGAAGCTTGCACTAAAATAATAAAAATGTTTATCTTATCATTGGCAACTGCTTTATACAGTAAGGTGGTAGCCTTATTATAACATCCCCTTTATGCATCTAAATAATACCGGGTAGAGTACAATTCAAAACTGGCAACGGATATAAAACACACAGATAGCCAAGATGAATTTTAACTATAAAATATATGAAAATTAACTTCACAAAATGTACCAGATTTAGATAAAGATGCACCAGATTTAGACAAAGATGCACCAGATTTAGACAAAGATGCACCAAATTTAGACAAAAATGCACAGGATTTAGACAAAGGTGCACCAGATTTAGAAAACAATGCACAAGATTTAGACAGATGCACAGGATTTAGACAAAAATGTGCCAGATTAAGACAAAGATGCACCAGATTTAGACAAAGATACACCAGATTTAGACAAAAATGCGCCAGATTTAGACAAAGATGCACTGGATTTAGACAAAGATGCACCAGATTTAGAAAAGATGCACCGGATTTAGACAAAGATGCATCAGATTTAGACAAACAGAAACCAGACATAGAGACACTTACTAGAGCAGTGTGTTGCAGAATGAACACCATCACAAGAATAGCAAGAACACAGTGTGTTGCTGGGAACAGACAAGTGAAGAAATACCTAATCAGTCCGGCTATACTTCTGATGAGAAAAATGTAACAGATTCTCCTTGTGGTTAAGCTGATGTGGTTTAGTAGAAAGATCTCCCAGCTGATCTTTTCACTGGTCAGTACAGCCAGACCCATAGTATGGGTTTCAGAGAATGTGCAGAATTGTCTGGGACGGAAAGTTGGTCAGGAAGGGAACTAGCCTCTGCAGATCATTATGCCATGATCTAGAATTTGTGAAGGCCTAACACTTGACATCCCAATGACAGCTGTTGCCATGGTACTGCCCTTGACCCCATGTGGAGAGAGGCTGAACAAAATGAAGCAAGACTTCCAGAACAGGTCCGCTTAAAATTTCCCCAGGAACTGACAATAACATTATTCCTCTTGAACTTTCACACTCCTGCAGGTCTCTTTCTTTGGCCACTTCACCAGAAATATTCCTCTCCAGTCTGCTGGTATTTCTTCAACCTCCCAGACTCTGCTACATAATGTATACAGTAAATCAACTGTGGATTTTATCTTCTTCTTTTGTCCTACAGCTTTTTCTGTGGAGTGTCGCAGAGAGGAGGCAAATGTGACAGTTTATATTGGATTTAAAATACCACCAAGATTAATGTATAATAGCAAGTAATGTAGTAAAGTGGTAACAAAAATCATAAGTTATCTTCTTCTTCTTCTTCGTTCATCCGGAGTTTTTTTTCGGATGTGATTGCGTTGTGCCTGTTTACAGCAGAGCTGCGTTCTTGCGCCGTTAGGCCGACACATCCGACTTCTGCGGGCATTTGTTGACCGGGTTAACCTTCCCGGGGGTTTCTTAGGACGTTTGACTCTCACTGTTGTGGTGTTATCCCCCATCCCAGCTGGTCCATATAGAACAGCCAAAGATCCTGGTCAGCCCTCAAGGGAAGGCAGGGGCAGACCATGGGCATTCCCCGCCATCCAAGGAGGCTTCCATAATTGCAGAGCCGATACATAGCGCTCTGGTACTGGGCTCACCCAAGGAATCGTCACGTCCTGCACATGGCTGCTTAGCCTCACTTCCGTATATTGGGCCTTCCGTTCACCATAGGCTGTTCTTCCGGAAACCAGAAGTATGCAGTCTGCAGATGACATCCACACAGTGAGCTTTCGATTCGGACTTTCCATGTAATGGATTTGCTATCCAAGCAATATTCCATTTCGTGCCACTAGGACACTTTTCCACCTTTTATGAAGTCCACACAGTGGGCTTTAGATACGGACTTTCCACGTAATGGATTTGCTATCCAAGCAATATTCCATTTCATGCCACTAGGACACTTTTCCACCTTTTATGAAGCCCACACAATGGGCTTTTGATTCGGACTTTCCACGTAACGGATTTGCTATCCAAGCAATATTCCATTTCGTGCCACTAGGACACTTTTCCACCTTTTATGAAGCCCACACAGCGAGCTTTCGATTTGGACTTTCCACATAATGGATTTGCTATCCAAGCAATATTCCATTTCATGCCTCTGGGTCTTCATGCACCTTTAAATGTCAACCTGTATGTAGTTAAAGTAAGCTGCGGTCAACTTGAGCTTGTTGATATCTCCATAGAGCTTGTCCTCAAATGAAGCAGGTGTGGGCCAAAATATCTTTCTCTGTTCTGCATACGTTGGGCAATCCTGCAGCAAATGTTTTGCTGTCATTTTTCCAGTTCTACAATTACATTCATCGGTATCTCCTATCTTTAGTTTATTGAACAAGTGGTATTTCAGCCTGTTATGTCCTGTGCGGAGTCTGAAGATTGCTACTTGTTCTCTTCGGTCGAGTTTGTAATATGCATCATCCTTCTGATGGCCTGGATGCTCAGATTCCCATTTGGTTCTATAAGTGCTTTTTATCAACCTCTTTGCCTCATTATAGGTTATGTCTATGTCAGGCTGTGGTAGTCGTCCGCCCTCTTTTGCCAGTCTGTCAGCCTCTTCGTTTCCAGGTATACTGCAATGTGATGGGATCCACTGTATTACAACTTTTTTGGATTTCTGGCATAGACCATGGAGTGCTGCTCTTAGGTCAGTTAGTTCTGTGCTGTTATTGCTCTTGAGTATTGAGACAGCTGACTTTGCATCTGTGAAGATAGCTATTTGCTTCTCTTTATTTTCCTCCATCAGGAGCATTTCTGCTGCAGTTTTCAAAGCCTCTACCTCCGCTTTGAAGTTACTTGAAAATTTTCCAGTTGCCATTGAATGTGTTTTTTTCACTCCATTTTTTAAATTTAGGAGAATTCCTCCTCCTCCATTCTCTATTGAATTTTTGGCTGATCCATCTGTATATGCATGGGTCCAATTCCTGCTTGGGTAATGTTCTTTTATGTAGTTTAGGGTTATTTCTCTTCTTTCGGTTTCATGCTGAGTGTTCTTTTTCTCAATACCAGGAATGTTTTCTATCATCTCAGGCAGTTGCTGCTGTCTCCAAGCTGGGAACTTGTGTGCATTGTGTATGGGCTTGACTGTTGATATGTTAAGTATAGGATCTGCCCTAATCCTTCGTTTTGCAGTTTCTACAAAGTTGCTACGCTTCAGTCTTCCCTTTCCAAAACCATTAAATCTGTTGTACATAGGGTGGTCTGTCAATCTTCTAAATTTTTCTGCTTGTTGCTGGGCTCTGCTATCTCTTCTATCCTGCATTGGTTGTAAACAAGTGATCTTTTCTAGTTCATTAATAGGCGTTGTCTTCAGGCTTCCAGTTATGATTCGCATTCCTTGGTTTTGGACTCTACTTATTTTGTTAAAGTTTGACTTAGCTGCTGTTGCCCAAGCTGCAATGCCATATTCCAGTACTGGCCTCACCCGTCCAGTATATAACTTCTTGAGAACTTTCTCATCTGCTCCCCACGTTGTACCAGCAAGCTTTTTCATGATTGCCATTCTCTGCCTTGCTCTTGTTCGATTTTTCTCAACCTGTGTCTTCCATGTCAGGCGACGATCAAAGGTGACTCCTAGATAGTTTGGATTTTCTTCATGGCGCAATATTTTTCCATTCAATACCAGCTTAGGTTGCTGAGTTTTATTTGAGAGGGAGAACACTGTGCATGTTGTTTTCTCCTCACTTATCTTCACTAGCCATGATTTTGACCAGTCCTCTAGCGCTAATAAGGCTTGCTGTATTCTGCTGTTAGCTGTACTAATATATTCTTCAGATGTCCATATGGCTAGGTCATCTGCAAAGGAGGATGTGTGTACTCTGGCTGGAAAATTTTCTGTGATGTCATTTATATATGCTAGGAATAATGTTGGTGAAAGAACTCCTCCTTGGGGGACACCTTGCTCCAGCAGCATCATTTTGCTTGTTTGTCCTTGTACTTTTGTCCTGGCAGTTCTGTTCTCAAGGTAGTGGCTGATCCATTTATACATTTTTCCACAAACATGCATGTTTTGCAGTTTTACTTTCAGTCCTTCCTTCCATACTTTATCAAATGCTTTTTCTAAATCTATCCAGACTGCTAGTGTGTGCTTTTTCTCTTGGAAGGCATCCTCTATTTCCTGAGCTATATAGGTTATTTGATCTTCAGTGGATCTGTATTTTCTGAATCCTGCTTGGTGTGGTGTTAAGAGTTTGTTTTCTTCCAGATGCCATGTTAGCCTGCCATTGATAATGCGTTCCATTAATTTTCCTACACAGCTAAGTAGACTGATAGGTCGATAGCCATTTGGTTCTTCCAGGTCTTTTCCTTTCTTTGGGACTGGTATTAGTATAGCTTCCTTCCATGCCTGTGGGACTATTCCTCTCTTCCAGCTGTTATTTAGGACTGCTAGTAGTTTCTTCTTTGCCTTGGTGCCTAGTCCTATTAGCATTTCATTTGTGATTCCATCCTTTCCTGGTGATTTCTTCTTTTTTAGGGTATTCATTGCCTGTTCCATTTCTTCCATTGTTAGATTTGCCATCATATATTCTGCTGCTGTCTCTGTATTTCTATGATGTATCTGTTTGTCTTTGATTGCTTTCTTCTGTTCGGTTGTAATATCAATGTGGTTTGCATTTGCATAGTGTTCCATTAGTGCATTTGCAGCCTTTTTGCCTGTAAGCAAGGCATTTCCTTGTTTAATTGTTATTTGTTTGTTTCTAGGTCCTTCATTGTTCATGGCTTTCACTAGTTTCCATAGTTTGTTTCCATCCCTGTCAAAATTCAGGTTTTCTGTTTTTTCCCTCCAACAATCTCTTGTTGTTTGATTTACTGTTCTTTTATATTTTGCTGAGATGGCTTTGAGAGAGATGTTTGCTTCAATTGTTTGTTCTCTCTCTGCTGTCTTCCTGGCATCTTCAACTTTGTCCTCCAAACTTTGTAGTTCTTCAGTCCAGTATGGTTTGTAATTTTTCCTCGCTCCTCTTGGAATGGACTCAGTGGCTGCCTGTATTATCGCTCTGTTTAGACTTTCCACCATTTGCTTTATGTTGCCATATCGTGTATTTATGTTTTCACAATATTTGTCTGTTAGTATGGCAAATCTGTCCCAATCTGCTCGTTTGTAATTCCAGCGGGGCAAGGGCTTTTGCTCCTGTGGAACATACTCCATATTCATTTCAAGCTTGATTGGTCTGTGGTCACTACCTGCTAATTGGTCCAGCACATGGCGATCGATTTTGTGGAGGATGTCTCCTGTGCAGAAAGCTAAGTCTGGAGTAGAAGTGGTAAGCCATCTTCTGGAGTAGAAGCTCGGTGTGTCATCCGCTTTGTTGAGTAGATGGAGATTTGAGTCTATTTCCCAGTCCTCCAATTCATCTCCTCTTTTGTCAGTATCTGGGTATCCCCATCTTTCTGAACGGCTATTAAAGTCTCCGACAATAATGCAGTTTGTGTCAGTTATTTTCATGTTTGAGAGTGTAAGGTCCTTATCTGCTGGGCTATACAGATTGTAGATTCTTATTTTCACGTCCTTTATCATTATATCAACACCTATAATTTCCGTTTGGTTGTCAGAGATCACAGATACTTCGCTGCAAGGTATTGTATTTCGTGTAAGTATTAGAACTCCTCCTTTGTGTCCTTCGCGGTCGAAACGTGTGGCCTGATATCCTCTGACTGAGAATTTGTGATTGGCGTTGAGGTGTGTCTCTTGAATGCATGCCACATCTATTCTATCTTTATGAAGACGCTGTGTTAGGGAGTCTTTCTTCTTGTAAACTCCTTCGGCATTCCACTGTAGTATGTTGAGTGTCCGGGGTATTTGGTCAATAGCTCTTAACCTACTCCTCTGTGCCTTGACTCCACAGCACAGGGGAAGGTGACCACCAGTAGTCATGGGTGGACCCCCTCGAGGCAGGGGGCCCGGCACTATCACCGCCTGATGGGACTTCACGGGATTAGCACCATATCGATTAATTTTGATTTGTGACATCATGAATTAAGTTACGTTGCACTGCTTTGTCAAGCCTGTGGCTCAGTACATCCGATTTCGACAAGCATTTATTCGGGATGCTTTCCCTAGCCTTTGACTGTCCCCAGTCTACCTACAAGGCAGCAGGTTTCACGTTGCACTGCTTTGTCAAGCCTGTGGCTCAGTACATCCGATTTCGACAAGCATGTATTTGGGGTGCTTTCCCTAGCCTTTGACTGTCCCCAGTCTACCTACAAGGCAGCAGGTTTGTGTGTCTCTTCGTCTGGTCCCTCTCCCTTGACCTGTCCGACATGGGTGGCCCTACCAGTAGCTGTGCTACCGTCGGCATAGCTCTTGGGGTCATTGGGACGCACAAGCCCCTCTACCTCGTCACGGTGGACACACAGCAGAGGGGAAATCATAAGTTATGAAAGTCTGGAGCTAATCATGTGAACAACTGCAGTAGAAGCCCTAAAAATAGAACTGTAAGCTTTAGTAAACAATCTACTTAGTAGTTATGAAAAAAACAACCAAAAAAACACATTTTAAAAGAACCAAAAAAAAAAAAAAAGTTCCTGAAAAGAAAAAACTGCAACGCAAGCTCTACAAATGAAACAGAAAGCAGTCACAACATAAAATGCAATTAGTCAAAGCTAGACTAAGCTGCAGCCTTTTCAAGAAAACACACCCAGTCAAAGTTCATAAATGATAATATACTAATATAAAACAGACAAAGTTTCTGAAGATTCTGTTACTAAGGATAGAACATCTGTTACTTATTTCTTAACATACAAGCCAACAGATGATGATAACAATGTAATCTCGCGCGTGCGTGCATGTGTGTGTATATATATACATAATACCCTACTTGTTAACTCCTTCTTACTCAACTGGTTAATTAATTTAACTGATCTTAGATAAACAATTATATTACTTTAATGTAGCAATCCTCTGAGATATAAAGAGTTAATACTGGTTAATGAATACACTAAATTGTAAAACAATGCAGGGAAATGTTTTTGTAGCTTGCACAGAATACTAAATTCTTTAAATTATACAACCACATTTAACAAATTGATTATGTGGTTGTTTCGGGATTTGAAATTTAAATATTGAGCACAACCCACTACTGGCAACGCAGATCGCATTCTGGTATGAACCTAAGGCCTATCCACGTCAATATGGAAGCACTATACTCGAGTTTCGCCCTCGTTTGAGCTCGTCAGTAGTGCATATCCCTGACCGGATCCGGAAACAGTCCCGGATCACGCGGGTGTTCCTTGCCAGTGAGAAGTCCTGATCGTTCGGGTCCCATCGATTGACGGACGTCGGTCGCGGCGATTGGGCAATCTTGAGCATAGCCTACGATGGGTAGCGTTGTGATAATTTGGTGTGTCCAGTGTGTGCCGCGTGGTTACACACCCGCTTCACACACGTGATCCGGGACTGTTTCCGGATCCGGTCAGGGATATGCACTACTGACGAGCTCAAACAAGGGCGAAACTCGAGTATAGTGCTTCCATATTGACGTGGATAGGCCTTGGGTTCATACCAGAATGCGATCTGCGTTGCCAGTAGTGGGTTGTGCTCAATATTTAAATTTAACAAATTGTAAACGTTCAATGAAAAAACTGAAGTTAAAATGGCTTGTATATAATACATAAACCCGTAATAATGAAACCAGAAAAAAAAATATCTATGCAGGTTGTCATCTTATAAATACATTGATAAAAGCTGAAAGTGAATTCATCACATACTATAATTTTTGTGGCAAAAATGAAGGATGCTAATGAAATAATAATCAAGACATATTTCGCAAGTATTGTGAGAAAATTAAATGATAACAGATTTCTACACAAACTACAGGAAAAAGATGTGTACAAACAATTCCTGAAGTTAGTGGTGGTGGAATCAAGAGACATTTAGAAAGCATTTAATGAAACTATGAGAACAGACACATAAATGCAGGTATTGACTGACATTCAGACACACCAAGAAAAAGAAGCAAGGTATCAAAAGACAAACTGGACAACAGAAAAATTTAAAACAGCAAGCATACTATCATTCAAACATATAGCTTCATTCCCTTGTGTTACACAGATATGCCTGAGGTTCCCTAATGTCAATTTTTTTGCTTGTGTAACAGAGATACTTTTGGTTCCCCAATATCCAACATTTCCATGTGTCAATATCCAATATTCCCTTGTGTAACACAGATATGCCTGGGGTTCCCTAATGTCCAACATTTCCTTGTGTAACAGACATCCTGGGGTTCCCCAATGTCAAACATTCCCTTGTGCAACAGAAATACTTGGGGTTCCCCAATGTCCAATATTCCCTTGTGTAACAGAAATATTTGAGGTTCCCCAATGTCCAACATTCGATTGTGTAACAGAAATACTTATGGTTCCCTTAGTGTCCAACATTCCACTGTGTAACAGAAATACTAGGGGGTTCCCCAATGTCCATTTCCTCGTGTGTAAAACAAAGATGCTGGCTAAAGGCAGACTCCCCCATGGTGCTGACTTACAAGACACAGAAGCTATGGGTATGAAGAAAGACAATGTAACACTGCACAAAACACACAGCAAGGAACTACTACTGAGACCCAGATGAAGCAAATAAAATCTGAGAAATATTAGGAGCAAACAAAACATTATGGTTAAAGATAAAAGCTTTCAAAAAATAAAAAAGCGAGTTGCCATATGACACTTGGGGGTCGTTTTGTATAAACAGCACTGCATGGGAAGGTAAACAAGAACAATTCAGACACTCAGTTATAGAACTTGCAGCCTATCATAAATAATCCGCTACATTTACCTCAGTTTTATCATTTCTGGCACATTATTAAATCACGGATGTTAAATTTGATTTGGTATGTTGGATTCATCTTAAGCTCTTTCTTGCACTTAAAATATTGCACAACTGCCAACATGTGGCAATTATCTTCAACATATGAATTTTCTTGGCTAGGAGTTCCTATTTCCACTTAGATTTAAGACACCCCCCATTCCCCCATATGACCTTTCTGCAGCATTATTTGACTTTTCCTAGATCTCTAAAATAATAATAATAATAATAATGAAAAGTTTATGGCACAAACAGGATAAACTGTACAACAGAGGACAAGCGGCCAAGGAGGAAGAAATCAGAGCGCTCAAACTGCAGTGATCTGAAATCCAAATACTAACAGACTGATAGGCATTTTTGTGGTAGCGTAGCAGCATAGATGCTTCACTTAGTGGATGACAAGCAATCAAATTCACCCACCACCCTCCCCAATCCACCCCCACTCCCTCCAGGAGGCATCTCGCTGGCCTTGACTCAACAAAATACAGCATGTCTGTGTGTGAGTCTGGTTGTTCCAGTGTAAACCCTCTTCTACTTTAGGGTGCCATAAAAGTCAGACCTTTCAGCCTTGTGCACCTGGTAAAAATGGGCATTCAGCCTAGACCTGTCAGATCTATACCAGTGTGTGGGCTGATGCCTCAGTGTTACCCCTCTACTATATATAGTGGTTCACTATATCAAGGTGTTCATGTCTGTATGCTCAGACTGAATCATGTACTCATGATGAGTCTGTTCCATCTGGGCAGACAATCAACACATTTGGCCCAGACTGATTCATGAGCTATTCAAACTGGATGTGCAAGATGTTGGTTCTGATCATTTACCACCAACATGGGAATTGGCGTGACTATCTTGCAACCTCCTGGTGTGCAAAGTTGGTATTCCTTGACAAGCCTCAAATTAAACAGAGATCATAGTCAATCCTTCCTTCCTTACTAGCCAGACCAGTGCCTGTGTTAGTGATGCCCTGTGAGGTTTGATCAATGTGACGTGACTACCCTAGAGCATACAGGCCAGATCTGGCAATGCCATACAGGTGGCATAAAAAGGCATACCATGTTGTCCTGCCAGCCCAACACCAATTTGTTTATTGAGTAATGTCTCAGTGTTAAACCTCTTCTACCTCGCAGTGTTGTGCATGTAGCATAAAATATATTGTCTGGGTCTGCCATCTCAAGACTGTGAGATGCCTCCATAACTTTGGTTAGAAGAGGACAGATTAACACATGAATGAACACTCCCTTACTAGTAGCCACTATTCCCTTTTCATGTATCTATTCTTGCACTTTTCTTGAGATAACCAAACTAAGGACTTAGTCCTAGTTTATATAGCCTACACTATGAACTCCCTGATCGCAAAATCATCAGCCATAATTACAATTTACAACAAGAAATTCTATGAAAGCAAATTGAAAAACAACGAACCAATGAAAGTTCTGAAAATGTGGTTAGAAAATTCTCTATTGGTTTGATTCTTCTTCTTCTTCTTCTTCTTCTTCTGCGTTCATCCAGTTTTTTTTTTTCCAGATGTGATTGCGTTGTGCCTGTTTACAGCAAAGCTGCGTTCTTGCGCCGTTAGGCCGACACATCCGACTTCTGCGGGCATTTGTTGACCGGGTATTGGTTTGATTCAAGCCATGCCCTCATTAGTGACACAATTTGCGAGGCACCTGATACCCATTTTAGATGGGTTGATTTAGTGGCCCTCTATATCTCATTACAATACCTCTCACAGCTGATAGTACAACTATGATAACCTTTTGAAGTTTAATTACTATGATTTCCTCAGTAGTTTTTTAATTCACTGATTCGGAATGTAGGAGTGGTTCAGAGGTATAGCATCCATCTATGACTTGAGTAAGCCTGATCTATAGGAGAGCCTACTGGGGTGATCTATGGGACACCCTCCTGGTGTGTGATCTATGGGACACCCTCCTGGTGTGTGATCTATGGGACACCCTCCTGGTGTGTGATCTATGGGACACCCTCCTGGTGTGTGATCTATGGGACACCCTCCTGGTGTGTGATCTATGGGACACCCTCCTGGTGTGTGATCTATGGAAGAGCCTATTGGTGTGATCTATGGAAGAGCCTAGTGGTATGATCTATGGAAGAGCCTACTGATATGATCAATGGAAGAGCCTACTGGTATGATCTATAGAAGTATCTCCTGTATCATCTATGGGAGATTCTCCTTGTGTGATCTATGGGAAACGACAGGAATACATGTAGGTTGTAAGGTGCTATGAAGTGCTCTTCACAAAGCAAACCAATCATGGATACACTGTTTCATGCAACTGACACACTGAACAGTCTATTTAGCCTTACTTATAATCAATGATTCCTTAAAACTTACTATACACCTTATCATCACAAACTGCTTCTTCATTTAAGCAGCACGAAGGCACATTACTATAATTACATCCCCTGAACCTCATTACTATAATCCCACAATTCTATTGCTTAATTCCTAGACATTCCTAAAACTTAAAGTACAATAGTTTCTGTAGATCCCAACAAACAATGACTAATCCTGGTCATTCCTTGAAGACTTACATTAAACCCTGTAGACAGTATAACTGAATTATCAAAAGTCTTTAAGAACCACCAATTAACTTATTTTACTTTACTTTAATCCCATTTATACACTGGAAGCTGTGCTACTGCAGTGTCTAGCACACTTGTCTGTTGGCCCCGAGTTCAAATCCCCTTCTGAGAGAGAGAGAGAGAGAGAGAGAGAGAGAGAGAGAGAGAGAGAGAGAGAGAATGAGAGAGAGAGAGAGAGAGAGAGAGAATGAGAGAGAGAGAGAATGAGAGAGAGAGAGAGAGAGAGAGAGAGAGAGAGAGAGAGAGAGAGAGAATGAGAGAGAGAGAGAGAGAGAGAGAGAGAGAGAGAGAGAGAGAGAGAGAGAGAGAGAGAGAGAGAGAGGGTTGAGTGTCGGGTACATGGTGCTAGTCCCACATTTGTATAGACCAATAAGCACTCAAAGGATAATGTGGTCAATATCACATCAACAGCCTTAATTTCCCTAGACATTTCCTGGTAGCTATTTTAAGCTGGGTCAACCTGGAGCCTGGTACATTTGTAAACATCCTCCTGGATGTGAAGTCGAACCTATGGCCAACAGACTGGACGGCAAGTGTGCTAGCAACCGCATTATCATGACTTCCATTGGACACAACTGTACAGACCATCTGGCACTCGATGGGTCATGTGGTTAATATCATTTTTCCTGAATTATAATTTTCCTACATCTCCACATAATGCAAATATAATTTTCTTACAGCTCCACATAATGGTAATATTATTTTCTTATAGCTCCACATAATGCTAATATAATTTTCCTACAGCTCACATAATGCTAATATATTTTCCTATGGCTCCACATGTTACAATTATTTTCCTACAGCGCCACATCATCCTAGGATTATCTTCCGATAGCTCCACATAATCCCAGTATTATTTTTCTATTGCTAGAACATAATCCTAGTACAGTATTATTATTTTCCTATATCTACACACACAATCCTAGTATTAGTTTTCCTATAGTTTCGCATAATCATAGTTATAGTACTCAACAGCTTCACACAATCCAAGTATTATTTTTCCTATGACTTCACATAATTCTAGCATTGTCATTTTCTTATAGCTCCACACAATCTCTAAGTTTTATTTTCCCTATGACTTCACATAATTCTAGCATTATCATTTTCGTATCGCTCCACACAATCTCCAAGTATTACTTTTCCTAAGACTTCACATAATTCTAGCATTATCATTTTCCTATAGCTCCACATAATTCTAGCATTATCATTTTCTTATAGTTCCGGTCCTGTGGTGTAGGGGTTATGGACGCAATTCATAATCCCACATACAGCGTTCGAAATACAGCTGCTTGCAATTTGGCAGCAGACCACCTTACATGGGTTTTTATGAAATAGTATGAGCGCCAGCCATTCAGAAAGCAATGACAAACTACTTAACGTAAACTTGCCAAGAAATGACAAACAGCCAAAAAATAGTAGGGTATGCAATTAACTTTTAAATAGCTCCACAAAATCCAATTTTTCTTCTATGGGTCTGTGATGTGATATAGCACCATCACATTCTGTAGGACTGAATGCACAGAGAACTGGGTAGCCAACCTTTCCCTCACTTTCGCAAGTAACGAACCCAGGCATCAGCATTATTTTTCTATAGCTCCTCATAATCCTAGTATTAGCTTCCCTATAGCTATACACAAACCTATTCCTATTACTTTCAATACCATATAATCCCATTGACTATGTCCCCTTTAGATCACCATCCATAATGGCCTTGCTATAATCCAGCCACCCCAATAAGAATCTTCAGCCTGATACAAGCATTACCTTGCTCAGCACACAGCAAACAGATCAACTGACTATAGCACACAACCAACGAAATGGCTAAGACAAATGTGACAATAAAGAAAACAGTAGCAACCCTAATTTCCCCCCACCCTGTTGCATGGCTCACCAATCCAAGGACACACAAGTGCCGAATCTAGATGGATGTCACTGCCATCTGAAAGTGGTGTGGGTGCATTATGAATAATAATGTATTTATTATAAATGTTAACATAAAGCAACACAAGTATTATTTTATTTCAAAGTTTTATATTAAGTTACAATTGGAGAGCAGCATGCACTACCAGAGGGCTTTATATTCTGGCTATGTTTTTTTTACAAAACATATAACAGTGCGATAACAAAATTTAATAGGCCTAAAGGATAAATATAAAGTGAAAGAATTTTCATGAACATTTTAGGGGCGGTGGGGTTGACAGATTTTGCTGGCCATCTCAGGTTCAGCAGATGTAGGGTTTGCTTCCAGAATATGATTATAAATGTGTACAAAAATCATTGGTTTATAATAACATGACACTTCCCTCTGATGATTTTTGGATAAACTGATCAGGTAAGGACGAAAAAAAGGATGCCAGTGTGAAATGTATTTAAAAAAAAAAAAATCCATGGTAGTTGGAAATCCGAAAGAGTAGGTCAGAAGGCAACTTCTCTGGCAAAATTGTTGTAAAAAACAAAACAACACCCAGCCAAGAGCAGATAAAACCGGGTACCAGGGATAGAATATGTCTAGAGGAGGTAACTCTGACACAAATGTATGCTCTCTGAGTTAGTGAGGTGTATGAACGATTGGCCACCTACTCCTCCGTGCATTCTCTGATGGCTCTAACACATCACAGATCCACAGCCTGTTCCTGCCTCGGGATAACTAGGTTGCTAGAAGCCCATCAGACGGCCCATTGGACATGGGTTTGACCTGCGTTGCAGTGGATTAAAAATTTACCCGGGAAGGCTAACCCGGTCTACAAACACCTGCAGAAGTCAGATGCGTCAGTCTAACGGCACGAGAACGCAGCTCTGCTGCAATCTGGCACAATGCAATCACATCTGAAAAAGCTCTCCGAACGAACGCAGAAAAAGAAGAAGATTAATTTAAAATGTAAAAATGGACTTGGGCTCTCAGGTCAGCCTAGGAAGTGTCTAGGGAAGTAAAGGCAGCCTGACCACATCAGCCACTGAGGACCGATTGTCTATACAAATATAGGTCAAGCTCTAGATGCTAATGTGCCGTAAGACATGTAAAAGGGTCCTTTATTACTAGATTGGACCACGCTGCGGGAAAGAGGAACAAAGAAGTATAAGCATTTAAGAGAAGATGGATGGAAGATATTTACGTTACCTGAAGATTAAACATGTAGACAAACTGAAATTGGACACAAATTCTACAAGCATGTTCAATAACTGAATTATAGTAACATGATTGAGCAAACAAAGAAATAGTTAAAGAGGTGTAAAAAGTAAGAGAAGTGGCAGTAAATATTTTTTAACTGAAAAAATTCACAAATTAAAAACCAATGAGGAGACAAAAGTCTATCAACAGACAAAAATAGAGGACCAGGAAAAACATGCTAGCTCAGATCAAAGGAAGACATTAATGAAGACATAATGGTAAGGATAACTTTGCCAATTACACATTAATCCAGCAGCTAATTAATCCTGCTTGAAACTTGCTATTTTCCAACTTTTCCCCCTTCACCCCTTCCAACAAAAAATTCCCCTGTAAAAATTACTTGGAATGCCAACTGGAAACATGCTGGAGAATGACTTTTAATAATCTTCACATGTTTTGGGAAAGGGGGATGTTGATGGAATTGCTAAAAACTTATTATTTTTCCTGTATTCTATATTTTCACAGCAATGTTTATACCCTTGCCAAGACTTTTTGGGGCTCAAAATCTTCAATTTAAGAGTGTTTTAATGTCCTTACTCTTGCCATCTGGAACAATTATGCGAGAAAACTTTACGAACAAATTAAGATAATTGGTATATTAATATATCAACCCTGGGAAGTAAAGAAAAGGACCCTTGTACAAACTTCATGGCACACTGGGCATACGGTGCTTGACCCATATTTGTATAGAGCATTCGGCAATCGAGTGCAGGTGATGTAGTCAGTATCACACCAATAACTCTGGAAACTGACAGATTAACTGAAGTGTTTCATGAGACTCTTTACTGACCACTTATCTTAATTTGTTTATCAAGTTTTCTTGCACAATTGTTTTTTCTCATGTACCCATGAACACTTTAATTTCTGGCTGAACAGTTTAATTTTAAAAGTAATTGTGTGGATTGAATTATTAAAAAAAAACCCCCACTGTATTTGTTATACTGGAAACATTACTCGGTTTTGTGTGTGCATAATTATGTTTTTATACGGTTGTTATATGATGAGGAAGGGACCTGGCCGCCTCACATCATATGTGGTGGCCTAGAATGTGTGAAAGCCTAACACTTCCTACCCCAAATGGCAGTAGATGTTATAGGGCTACCGTTACATGTTAGTGATTCTTTTCTGTAGTGCCCATATTATACTGTAGTGTTGACTCCTGCTTGCAGCATCTCAACATAAAGGAAAAGTCATTCACATGCCTCAAATGTTCCCCTTCAAGTCGGCATGCAATGACATGCTGTTTTAGTTTCTTATGTGCTTTTTCTGTGCTTATATTCCAAGGACTTCATTAACTCAACCAATAGAAAAGAACCTCAATCTTCCATAGCACACCATCTATTAGACTGGGCATGTGATTGACAAAGAGAAGGACTCCCATAAACTGTTTGCAATAAATAACCATATGTTGTTAAAATCTGCACAGGCGGCTACCATACACATGTAGAAGCTGCAACTATGAAAGCAAACAGACATGATAGTCTCTTTAAAACTATCGCGGCAACACAGAAAGTAAAATATATGACCGTGTTGTCTATTGGAGTTATAAGGATTGATTGCATCGCTTTAATATATGCTGACTTATTATTTCTGTAGCATGCATTTGACGAAGATGTAGCGAAATATGTCGGGCAAAAAATTGTGCCATATATTGCCTGTCTTCATTATTCAAATTCACAACAGGAAGAACATTGATTTGAACTTATATTAACAGTTAAACTACCCATTCAGGCTTTCTTCTATGATGTGGAATATCTGTATTTGTAATTAAAAAACTTTCAGTATTGCCAACAGCCAAGTTTACTTACTAAAAAAGGAAAGAACAAAAAAGAAAAACCAAATTAGAACTACAAGCTATTTAAAAACAGACATACAATTAAAAATGAAAACAAAGGCAAACTGCTAATACCACTATCTAGTTGTGAAAAACAAATGAAAGCAATTCTTGACAAAGAACTAAAGAATAACGCACCTAAAGGTATAACTGAACTACTCTGTTAATATTGTATATGCAGCATGGACTGGCAGAAGCAGCATAATAATAAACTAGTTTGTTTTTAGTTACATCAACTATATCTTGAAACAACCATATACCTTTCTACATTAAATCTATCTTGCCAAACCAAATTTATCTTGGTATAAATCTATCTTGAGGCACATAATTGATCTGCTACATTAAATCTATCTTGCTGCACAAAATTGATCTTGCTACATCAAATCTATCTTGCTACATTATATCTATCTTGTTAAACCAATTTTATCTTGGTACTTTAAACCCACCTGGCTAAAACCAACACTAGCTATCTCATTTCTATTTAAAGCATTCAAAGTTGGACTGGATTACTTTATTGTGAGACAATCAGCTAAACTCAGAGTTTACTTGTGGACACAACATTGCTCGTTTTAATTGTATTTCATTGCAGCACTTCATTGCGGAAACAACACTATTAGGTTTATAGTGTGCTACATGCTATGTACTGTTATGATACTTTCCTAATAAAATAAAAATAAGGAAAAATATCTACTGGGCACAGCTGATAAAATGAAACAGTCTTCTACCTCTTTATTACTCTTTTCAGCAGAGTTCGTACATCACACCTCTCAGTTGTGTTTCATGTAATTTGAGTGGAATTACTACTAGTGCAAGTGTGTGTGTGCAAACTACATGTTTCCTGCATGTTCACAGATGGTCACACAACTTTGCGCTACAAGTCATGTTACCATTTGTGAAGTAACATGTAGCACCAACTGCCAGCCAGCTCTCCACAGCTACAGGTAGTGGTCAGTGAACATCTGTACACTGACCAATGTCATCATTAAATTAAACAGCATGTCTTTATAGTAAAACAAAGGACCTCTTTATACACATTAAAGTGTACTGGGTATATGGTGCTGGCCCCATTTTTGTATAGACCAGTTGGCACCCAAGGGTTGATGAAGTCAGTATCACGCCAGCCACTCAGACTTTCCAGGATAAAACAAGTCTTAAAAGGCAAGAGGGTTGACTTCATTGCACCGGGTTTTATCTCATACGGCCCAGTCTCTTTCACCAGGACGGCCTGCCGAAAGCGTCGCACAAACTCCATAGTTCCTGTGATGACCCCCAGGATTCTCTGAGAAAAATGCACTCATGAACTAAAAGATGTAGCACAGAATAGAACCCACAACCTTCAAAGCACAAGGCAAACTGCTTGACCACTATGTCATGGAGACTCCCGTACAGGGTAATTTCTGGTACCCATTTTACACGGGGTCGACCTGTGAGCTCAGGTCAATTAAAAGAACAGCATGCCTTGGTGGAGATTTGAACACAAGACAGCCGAGCCAGAAGGCAAGTGTGCTAGCCACTCTGGCTCCCTCTCTATAGTAGCATCGTGATATTGACAACATCACCCAAGGACTGCCGATCTGTCTAAATATAAGGGGTCATGCGCTAAATACCCACCAGGCCTCATAGAATGAAAGGGGGTTCTTTACTTTATACTTAAATCTAGTACATTGGTTGCGGCTGAACTAAATTTAGTTATAGGAAAGGAGATCTTACCAATATACTCATCAACGCTGGCTCCTGACTTGTTCACAGAGGAGATGATGACAAAGCCAAACCCTTCATTCTCCCTCCTGGAAACGACAACATCATACGGATACTGAGGGCTGATGCTCTGACCTGTGCTGGAGTCTCCTGAAAAAAAAACACTGTCAACTGAAGGAAGCCTGTCTGCTGTACAAGTATGAAACATAACACATGCAGCAGTAGTCAGAACAGACTGCAGACAATCATTAATGTCAAAGGTTCAATAGCCAAGTTTTTAGCTACTGATGATTGTTTCTTACAAATATGACGGGGCTTCAACTGAAAACCTTAAATGTTTAAAAAAAATATTCTGAAAAAGTCAAAAACAAATGTATCGTATTTTGATGTGGTTACCACTGCATTCAATGCAAGTCCTCCAGCGCCGATAAAGTGCTTAGATTCCTGTATAAAAAATTATCTTGGTCACTACTTGGTGTGCCTGACCCGACCGTGATCAGTCTGTCATAGACGTCATACTCCATTCATACACTTGCCGACGTAACAGGTATGATCACCACATTGGGCCTTTACTTGCTGATGAATTTCTATAGGTTTTACCCCTTCACTGATAAAAAAAAAAAAAAAAAACACTGCTAGTCTTTGATGCATATCAAAAGTGCCACGGCCATCTTTAAACTGTCCTTATGACGTCACTATGTTCGTCTGCATCGTGATGCCACATTCTTAACATGTGTTTCGCCAGTTGGCGTTGATGATCATGCCTCAACAGGGCTCTCATTTTCTAGAACTGTTGACCAACTCATGTGTGGAAGCCTTAAATCTCCAGTGTTCATCTTTAATGATTGCCCACATCTAAATACTGCCACAGGGAAGATGCATATTCTCAAACATTTGACTTTAATTTCTTTGCTTGTCTTGTGTTAAAGGCTCTTAATACTGTTTAATGCCTGCATTTGCTACGTCCTGCCTACCCCTGACTTGTTTTTCACCAGTCCCCATTGTTGTTAATTATGAAACCAAGATATTAAAGTTTGTTACATTTTCAACTTCTTCATTGTTGATGATGATTTTCAGTTGACATATAGTTTCTTTTTCTGTGGACATGTTTTTTTTAAAGTTCAGAAAAAGATTTTAATCTTCAGAGTCTACTGGCAGACAGGATTAGCTCTTCTAATCCCTTAGCACTATATCTCGCGATGTTTTGACACCTAGCCAGACTTTTTATTGGCAAGAAAGCTGTGGAAATTTTTTTTACCTTAAAAATACACAGAAAGTGCCGATAGAAAACATTTGCAATAAAAGAAAAAAAAACAGTAGAGATAAAACAGTTTTTAGCTTACAGCTTAATAACAATAAAAATTCTCTGCCCATGACATGCTTGATCGCCAGGTGTTGCTTTCCTGGCCACCATGGCACACAGGTTGAAAATCATTGGTTTAGATAACAACTGTGATTGCCACAATGTTCTGGCAAAGAAACTAATCAAACCAAGAAAGGTGTATAAAATAAAACCCACCTGGCCCTAGGACTCTCCTGATGGACAAAGTAACCCGTCCATTCAGTGCTGCGCTTGTCATAAGCTGGACAACCCGATGATGAGAGGCATTAAGGACACTGCAGCCATCCACGTGGGTGATTTCATCATACTGCCTCAACCTGCCGTCCATGTCTGCCGCACCACCTGGTACAATATGCCCCACTGACACCTGGCAAAGGGATAAACCAATACTTTCAGAGTCATGAGCAATCCACGGGATATCTTAATAACAGGTACAGGTAAAAGTATATGTGGTACAGGTTCTGTCACAGGAATGTGAACATTTATTCTTTCACATATACTAAATCATGTTATGAGGTGAGGATGGCCAGTTTCTTTCCTCCCCATCAATGTACCTTAATACCAGGTACAGGTAAAAGTATATGTGGTACAGGTACTGTCACAGGAATGTGAACATATATTCTTTCACATATACTAAATCATGTTATGAGGTGAGGATGGCCAGTTTCTTTCCTCCCCAGACAATGTAAGAAAATTATAAAAATTATCCAGTACCCATAATAAGAGGCTGGCTTTCTTGTTTGTTTGGGCGTTTCCTCAATTTGAACTCAAAAGTAGTCCATACATGTAGTCCTACTTCTGGTGTACTGGACTGATTTTAAGTGTGGATTAGCTTTCCCTATTACCAGTGAACCTTGACATCAGGCAAACCCACTCTGACTTCTGAGGTACTTGTAATTTACTTCCCCAATTCAAGGATGAGAAGTCAACATTTTTGTCTACCTTGGCATCAACAAACTGAATGTTTAAGAGCGGGAGCTCTTATTAATTTGCCCAAACTGACCGACCTCCAGAGGCTAGGTTGACCCAAGGACCAAATGGAAAATAATCCTGCCACTGCTGCAGATGATCCCGAACCACGTGCTAGTCAGCCGAGGCAATAACCAACATGGTACAACAGCTGATATATACATGGATAAGCACACATGCGTGTCATGTACATGTGCGTGCATCTCTCTCTCTCTCACATAATTCTTTGATCATGTAATGAGAAGACAGGCCTTGGAAAACATCACGATGACATAAAAGATTAGCGGTAGAAAAGGTGCACCTAGAGAAACGATGCTGGATGGTCTAAGACAGAAAATTCATGGAGGGATATCATACACAGCATTGATCCTGAGCACATAGCACAAAAAACTATGGAAGAGAAATATTGTTCGATAGCCTGAGATGATGCTGGATGGCTTAAGATGATATTTGTTGGCCTAAGCTGACGATGGTTGGCCCAATCTGATTATGGATGGTCTAAGCTGATGATGGATGGTCTAAGCTGATGCTGGATGGCCTAAAATGTTTGATAGCCTAAGATGATGTTTGATGGCCTAAGAAGATGTCGATGGCCTAAGATGAAGTTGGATGGCCTAAGATGATGGTAACAAAAAATATCAGTACAATTGATCAAGAAAACAAAAATCTGTGGAGATACGTGGATTCTTAGGCATTTGGCAGGCCACATAATGATTATGATGATGAAGATGATGATATATACCAAGCACCAAATTATCCAACTTCAGTAGTACAAAACACTACGCACATATACTTACAGATTTACGAATATAAACAACAACAAAAACCACTCCAGAATTTAGATGGAGGCTATTAAACCAATCCAACTCCAGTTAACATCCAGACTGAGGATAGTTTTAACACTGAGCACCATGGATAGCATATTATACGTGAAATGAGGTGCCCATGAAAAGATGTAATTGTTAACAGAAGAGCCAGTTTATGGGAGGTTATTTTTGGACAAGAGCTGACTTATATTATCTCTGTTCTGTATATACTACCCATCACTCACATTTTCATTTTTTGGGGTGTTATTTTCATATACTGCTCTGTTTTCCACCCGTTTCCTCTCTCTTACGTCTCTTCCACCTGGTGTTTCTCCGATCTGCTACACCGATGGCTCTATCTTCTGTAGTCCCATGAGGCTTTAAAAAAATTACATTCCAGCATGTCATTCATCTCTGACTGACTCAGTAGGTGCACATTCCATGTAATGTCTACATAATACTCAACATCTTTTATTACTGTGATGTCAATGCGGATAACGGATTATTTTTGTAGTTATATTTTGCCGGCATATTTCTGTTATCAATCTTAGTTTTTAACTGTTGATGTAAGGTATTAAGTTGTTTTCATGTTGCCTTATGTTGAGGTAAAGATTGTAATTGTATTGAATCATGACTTTCTAGGGATGAATAATGTAATAGTTTCCCCTTACCTTCACAAAGACATGACTTGAGTCTAATAAACTGCAAGAACTGACAGACATCATAATCACAGACAATGAAAAGAAAGTACTAAACAACACAAACACACAAGTCTGATCACGGCTATTTATTTTTTTGGGCATATCCTTTTTACAGGACATCGCTGTCATCACGGACAGTGTTGCATTTTACTGCTGTTGTTGATGTCTTGGCAAGTTTAAGTTCAGTAGTTTGCCACTGTTTTCTAACAACTGGCTCCCATACCAATTCGTTAAAATCCAGCACAACGCACAAAATAAGACACCCATGTGTTAGTGAGTGCCATGAGAGAAGCAAAGAATAATAACAATGTTTGAAGGTCAACATGGATAAGAGCATTCACTTTCAAACTTCCAGTGTGCTGATTCTGAGATAGCGGATTCGATCCTTTAGACCGGTCAGTTGGATTAAAATGTTGACTTCTTGTCACTGAATTGGGGGCGTAAATTACAAGTACCTCAGAAGTCAGAGTGGGCTCACCTGATGGCAAGGGACACTGGTAACAGGGTAAGCTAATCCACACACATTATGGAAATACTCAAAGACTGGTGTATGCAGTTTTATATACTGTATACAAATAACATCAAAATAATGTTTCAAATAATTCACTGACAGCCATCACAAAATACGCTCAAACTGAAGAAGAGGATACACATTTTAATTAACTAGGAAAGGAATGACACAGGAAATCTAGAGCTCTTAGAAACCACATAAAAACAAATCATTAATGAAGAAAACAAACAAAGGTCTTTGTGCATGTAAAGAACATCTAATCTGGCAATCTGACACACACACAAGTTTGAATAATCTCCCCTTGTCTTTGAGGTTGGCGAAACAAAGGATGAAATTTAACTTAACACTAAAGCTTACTTCTATCCTCAGCGCTTTCTTCTGCCACTCTGCATCCACCTGCCTCCCTCCCTCTCTCTTCACACACACATTCCTGGCCAGATCTGATTTTGCACAACCCATTACCAAAGACATGGTATCTGCTGATTTCATTTGCAGCGAGTGTTTAAACAATTGTTTATGCACCCAACTCTTCACTTTAGTTGTTTCTTGCCAGAAACTCGCTGCTAGAAGAGACAAAGATGAGAGTTTCTCGAGCTATCACAGGAAACAACAACCACTTTTTCAAAGATCTCACTAAAATGACTTCCAAAGAAGCTCTCCTCTCCCCCATCCATCCCTCACAACAGGAGTTGAAAAACATTAAAGTTTTTAAACGAGCAGCAGGCCTGGAAGAGTTAACCTGTCGCTGTTCACTTGCCGCTTCTTTGCTTTGAGTAAACATCATGCAAGAGTAATTCTAACTTGCTGCAGCACATTTAAACCTGAATGCAGAGGCATCCACAAAAAGGTAAACTTGCTGGCTGCGTGATATAGTAATTTGCTCTTTGACAAGGAAATGATGAACTGATGACATTTTCCACGGCTGAATGCAACTAGATGGTTTACCATGAACCGAATACAGGCACATTTACACAGACTGAATATGAATGGTTAAAACATGGAAAGGAAGGGGAAGAGGAGAGAGGAAAGAGGGTGTGGTGGAGTTACTGTGTCTGCCTCTGGCTCATTAGGTGCTGGGTTTGACTTCGGCACAGGGCTGTTAATTGTACCTGGAACCACTGGCAGATGATATTACATGTGCCCCTGATCTCTTGGGCAGTGTCAGCTTGTGTTTGATGTCAGCACAGGGCTTGTGATTGTTCCTAGAACTACTGGCATCTGTTGATATTACATATGCCCCTGAAAAAAGTCACTTAAAAGTCGACAGGAGTTTTATCCCATATGGCTTAGTCTCTTTTTGCAGCGCGGAGTGTTGCACAAAGCAACAAAATCAGTAGCACCAGTAACAACCCCCAGAAGTCTCTGAAAAATGCACATGTGAACTGAAGGATGTGGCCCGAAATCGAACCCACAACCATAGGAGGCCGAGTCAGATGGCTTGACCACTTTGCCACGGAGACTCCAACATGTGCCCCTGATCTCTTGGGTAGTGTGAGGCTGGGTTCAATGTCAGCACATTGCTGGTCACTGTTCCTGCACTACTGGCAGCTGATGATATTACATGTGCTCTGATCTCTTGGGTAGTGTCAGGTTGGAAACATAGCCTTCTCAGAAAATGCAAAAACCAGTAGTTACCATGTGCAGTTGTACATGTTAAAAATCCCATGGTAGTTGTAATTCAAAAAGAGCAGGCCGAAAAACCACTGCCCTAGTAAAACTTAGGACAGAAAACCTAGCCACGTGGATGGAATCTGTCTTCTAGAGCAGTGGTTCTCAAGAGGGTGGGAAGGAGAAATTAAGATAATTGTATTTCCCTCCATACTTTACTGTTCTGTACTTTTCGCCCTTCTGAAATTTGTTTTATAACGTAAGTAAACCTGCAAATCACGTTTTATGTAGACATCTAGACGTGTTCTAGTATGTGTTATTAAATTTAGCTTCCATTTTTACATATACTGTGTGTGTGTGTGTGTGGTGGGGGGGGGGGTGGTTTGCAGGGAGGACATGAAGGGGGGTGGGGGGTGGGAATGACATTCTGAACATATGGTGAAGGGGTGCATGAACCACTGGTCTAAAGGGAGCAGACCAGACACAAATGCATGCCTTTGAGGTGCATTGCTAGGGGTAGAGCAACAAAGAAGAGGACGAAGGAAATGCGGAATAACACAGCAGAATGCCTGTAGTGTTTGCAATGAAAGTGGTGGTTGTGGTGTTGTAATGGTGTGAGAAATTAATCTGTTGTTGCTTTTCTTGGAAATTCAACCAAATGGGTGAATTCATCAGAGGACATCAGGACAATTCTATCAGATTTAATAAACATACACGACAGACTGTGACAAAAGATACAAGAGTGTACGACAAATACAGTGTGATTGTATGAAAACAATACAAAAAGGTGATTGTATGACAAAAGATACAAGAGTGCACCACAAATACAGTGTGACAGTATGAAAACAATACAAAAAGTGATTGTATGACAAAAGATACAAGAGTGTATAACAAATACAGTGTGATTGTATGAAAACAATACAAAAAGTGATTTTATGACAAAAGATTCAAGAAAGTGATTACATAATAAAATATACAATACTGCGATTCCATGACAAAAGATAGAAGAGTGTATAACAAGTTATACAAGACAATGTATAAGAAAATATACAAGATTGTGATTGTATGACAATATACGTATATAATTTTGTGTGTGACAGAAAAAAATCATAGTGTATGGCAAATAGAGAGTGACTGTATAACAAAATATACAAACATGTGTATACAAATAGAGTGTGATTGTATGATAAGATATACAAGATTGTTAAATGTGTGACAAAATGTGCAAGATTGTGATTGCATAACAAAACATACAAGATTGTAATTGTATAACAAATGATACAAGAGAGTATGACACATTGAGATTGATCATATGACAAAATAGTTTGACCGTGACTGAATGAAATAATATGCAAGATTGTTATTGGATGATATATATATAAGAGTGTGATTGTAAGATGAAGAGTCTGACAAACTGAGTGAGATCATATGATGAAAGATACAAGACAGTGTCAGACAAATAGAGTGATTATATGATAAGATATACAAGACTCATTGTGTGATGGAATGTACTAGATCGTGATTGCATGAAAAATATACAAGATTGTGATTGAATGAAAAATATACAACAGTGTCACTATATGACAAATAGTGAGTGATCATAATGACAAATCTACGCAAGATTGTGATTCAATGACTAATACACAAGAGTTGATTAAAAGACAGCTACAACTAAAATGTGAATCAATGACAAATATACAAGAGCGTGACAAAGACAACTACAACAAGAATGTAGATTGATGACAAAAATACAAGAGTGTGATTCAAAGACAACTACAAGAATGAGAATCAATGACAAATATACAACAGCAGGGGAGGACTGAAAGAAACGAAGCAAATGTGAATTGAACACATAAGGTTTGCAAAATCTCTCTCTATCACAAGCCTGATGTCTTGTCTATGTTGATGTTATGTGTAAATTATCTATCACAGTTTGAATCCATCTACACCAAGGCCTTCTTCTTCTCCACTGCCCCAGCACACCTCCCTCCATAACGATCTTTTCCAGACATGTTAGTCTTATTATTGTGTATTTTATTTGCAGTCGCTAGCTATTAACTCAAGTGCAGTCGATATATATGTGCTATTACTTCTACTGCACTGGACTGACTTTTGAGTGTGGATTAGCTTCTCCTATTACCAGTGCCCCTTGCTATCAGGCTAACCCACTCCTACTTCTGAGCTACTTGTAATTTACGTCCCAAGTCAAGGATGAAAAATCAACATTTTAGTCCAACTGACCAGTTACCTCAGCACCAGCACACCAGAACTTGTGCGCTCTTATTCATTCAACCATGCCAACCTCCTGGTCTTTTTATATTCTCAAAATATTTCATTGTCCTCAATTTTAGTGGTCTTGATAAGTAATCTTCTTCAATACTGAGTTTTTATTAGACAGATCTGTTGTCTTTTTCAACCAATTCATTTGTCAATACTCTTCTGGGAATTACTGGAATTTAGTGCAAAATCTCATGGATTACCAATTGTCATGTAAAATCTCTTATGCTTTCCAAATTCCAATATAAAATGTCATTAAAAATTGTTGCATGTCATTTTGTGGTATGCTGCAATCAACCCAAACCCCAGGTTCATATTTTAGGCAATTGTATGCTCAGATATTTATCATTGCTTTCTAAATGACAAGTTGATGCTGAAGTCCAATTGAGCAGTGTTGTGGTTGATTCGGCTACCCCACTGTCATCACACGCAAAGTTACAGAGCTGGAGTGCTCTTATCCTTCAGGCAACATGGCCGTCAGTTCCCAAAGTCAACATAAAACCGTATGGGTTCCCAATTTCATTATAAAAATCTCATAATTTTCCAAATTCAATGCACAATCTCATAGATTCCTTTTCACTGACAGCAACTGTATTTCACTCATTATCTACAGCTGATTATGATGAAATGGTAAACTAGTAAAGAGTAATGAAGAACTTCAAAGTAAAAAGACACTTTGAAATGTTCAATGAGCAGTTTGGAACCAGCAGGTGGTAACGGCAACAGATAATTACCTGCCTTGATGGTGCACTTGCTGGCAATAATGTTAGTGGTGATCTATAAATATTCCTTGACTAGATCAACTATATCATTCACAGGAATTCCTTTCTGAGCCTCCTCTCTTGATGAACTCATGCTCACATTGATTATACGTAACACTTTTCTGTAAGATAATCTTTTGCTTTTTTGTTCCTCCTTCAAGGGGAGTGAGTCGCAAATAGATATGCACCCTAAAGCTGACTGCATCTGACTTCAGCATGCATTTGTGTCAAGTGTGCTTCCTCTAGACCAGTGTTTCCCAACGTGGGGCCCCACGCCCCACAGGGGGGCAATTCGATTGTTAAGGGGGGCAATTCGAAAAAGGAAGAAATCGGCTGGATATAACAAAACGGGCAGACTTGAGACTGAAGTTAACTAAATTGGAACCTGACATAAAATCTCTTTGCAGCAAGCATCAAGCGCAAGGATCTCACTAAATTTAAATAATAAATAATTACTTATAATTAAAATAATATAGAAAAATCTTTCATTAAAATTATTTTTTACTTGAATTTCAGTTCTCCATTATATGTTTTGAAAATTTACTTACTGTGTTTCCTCAATAATTTCCTATTGATTTCTTCCTAAAACCTATCACTCAAGTTTCTTTAGTGAACATTTCAATTTTTTAATATTAAAAATAATGTATATGTTAGGGGGGGGGGGGGAATAAGGGCATAGCACAAAAAAGGTTGGGAAACACTGATCTAGGCAGATTCTGCCTAAGAAAAGGGGCTCTATCTATGGGTAGTTTTCTTTCTTAACAATTTTTGACAGGACAGTGTTCTTAAAACCTATACTGGCACCATGCCATCTTGACAGACAATAGTTTGTTACACTGAGCTTTAAAAAAGGCATAATAACTACAACCCATGGCGGGGACCAGGGATAAAGTCACCTCTCCATAGCACAAAGCCTGGGCTGAACTGTAGAGACCATATGTTGCATGATCCCTCTCTCAGCCCACCTAGTTTACTCCAGAGGAAAGGTAATACCAATACGTCTGCGCACAACCTACTCTTTGTGATTTTCATCTGCAATGGGATTTTTAATGTGCACACCTTGCATAAGGGACCCCTTCTTTTTCGCCCTTATCCTAGAAGGCTAGGTATCCAATCTCAAGTGGACACAGTAACAGGACAGTGCACTCCTATAAGATAACGTAAAAAAAAAAACATAGTGTAACTCACACCAGGGGTTCTATACATTGTAACATGACCGCAGGTAGTCAATACTGAACCTAAATGCAACATTCTAATCAGTTTCAACTGATAAACTACTTAACGCCAATGCCATATTGGGGCTATAGTCCCAAATCACAATTGAAGTGTTCTGACCAAAAATAGCCCTGGACGAGTGTTGCGGTCAGGGAAATGTCATCAGTCCTAGTGCCATGTGGTAAAATAAAACCTAACCTTGAGAGGGACGTGAATACAAAAATGCTGGACAGCCAGGTGTGTGATCTAATCACTACACTACAATGGCGTCTAAAAGACCACATATCCAAAACAGTCTTACAGAAGCTTCACTCTTTCAGGCCAAGCCAGGTGTTAGCGGCCCCCAGTGGCATAGTGATCAGTGTGCTTGCCTGGGATTATTCCCCACCACCACCACCACCATCACGAATCTAGGGTCGACCCAGTCCTATAAAAATGAATACACTTTCAAAATGTTCTTGGAATAGTCTGGCAAGGAAAGATGATGAGGAAGGGGGCTGGTCACCCTACCTCAGATGTCATGGCCTAGAATATGTGAAGGCCGACCATTTCAAACTGCAAAGACATTGTCTCCTGTGGATTTACTTTTAACTAGGTGTTACTTTATTGTTCTATCTTAAGAAGTTCTGTACGCTGATAAACATTTGGGTTGAAGGCGCTGATTCACACAGACCTCCCTCAACTCATATCTTGATGCTGTCCGCCCAGATCCAACACCATCCTCCTCTTATGTGCTTCCCATTCACTTTTCCCTTCAGAACAGACTTGAACACTGAGATGTGTATCTTTATGCTGTAAAAGTACCTTCACTGTCCGGCTGTGACCATATTCAATAGCACTTTCTTCAATCCCATATTTTGTTATATTTTCCTCTTTATTGTCTTCTCATGCTATGATATTGCTTTCTTTTCATCTTTATAACCACAAGTTGAAAGCTTCATTTCTATCCTCACTTTGTTTATCCATCACCCATGCTTTTCTGTACCAAACAATAATATATATATAGATTTTTTTTTTTTTATTTAGCATATCCTTTTACAGGACTTAGCTGTCAACACCAGCATCTTTCAGCTGTATGTTGATCTCTTGGCAAGATTACGCTCAGTAGTTTGCCATTGCTTTCTGAGCGGCCGGCTCAGTATCCCGCAAGTCACGAGCGGGGGTCGAACCGCCTCAGCTCTCGCTCCGCTACGAGACTCTGCGTGATAAACGGGATTATAGAGAGAAAGTGGTGTAACCCCACAGCCAGAGAGACCGGCATATATATAGATACAAGCAGTTAAAACTAGAAACTAGGTTAACATGGGTTAATGTAACTACTGCCTGGGGCTGGAAAAGTTAAAGATATGGTGAGTTTCTTTGTGCCTATGACAAACATAAAAATATTGACTTAATCTCTCACAAAATATTCATGACTTAGCTTTGGCAACATGTTAAAAGTTCATGTCCTCCTGCAATTATAATATTAAAAACAAATGTAATAAATATGTCTCGTCCCATAGCTGTGGTGGGTATGTGCAGTGTTCAAACCCTCCAAGGTTACACTAATAATGCCATGATCAGTCAGGCATGGGTTTGACGCCTGCGCCCATCATCTGCTACGTGAGGAAAAGGCTGGCTAGCCATTCATCCATGCACTGAGGCTTACACAATGGTAGGGTCCTAGCACTTCACAGGTCCATAGACGGCTCCTGCTGAGAGACTTTAAAAAACAATACCATCACATTTTGTAGACCTGAACGCAGGGAGAAATAGCTGGCCAGTCTTTCCTTACCATGACAAAGAATAAGAGGAACCTTCGAACCGTTGTCTGAACACTGCCATAGTCAGCGTAATGTTCTAACCATTACACTAACGTGGTGTGTAATTATGTCAAAAGTAAAAACAATACCTTCCTGCCTCTGTACACTCTAGAAATATCAATGGTCCTCTAATCTCTATTTCTGTCTTTTACTTCAATGATTTTCAATCAACACCTGTTAATGTATTTCTGTCTACATACTAGAGCAGACGATGTATCAACAAAATATACTCTCATTCAAATAGGCACGTGTTCCCCAAAACAAGCTGTTCCCTCCATCCCTTGCTCTTTCAGTGCCGTTAGGTGTGAACTAATCTCACAGAATCATTGCCTCTCTGAAGTTTCCATTATCATAAAAAATGCAGGCAGCCGATATTTATTACGATGCAATTTGTGTGTGTGTGTGTGAGAGAGAGAGTGAGAGAGAGAGAGAGAGAAAGAGAGAGAGAGAGAGAGAGAGAGAGAGAGAGAGAGAGAGAGAGAGAGAGAGAGAAGAAACCTAGTGGAAAATTGATAACAATGAGCAATTGCATTACTATTTGAAGAATTTTTTAGGGGGCGGTAGGTATTGGGAAGGGGGGGGGGGGAGGCTAGAGAGAAAAAGCTGAGACAAGACAGCCAGATTAGGGGTGGTACCCATGAGAGTTGTATGTGTGGGAAGAGAAGATCTGTATGCGTGGGGAGAGAAGATCTGTATGCGTGGGGAGAGAAGATCTGTATGCGTGGGGAGAGAAGATCTGTATGCATGAGGGAAAGAAGGGCTGTATTTAAGGAAAGAAGGGCTGTATTTAAGGAAAGAAATGACCTGGGATTGATAAGAAGAAAACTAGAGACAACAATAAAACAGGAGGGCGAACTAAACAATGCAATAACTACCGGAGATGTATTATAGTAAAAATCAACTGAAAGCTAACATGAAAGGTTTCACAGGACGAATAATCTCAAGATAAGCTAAGAAAGAGTTCGTATGATGGTGTCTTTTATAGCGGTTTTTAAGAGTTGGAACGATCGTGTCTTTTATTGAGGTTTTCGCTAAAGGGCAAAACTAAAAGTGCATTTTTCATTTGATTTACTGAAGGAAAGATATGGGTTGGTTAGGGGATTGGAGGGGAGAGAGAGAGAGAGAGAAAGAAAGAACACAGGAACTTTATTTTCAGAGGGTTACAAATTGGGCATGCTTTCCCGTCTTACATTCTGCCCTTCCAATCACTCATCTTTTGTACATCATTGTGCATGTTACATTCACATAGGAAACAAAACAAAATTGTCAGATCTGTGGGGGTTGGGGGGGGGGGGGAGAGGAGAGAGAGAGAGAGAGAGAGAGAGAGAGAGAGAGAGAGAGAGAGAGAGAGAGAGAGAGAGAGAGAGAGAGAGAGATATATTACAATGGAGGAATAACTGAATGCAACAAACACTGAAAACGCAGATACATACTTGAATGAATAAATGGTAAAGCTGTAGCCCATCATTCAAATAACAATAAGCAACATTCACATATAAACAAGTACATAGACACAGGAAGGGAAAGTTCAAAGGCAACGGCCTACTTAATTGCACCGGGTTTACCCCATACAGCCCGGTCTCTCTCGCAGGGCAGCTAACCACCTGCCGAAAGCGTAGCAAAGGATAACACAACTGTAATCAATGATTACAGTTGTGTTATCCCATGAACGAGAAGTAACGCGCGTGCGCACACACATTAAAGAGAGCCCCGTGGCAGTTACTGCTGCTACGGTCTGAAGTGCTAGGCCATCGCATATTCCAGGTCATGGGGGTAATGAGATGAGGCGATCAGTTCTCTTCCTCTCCTTCCCAAACAACTACCAGGACATTCTGACAATTGTCTGATACCCATGTTATGAAGCTGAGTATGCCACCTCTCGGGGCCGAACCCGCAGCAGTGTCTTAGCACGGCAGTGCGCTAACCAATATGTCACAGAAGTGACAAAAATAGCATATCTGTAACCAATAAGCCAACCAATATGTCATAGAAGTGACAAAATTAGCATATCTGTAACCAATCACACACACACCCACACACAACTCGTGGCATGACATCTGGGTGCTCGTACTTATACAGCCGACATCAACACGCCGACCGACAACATCAACAGGTGGTCGCCACCCCAGACGGCAAACAAACAATTATATTTTGAATACAGGTAATGGCCGTGGCAACTGCAGGTGTGCTAGCCACCCACCGGTAACAAACCAATCAGGGTCGTGAACTGTCTCAATTAGTTTCCAGTCAACCTGTAGACGGCCCACTAATTGAGGTTATTTTTGGAAGGCCGTCGGCAAGTATGACCCTCATCAACTTATAACAGGTAGTTAAGATATAACGCAATAAAACGAGTTCCCGCTTACAGTTCTACGTTTTGAGCGCGCACGTATACTTACCAAGCGATGTATAGGTTACACTGACTTAAAAAAAACATCATATCATCATCATCATCATCATCAAGTGCTTTGCCGATTGACGAGGGCAATCATGCTTACCCATATCTTTCGATCTCCAAAGGTATCAATGCGTGTGTTGACGCGCTTCTGTGCCATGACACAAGGCTGACAAGAATTTTCTCATAATGTGGCAACAGATGATGACTTCCTCTTTCTGATGTTTGTGAAAAGTTGTCTTTGTGACATCTCCCTCAAAATGTTTAGACTACTTATTTTGGCTGTCCAGGGAATTTTCAGTATTCTTCTATAAAAACCACATCTCCAAAGTTTCCAGAGATTTTTTTTTGCTTATTTACTAATTTAAACATTGAGCACAACCCACTACTGGCAACGCTGATCGTATTCCGGTACGAACCTAAAGCCTTGTTCACGTCAATATGGAGAGAGCGCCACAAGGTGTTAGGTTCGCACCAGAATACGATCAGGGTTGCCGGTAGTGGGTTGTGCTCAACGTTTAAATCTCAAATCCCAGAAAAAACCAAATAAATCTATTTACTAATTACCCATGATTCGCAACCGTATCTTAGAATTAGTTCTTTTTAACACGCACGAATTCTTTTCTAACTCCCAATAACAAGTACTGATTGCATAAAATGGTCTTCATTTGATATAATGCAATTTTTGCTTGCCCTTTTCTGTTCTACATCTCCATGATGCATCTTCCATCTGATGTTATCCACATGTCTAGATACTAGAATGTCTGCACTTGCCCCAAAAGAACAACCTTTACTTTAACTGTACATTTAGGCAAGATCTGTTTCGTTGATACTGTCATGACTTTTTTATGTATCACTTAAAAAAAAAAGAAAAGAATACAAAGCACTCGTCTTTCATGCTCTGCGGTAAATGTTATCTGATCCTCATTACCGTTAATATATTGGTCATCATAATTTTCATTATGATCACGTTGAAGGTCCATTACAGAAAGTTGCTCTCATCACCGCGTGCCGACCAGTTTCTCCGCGTCTTGCCACTTCTCCTGTCTCACCACTGCGTGCCGACACGTTTCTCCGTCTCTTGCCACTTCTCCTGCCTCACCACTGCGTGCCGACAAGTTTCTCCGTCTCTTGCCACGTCTCCTGTCTCACCACTGCGTGCCGACAAGTTTCTCCGTCTCTTGCCATTTCTCCTGCCTCACCACTGCGTGCCGACAAGTTTCTCCGTCTCTTGCCACTTCTCCTGCCTCACCATTGCGTGACTACCTAGATTCTCCGTCTCCTGCCTCACCACTGCGTGCCGACAAATTTCTCCGCGTCTTGCCACTTCTCCAGCCTCACCACTGCGTGCCGACTAGTTTCTCCACGTCTTGCCACTTCTCCAGCCTCATCACTGCGTGCCGACTAGTTTATCCGCGTCTTGCCACTTCTCCTGCCTCATGCACTTCATGTCCAAGGTGTCTGCAATTCCCTGTGTCCATCTTCATTCCGGTTGACCCTTGCCTTTTCTTCTGGGAACTACGCCTTCCACCACCGTGCTTTTCAAGCCCTCTTGACGCTTAATATGGCCAAATTATTTTAGTTTCCGAGACACGAAACGGCGGTTTTCTTCGATGCTCAGATCTAGCAGATTGTCATTATTGTTCTTCTTCTTGGTCCTAATATTTTTTTTCCTGTAACATTTAAGCTAAAAAGCCCCGATTTTTGTCTTCAGTGGTTAGGTCCTAGTTATCACTTTACCTTCTTCCTTACGGCACCAGTCTCCAACAGTCAGTATTATTCTAAACCCCCACGTCCTAGGTGCTACTTTATGTTCTTAATTACGACATTAGTCTCCTAGTTATTACTATTTAAACCAATATGTCCTAGTTATTAGTTTAACTCCTTCAATCTTAAACTGTGTGTTTATTTTCTCCAGCTCCTGTTTGATAAGGATTTAAGAACCGTTGTTAATTTCCAGCGCCGAAGCCAGTATGTTATTAAAGCTAACGGCATCGCGCGCCCAGATACAGATGTATAATAAACGTCAATTTTCAACGATTTATAGAGGAGAAAACACGAGACGGCGGGACCACTTCCCAGGGAAGCCATCAAGACGGCAGGGCAGGTGGGTAGCTCATAAAACATGTTGAGGCTGAACATAATAGGAAACCGATTGGCGCATATAAGAGCAAACACCTACCTATGTACCTACCTACCTACCTATCTATCTATCCATCTATTCGAATGTACATAGGCAGATACTGCCATTAGAACGTACAGTGTTAGGTTTTCACAGATTCGCGGTTTAATGCGTTCTTGTAAAGCTGACAAATTCCACTTTCCGTTTACAGTGACTTACTCACTGTATCTTTACAGCCTTACCCCAATTCATTTCCCCTTTAGTACATGTGAAAACTCAGCTGCTGTCCCACACTACACAAGTGTATATTACCGGGTTTACCTTATCCGCTGACTCAATCAATCAAATGTCGTCTCCAGAATGAAGGTTAGCAGCAAGGGATCTTCAAGCCGTTCTATCTCTGACAATCTATTTGATCTCTCATGGCTATCTTCCCATCACATTCCTACATCTTGCAGGCCTGCTTTCCACGTTTCCCTTCAGTGTGGGTTATTTAAAGTGGCATATGTTATACCGTAGTCAAAATATTTGACTTGACTCTTTTTCTATTTCTTCCAGCAGGTAGGACCAGGATAAACACCTGTAGAATGCTTAGGAACAACGACAGCCACACTGGCCGCGGGCCTCACCAATGTCGCGTCTTCAACAGACAACTATGTGTAATGCCTTGCACTATCCCCTCTTAGGGACTGCGACAGGACAGTGGTTAGCATGCTTGCCAACCTGGCCGGCGGTCTGTGTTCGAATCCGCATCTATGCGGGGGATTTCTTCTGAAAACTGATCTCCCGGGTCGACTTAGCTTAAAATGGTTACCTGAAAATGTTCTGGAAAGTACGCCGACGACGCTAGTTTCTGAGTTTGGCGAGGGCAGGGAGAACTCCACAGCACAGACACCATAGAGATGGTACTATGGCACCTGGTCGGGAAGAAGGTGTCTACAAAAACCGCACACTCCGATAGGCGCAAGCCCGATTCAGAGCTCAAACTACCTAAATGCCTATGCATCGGACTCAAAAAGTCAAAACTCAATATTCCAGGGGATTCACAAACTAACCAAGCAACCAACCAAACCTACAAAACACACTACTACCCCATAGTATATAGGAACAATCCATCTCAGAATATTCTAAGTTTTGATATATTAGAAACCAACAATAATCCTTACATGAAATTGCTAGACTCCTTGTGGTCATCCCCTGCCACACTGGAATTGCTGACTATTTTAAAATCTTCATTCTCATACACCGAATTATTAACATAACGACTATCTTATTGTAAATATAATTCTATCCCCCATCTGTGGACAGACATGTATAGTTGAACGGCGCTAGTTTCTGAACTTAGCGAGGACAGTGAGATTTCTGCAACACAATGCTCGTGGAGATAATTCTTCGACACCTACACCAACCTCACCCCGATAGATGCAAGCCCATTGCACAGCTCAGGGACAAACACACACAGATGACGCGATTATAACTTTACTCCTAGATCATGCCGAGCAGGGTGAAGACAGGTGTGCTTCACGCAGAGTGGCATACGTCAATTAAAAAAAAAAAAATCAAGGACGGGAAGTATCGGTTGTATCCTCTCCCCAGTACACGCTGGTGTGTTGGGAAATGAGCAGGCGGACAAATTGGCTGGGTCTGTACCGCTGGGTGCTATAATGGTGCATGATACGACAGATGCGGTCAGGGCCCTTTGGGTTAATGTGTATTGTGTGGAAGAACAGACACACCATCATTGCCTGGCGAGAATGGTGCGGCACAGAGAGACCAGAGATCCGGCCGTCATTCAGTTCAGTTCTCTGAAGAAAAACCAGATGGACACATAATCAGATCGTAACTGACCATATGTATAGGGACTCTTCGGTGGTTGATGAAGATGACAGAGCGCGTATGGGAATGCCCCGAGTACTGTGATCTAGATTCTTAATCCAACTCAATTCATTCAGAGCTCAATGGCCCCGATTTCCACCACACCCGACCCAAAAGTCAACACTCTTATGTGCCGAGTAATTAACATCACTTGAATAACAAAGACAAACAATAGACTGCACAATTTATTTGCATGCCATATTCCACTGCATCTCGCCAGGCGCATGCTACAGAATTCACAGAGTATAAACCCAGGCAATACATTGTGAAATATACTGTTTGTGTCTTTGTTATTCAAATTCACTACGGAAAAACATTTTGAATTAACATAATGACTATCTTACTACTGTAAACCTGTTTCTATTGCTTGTCGGGACCTGTGGACAATGAATGGTTAGTGAATGCTGTTTCACAATCCCGACTAACTGGACTCGAAGTCAGTCGCTAGCCAGGAAGCAGATCGCTCTCCCTTGATTTTCACATTGGTATGAACGGCGGCCGTTCACAAAGTAATGACACATTTTTTGTTCGCATATCCTTTACAGGACATCGCTGTCAACAGCATCTTTCAGCCAATTGTTGATTTCTTGGCAAGATTACGCTCAGTAGTTTGCCACTGCTTTCTGAGCGACCGGATCACATACCCCGTAAGTTACCAACGTGGCGAGAACCGCTACCGATTCTCGCGCAGGTTACGGTCCTCACGTGGATATACGGGATTACGGAGAAAGATGTTAACTTCTAGGCCAGGGAGACGCGCGATGACAAACTACTGAACGTAAAATTTCACAGAAAATCACAAACAGCCAAAAATAATAGGACTGATTGTGGAGTCCCGTACAGGCCATGCAACTAACCAACTGATTTCTATTCCTTACCTGCCCATTTCTGTCTGTCTCGCTCTCTCTCTCTCTCTTCCAACCCCACCCCCTCCCACCCTACTGAGAAACTGACTCACCTGTGAACCCTCCTCAGTGCCTCCGATAATGCGAAAGCCATAACCGTTCTCCTGTCTGTGCAGGGTCACGACCATTTCCATCACCTGCCCGTTGACCTCTTCGGGAATCCCCCTACTCCGTGGATCTGGCGAAAGATCTTGGAATGCCGGGTGGGGAGGTGGTCTGCGAGGTACTCTCGTTATGGTGCTGGGTGCTGGCAGTTCATTCTCAAACGATGTGCTCTGTCTCATCGGCCTTCCGGGGCCCACAGAGTTCTGAAATGCAGGCCGGGGAAATTCCCCAGCGTAACTTCTATTAAGTGAAGGGTTTTCGAAAGGCTCGTACCTCCGCTGGGGCGGAGGGGATGAAAAGTCCGGCCAATTGCGACTGTATTCCTGGTACGGGGACCTGTACTGCCGGCCTTGTTCTGATGAAGGGTTGGGGGTGAACCGCCCACTTGTTCTAAAGTCGCCTGCTCCAACTGACGACGTAGATGCAGGTTTGCCATTACTGCGCATGTCAGCAGCCGTGGGAGTTTTGGGGCGATGGTTGTCTTGTCTACTGCTGTCGGGGCCAGGGCCTCCTCGGGTCATCAGCTCTGGACCCGGAGTCCGACTACGAAACTGTCCAGGTTTTACCTCACGTCCGTACCCCCACCTATCGTCACCTCCTCCGACATGGTTTTGCATAGATGAGTATGTCTTCTGGAACGGGTCGTTGCGATGATCTGTACTCCGAACTCGCGGGTCAAATCGTGGAAAGAACTCAGATCGGTTGGAGCCGGAAGGCGGCGGCCGACCCATGCCGGCTGCCTCAAAATCCGCGCGGGAATGATTGCTGTTGAATTTGCTGAAGTCGTTGGCTTCTCGGAAGTCCCTTCTGCCTGTCTGGCCATCCAGGTGGCCGTACTGCCGGGGACTGCCGATCTTACCCGTGGGTGTCTTGGCGCGGCCATCTTCCAGTGGTGTTTTCGGCCTTTGAGGTCGTGGAGGATCCTGAGATGGTGTTTTGCTTCGCAATCTACCTCCGTCGGTGTCATCAATGTCTGCAATAATGAAATAAGTCGTGATTGGTTTCTCAAAGTAAAATAATAGCAAATCAAAGAAAGAAAGAAAGAAAGCAAGAAAGAAAGACAAATGGCTGTCTCATATTCATAATGACGATCTCATATTCAACGGAGAAGCAGTGAAAAAGATAATGATTAATTGCAAGTTTAAAAAAAAAAAAGTAAAAATGTAAAGAACAACCACTCTTGTCATAAGACGTACTGAGTATATTATGCAAGCGCCATATTAGTGTTACGAGTTGACGCTCGGTGGGTGATATAGTTAATATCAGACCTTCCGCTTCTCTTTCTCATAACGTTTCATAACGCCCATTTAAGCTGGCTCAATCTGGGAGATCAGGTCAGTGAAAACATATGTTTGTCTCGAAGATGGTTCCAACACATGGCTACCGGACAGACAAGCAAGAGTGCCATCATTTGAAAAAATGGGAAATGATTTTAAGATATTAAAATTTTTTAAAATTGATATCATAAACCACAAGCAATGATGTACAGAACACATGGAACCAGACGAAGAGGCTGGCCGCCTAAACGATGGACAGAGGGAATAACAGAGTCCATGGGAATCTCGATACATGAAGCCCATCCACGGGCAGTCTCCAGCTGTTTATGCTTCACCCCGACACCGCTGGGTACAAAAGGGACAAGATGAGATGACATGAGATAAACATGTTTGTGAACAGACATATAAATATCACCGAAGCATGAACTAATAATAATGTTAAAAAATGAAATCGGGTAGAGAGAACACACACCATACCTATTACTGAAACAAAAGAAACTAGGTAACTTGAAGACACGAAATTGGATAAATACTAAAACAAAAATAAACATTCAGACGAAAACAAGAACCAAAACACTGAATAAGTAAATTAATAATGACATTACAAACCCTGCACTGAAAACAAAGAAGTCAGAAACATACTGGCACCTCAGAATTAAAATGGATTAAAAAGGTCAAATAAATAAATAAAGTTGACATGCTAATAGTTAAGATGGCCCTTATAGGGCCTAGTGAAAGAAAACAGAGGGTACACTGCAAACCTCTCTGAGAAACTCATGCCAACCAACACACATCTCCACCGACATTCCAAGTACTAGTGTTAGTTTCATTAAGGCTAACATGCACGTGTAAAGGCCGGATATGTAGACTAAAGTATATTTTACATTCAAGCACACAGTACAGAACAGACAATACCTATAGTTAAGATTTAAAGTAGAGAACAGTACTTCGTTCAGTTCACGAGTGCAATTATCTCGCAGACTCCTGAGGGTCATTACTGAAGCTATGAAGTTAGTGCTTCGCAAGACGCTTTCGCCAGGCTGATCTGAAGAAAGAGACCCGGTCATATGGGAATTAAACCGGCGTAATGAAGTTGAGCCTCTTGTCCTGTAAACCTTTATGGACATACAGCTAAAGAAAGTTTCTTGAGAATTGTGTATACATGGGCAAGCACACCAAACTTCAGTACACACAGAACTACAACACTGTACCAAATACTGCTCAGAAAGATCTATTCTATGTGTGGCCGAAGCAAACCTAGACGTGACATCTACAGAAGCTTACAAGATCTGCAGAAGACAGCGCTGTTCATTCATCTTCAGCTCCTTATTTCCACTGGGCCCAACACTCAACCAACTCAAACCAAGCCGTCCTCTCCTTTGCTATCTCCTGCAGCTCTGCCCACGTTCTCCAAATATTACTCATCTGTCCTTAATTCTCTTCTCCATGTGTTTCTGGGTCTCCCACTATTCCGTTCGCCCTGAGGGTTTCATACAAGGGACGTCTGGTTATACTATGCTCAGATTTACATAAGGCGTGTCCCAATCACCGTCAGTGTCATTTCCTCACCTCTCGATTCACTAGAATTTGGTTAGTTCTCTCCACAAACCCCCCACTGGTGATTCAAGCCATACCATTATAGTCGCACTATTAGCACTGTTCATGAAGGGAATTCAATTCCAGATATATACTGATTAAAACCGAAGCTAAGAGGAATGCCAGCAACGCACACGAGACAAATAATGACTCAAAACCCATAATTGGCATTAACTCTTTCAAGAGCCACCATCTCGCCAATGTTTAACCCCGTTGCATTATCACTCACCCCGGCTAATTTAAACACAAAAACGCAATTACGCGAACTGCGGTTTTACAGGCGGAGGATCTGCGCTTAAATCTCTATTACATGTCACACAACGGCAACATTTGTGAACACAGAGGGAAGACAGGTGCAGGCTCCAGCCGAGCCAACAACCTTCTGAGAACACGGAGCTACAGGCACCTACACCTACAGCCTCCAGGAAAGTCATCTTCAATAGATTACATATCCCTTTAACTCCCGGCTAAAAATACCAGACGGCCAGGAAAGTTAATCACTACAGGTACATTTTTAGAAAGCCTGCCATAAGAGGTTTCTGATCATCAGAAGCCGGCTTTAATGTTAGACGAATGTTTCAGCCTCTTGACATTCACAAGGGAGTTGCGAGTTCGCTTCGGTCATCACTCCCAAGCGTTTTACCCCGCCTGCGTTTCGATTTCTCTACTGTTTAAAATCATGTTTCAGTGAACTGCTTGTACAGTGAACAGAAAACTGCAGTATTATCAAACAAAGGTGTAGCTCTGGGCGTTAGCTGGATAATTTACCACCAGCCAGCTGGTATTCCTGGCTGGGTCATGTATCTGGGACTGACCCAAGTCAGGTTGTGTAACTCGCTGTTACAGCACAGCCTTTCAAAATAACTTACTTTGTTGTATGACGCCTTGTTTGTTGTAACTCCTCATATCATCATACTCATCATCATCCAGTGTCTTGCCGGCTGGCGTGTGCAAGCATGCTTCTCCACAAACTGCATCTCCGATCTCCGACGGCACGGTGTGTTGACTCCCTTCCGTGCCATGATACAAAGACTGTCAATAATTTTCTCAAGCTGTCTTCCTCTATCTCTATTTCAATAAATCTTTCCGGTTGTTACAACATGTTCCAGTTTTTGTCTTACCATAATATGGCCACAAAATTATGACTGCTTCTTTCTGATATTTGCAATAAGTTGTCTTTGAGACTTAGCTTCCATCAAAATGTCCAGATTGCTCATTATGGCTGTACATTTAGTTTTCAGTACTCTTCTATAATACCACATCTCCACTGCTTCCATGGATTTCTTCGCTTGTTTACTAATTGTCCAGGATTCGCAGCCGTTTGTTAAAATTGGTTCTATGTAACATGCAAGAACTCTTTTTCTAACTTTCAAGGACAATGACTTATTGCACAAAATTTTCTTCATTTGATGGAATGCAGTTTTTGCTTGTCCTATTCTGTTCTTTATCTGTGTGATGCATCTTCCATCTGAAGTTATCTATGTGCCCATTTCTTACAACTATTACGGTAACTAAAACAATTACAATCACCACACTGTAGCCTACTCTAAACAACATACACAAGTCCCACAGCAGAAACTTACTTCGGGTGTGTGAAGCGTTCTGGCCATCACATTATTGTAGACCGGAGTGCACGGTACAGTCGGTGGCAAGTCTTTCCATCAAATAGCGAACGACGAGAGCTGGCATCGAACCCAAGCCCAACTATGCTAATGCCACTGTCAGCGTAATATCTGAACAGTTACAGCATACTCTGGAGGGAAAATAATACCTAGTGTCTCTCTCTCTCTCTCTCTCTCTCTCTCTCTCTCTCTCTCTCTCTCTCTCTCTCTCTCTCTCTCTCTCTCTCTCAGCAGAATCTTAGACGACTTTGCACACACAATTCCTTTCCCAACTGTTTGGTGCCGACACCATAACCCATCATGAGGAGTTTAATGAGGACAATATTTCCCCACGACAAACACAAGCATAGGCAGATACACATAACCAACAATGCCTTCACAGTGTGTGAAGTAAGGTGGCATCGTCTTTCTGTAACTCTTAAAGGACGTGGGTATTTGGTGACGAATTATTCTCTGAATTCTAAACTCGTAAAGATTAATATTTCCAAGGATTTCAAAATGCTTTAAAGTTACAAGTGGTCGGATCTACAAATGTATACCCTAGACAAAAACGAAACAACATTCAGCAGAAGTTATTCCATCCATAACTACGAAATGTCAGCCCTGCTCCCTCATTTCCCAATTGTTGGAAGTGAAACAGAGCAGTGGAACAGAGCAGATTGATGTACTTCGGTAACAGGTAATCGAGCTAGAAAGATTTGCTCCGACGATATACTAAAACAGGAACTTGACACCCTTAACCAGACTGAAATCTAATGGATATCCAGTCGGCTTCATCAAACGTCACATGTCAAGCACCCAAACCTACCCCAACAGAATCATCGTTGTCGCCAAACTTCCAGTGTTTCTTCAGCTAAACTAGCGAGGGGACAATGTAATGAAACGAATAGATGATGGACTTAAGACAGCAGTAAACCAAACATTCTTTGCTACTGAAGCAATGATCAGATATAAAACCAGGCCGATACCTACTCCACCCATGAAAGAACTATTGTCTCCGTACACCATATAATATTATATTTATAAATTCCAGTGTGAGTGCCAAACAGCTAACATAGGGGGAACGGAACGTCAATTAGCAAATCGAGTAACTGAACACACACCAGTGTGGTTGGAGAAGAGAGTTAGTCAACTGAACACACACCAGTGTGGTTGGAGAAGAGAGTTAGTCAACTGAACACATACCAGTGTGGTTGGAGAAGAGAGTTAGTCAGTCAACTGAACACATACCAGTTTGGTTGGAGAAGACAGTTAGTCAGTCAACTGAACACATACCAGTGTGGTTGGAGAAGGCAGTTAGTCAGTCTTCAGGAATCTCTGTGCAGTCGGCAGGTCATAAAAAGAGACTCGATGATCTCAAAACACTGCCACTGCTTAATAGCTATCATAAAGTCTATAAAGAAAAAGCGTTTCACATATTTATTGTATTAGACGAACAATTAACAAATTGATTAAACATATCCAGGCATTTGCAAATAGGCGGTTCCAATCAGTTTTGTGCAAACAGAAAAATTTAGTTATAAATTTCCGACATCATCATCATTATATATCATGCCGATAAGCGTGGGCGGTCATATTTCGCCATCTCACACGATCACCGGAGTCGTGGATCAGCTCCGTGTTCCTGTCTCGACGACACCACGTGACCAAGCCATCTAGGTATTTACTTCTTTGCCACCCCTTTGTTCTTTCCCTCTCAATCTTGTCAGTTGTCACCAAGTTCTCCAATTTATTTCTTCTCATGTGTCTAAACAGTTGTGACTATCTACGTCTAATTTCTCTAATCAGTTTACGGTTTTCATTTATTTCATGGAGGACATTGTCATGGTTTTTTGTTGTTGTCTGTCCATGGTATTCTTTGTATTCTCCCCAGAAACCACATTTCCACAGCCATCAGATGTTTTTCAGCTTGTCTGCTCATTGTCCACGCTTCACATCATAAGTTCAAGTTTTATGTAGCACTTCAACACTTTTTCTCGTTGCAAATTACATTTTTTTTATTGGTCAGAATGTTTTCCATCTTGCAAAAGGCTACCTTCGACATGGCGATTCTTGTTCTAATCTCTTCAAGGGATTTCTTATAGGCTGGTATAACTGCTCCGAGACAATTGTACAGATTCACTTATTTAAGAATATTCCCCTTTACTTGTATATTACATTGTGGTATTCCCTTCTTTCTAGCGACGACCATAATCTGTGTCTTCTTACAATTTAATTCTAACCCTAGTTGTTCACTGCGTGCAACAACCACATCTACTAAACGTTGCAGATCCTGCTCATTGTCTGCAATCAATACTGTATCATCCGCATATCTAATGTTAGTGATGTTACGTCACATAATGGTGATTCCAATGGCGACTACATAGGGGATAACTAATGATCCACATTCGAACAATTCCAGTGACTATGTGTTTTAAATGTTTCATCCAAGATATAATTCATTTATTCACTTCACATGATGTATAAATGCACTTGACGAGATGCAGCCTAAAAGGCCAGGCAATAAATCGCGCAATATTTTCCGTGAGGCTTCTATGTTTAAATTCATGTTATACTGTCACAGTCTGCTGCCATCCTCGCCGGGACTAAGGAATGTGTGCACTTTTCTGTGATTCTCCCCGTACTATCTATGGAAGGAGACGAGCACTTATAGAGATATCCGTGTGCAATGAAAGTGAGTGATCCTTCACAAACCAAACGAAACCTACCATATCCCGCTGCAGGTTAGATCTTTCCCATTCCCCATGTGAACGTTATCGCCAATTTGGGAGCACGTTATCGCATTTAACCACCGTGCTTCCCCCACAACCTTGCAGAGATTGCGCAAAGTGTATATACAATTGGTGCAGGACGAACTTAATGAGCGCTCCCTGAGCGACAGCGCGTCTGGGCTGTGCTGCGTTGTGGTAACATGAAACTGATGTCGAACACCGCCAAACGAGGTCGATGAGATGCCGGAGGCACTTGACATTCGGTTTCACAAGCGCCAAGGTAATTATACCCTTGTTCCACCAGGGCAGTGAAGACAGCCTGGCGTGCTACAGACGCTCAGTAGAAAGTGGCCGGAGACGTGGCGGTGAGCTAGGAATCTGAACGAAAACATTAAGTTATGATCGAGAAGCTCGATGGACGGAAAACACACACACAGGTACGGTCGAACGTTTCGATCGAAGTCTTCTTCAACGGAACAACAATCACGAAACAAATATTTGGTTATTGTTGTGACCAATACGAAAAATATATGCTCATGAGGAAAAATTAGAGGTAGTGGAAAATTCCGAATATCTTGGGTCATTAATTACCAACAACGGTAACACAATGAAAGAAATTAAAAGACGAATATATCTTGCCCTTCAAAGACTAAAACAACTGAATAAACTGTGGCGTGACAGTTAGCCTACAAAAATTAGATTTTTAAGAGCATGCATCTGTCCCATTGCAACATACGCCTGTGAGACCTGGACACTTACTAAACAAGTTTAATAGCGCATAAATGCATTTGAATATAAATGTTAAAGACGGGTTCTAAGAACATCATGGATACAGAAAAGAATAAATGCACCCATACGACATGATCTGAATACTGAAGAAGGTTGGCTATTAAAGATGATAAAACAAAGAAAACTGAAATATTTTGGTCACTTGAAACGTCATGAAAGGTTGCAGAGAACAATAACGGCTGGTTATAAGCCCGGGAAGAGAGGGAGAAGAAGGCCAAAGGGATGATGGGTGCAGGATGTGGCAGATGATCAGGTTGTTATGGGAGCGAGGTTATGAAAAGGACATGCTACTGAATGAATGAATGAATGAATGAATGAGTACGGATCTGGGGTAGACTACTAACGTACTGGATGGAGGCGTGGTAGTGAGCTAGGAATCCGAACGAAACCACTCAGATATGACCGAGAAGCTCGATGGGCTGACAAAAAAAAAACAACATACACAGATCCAGACGAACGGTTCGATCGAAGTCTTCACCATCGGAACAACAAAACACGCAACAATAATTGGTTATTTTTATGAGCAGTACGGATCTCCGGTAGACCTAGCATCCTAACTAACGTACTGGATCTCCCTTTAGGCACTCAACTGGAGTCTGTTGACAACTTGAAACATGTGCAGAAAAACTTACTAACTACGCAGGCCCATATGTGCTGTGTGTGGCTGATCGGTTACAATATCCGATCTCAACAAAGGGCTGGGTATTACACCAAAATCCTGTGGTATGTAATAATATCACAATCCCTTCTCACTCACCCTCTCCCTCTCCTCTCAGGTAGTGAGATTGGATACCTAATCGTCAGGGAAATTGGAGTAACAGAAGGTCCTGTGCGCAAGTTGTGCATATTAACAATCGCATGGCAGCTGGACATCGCGAACAGTAGGCCGTGAGACTGCTGTCCTGGCAAAATAGGAAAAAGACAACCTACCGATACCTTAGAAGGAATATATCTATAGGAAGCAAACTATATAAGCTCACGCCGAAGTCGGATACACCGACCTGAGGTGCATAACTAGGCGTGACCACTTACCACGAAAGAAGAACGAATAAGACGCAGAAGAACCATGACCTGGTTAATCACACAAAGCCCCTCCGCAGAAGTGCAGTTCCAGAACTTGCTCACCCTGCAAGACTCTAGTAGAGAGAGAAGGATAGATCCGCATTGCAGTTCCCGCAGAAATTTAAATTTCGTATCGAGTAGAGAAAACGTATCTACATCAGCTTCATTCTGTTAAGGGCGCCAACGCATCGGATTTATGAGTTAATATTCAGTCTTTCAGAGGACTCATAATCAAGCACAAAGGCCTTGAATAATTCTCACAATTTTTGAGCAGCCTATGAAAAAAATAGCGGGGAGGAAAAGAGCTGGACACCACACCTTATTATGCTGTAATCTTATGCATGCCAAGGCCTTAAATTTAACACCTCTGCCGTTTTGAGATAAAAATAGTCAATATCAAAGAAGGACGAATAAGACGTAGAGGAATCATGACCTTCTTCCTGGTTCATCAAAAATGCCTCCCCTCCATCCGGGCATCACGTGGGTTATTTGCCGTTACTGATGCCCTTCGATATGATTGGTCTATGCCCTGGGATAAAAGGCCATTCACCCTGCTGTCGCCTCAAATGAAAAGGAATAGTGCACGCCACTAAACAACGAACGAACGAACAATCTTTATTTTCAAAGGGTTAAGAATTTGGTACGCAGGCCCGTCTGACATTCTGCCTTTCTTCTCTAATTCCTCTCATACATTATTTCATTCAACATCACATATGAAGCAAATCTACAAATAAAACTAAGCTACATAAAAATAAGTAAATAAAAATAAAACACTGAAACTTTAATTTGAAAAAAATCTCATTACCCAAGCTAACGCCCACACTAATGTTTACCCTCTAAATTTCTAAATGAATAATAATATGACCGTTTTGTGTGCATTCGATTATTAGTTAAATCAGACAGAAGACTGGTGCCACAGTCGTCTGATCATGTCTATCCTATTCTCAGCAAAGCGCTTCAATTCAACATGTCTTTGCGGCAACAGCCTTGATGTTTTCTTTCATAGTAAGTCCTCTTGTTCTCAGACCCGGAGTCTTGCCTTCTAGTATGTTCAGTAACAGACCCCCGTTGTCGCATAGTGTGGACAAGCCAAGATAACAGCCTTTACTGGATGACGTTCAATAATTGTTTATGTTATCAAATGCCTTTGAGAATTAGATCATTGGGTATCTTCTCTATCCGGCTCATTCTTTACATCTAGCGGTAACAACACATATTAAAGGCTTTCAAGTTCTCTTAATCTTGATTTCATGTTTCGGAGCTGTATAACGCACGCACTGACACCTTGTTATGATAGACACTAGTTTGTACATTGTGCTTTTAAAAAAAAAAACACACACAAAAAACGAATGTGACTTATCTGTCCAATTCGCGCTGTAAATGTTCGTACACATGTGCGAATTGCGTCCGTAACCCCTTCACCACAGCGCCGGCACATTTTGATCATCTACAGGTATAGTTTTCACAACCCTAGAGCAACATGACGATTACATATATAAATCCTAAATCTTAAATCCTGACTATAGTCTACTACAAAGTTACAAGTACCCTCTCAACCACGAGTCTTGTCAACTTGGTGGTGATGGTCCAATGTCTTTAGACTGACTGCACTCGATGGGCGATGGGCTAAGTATTACACCGGTCGCCTTTTTGAGTTGTGGTCTGTTGATACTCACGCTGCTTAATGTATTCTTTTATGCATGGCCGAATGGATAAGAACGCGTGTTCTTAAACATCCGGTGTGCTGATGCCGAGGTAAGCGGTTCAACCCCTACACCGGACAGCTGGACTAAAATGCTGATCTGTCATCCTTGACTTTGGGACGTTAATTACAACTACCCCTGAAGTCAGAGTGGGTTCGCCTGATGGCGAGGGACACTGTTAATAGGGAAAGCTAATCCACACACAAAATTCAGCCCATCACTACTATAAATAGTGTGTATGGATAACGCTTGAGTTCAAAGCGAGCGAGCGAAAAAAAAAAAACTGCGCAAATGGTGATTATTCTCCAGTTTCGCTCGTTATTCAAGTCTATATTACCTCATAATCACTTTGTAACCCACGCTATCAATTCCTATCTTGATATTAAAAACCCCCCGCCAACATTTTGATACTGTCATCTCTTTGATTACTTTGAGTGCTTTGAAGTTTCACACAAAATGCTTCCTTAACTGATTCATCCTTTTCAATGATTTGTGCTCTGGATCAAATTCGTGTCTACTTTCCTTATTCGTGGTTGTTAACGTGCTGTTATTATTGTAGAACTCACTGCTTCCCACCCTATCAATGTTTTCTCGGCCTCTTTAGATAGCACTATTGCCACTCCTCCACCATGAGTGATCTTTATTTTTATTTTTTTTCGCAATACCTGCTTCACCTGTGTTTAGAAGCTGTGTGCCTCCCCAACTCCATCTTCTTTCGTATAATTCCAAAATGTTAGCATGATAATATTTCATTTCCTCTGCCACTTGTACCATTTCATGCATACTACTATCATTCCAGGTGTCAATTCTGAAGATTGTTCTAGGTGAAATGAGGCAAGTCGACGATCCAGATTCATTAGAGAATTCTCCGCCTCGCGTTATAATTCCAGGAGAAGACTCCTTTTATCCTGCTGGCTCAGTTAAGTTTTGTACTTGCTTCCTCTGCATAATTATTACAATACTATATTACCTCTTTAATTCTTAAACGGGGTGAGACTTTAATCCATGTACTACTACCGATAAAGGGTGAATTATCCCCATAGTTTTCAAACGGCACTGACGATATAAGAGGTAACAAAGAAGATATTTACTATGTATAACCAAGACACAGTTAAACTAAACGTTTGAGCAGAAGTTATTTCATCTTAACACTTGAGAATATAGGTCTTCATACTGGCCTGTCGGCCTTTAAGAGTTAACGATAACAAAATAGATAAATACTCTCAAAGGAACATACTTCTGACGTTTTAATCCATAAGTGGTCAGGGAGAAATGAACATCATCTTGTTCACACGCGAGTTTTAACTAATTTATTACATTAGATGTTAGCATTTACTAGTCTCTACAAAACCAGCAGTGCTGGTGTTGATAGCGATGTCCTGTAAATAGGATAAGCCAAAAAAAAGAAAAGAAGTGTCTATAAGTATCTTAGCCAATTGTTAGTATTTAATGGTTTCCCAAGTTTTCGTTGGCGCCACACTGGCATGATGATACAACAATGATACATCACCTACAATGATGGAATAATATAACACTGATACAACGCCCAAAATGATGGGACGATACAACAATGATACAATGCATACAATGATGGCATAATGATACAACAATGATACATGCAATGCCTACAATGATGGGATCATACAACAATGATACAATGCCTACAATGATGGGATGAGACAATGCCTACAATGATGGTATGATACAATGATACAATGCGTACGATGGGATGATACAACAATGATAAAACGCCTACAATGATGGGATGATGAAATAAGGTAATGGCGCAAACCTGATGTTAGACTGGGTATTTTGCTTCTCTCGTGTGGTAATATTATGACTCAAGAGAAATGCTCCACGGCGTCTTGAAGACTTCCAACACTCAGTGTAGGCTGTCAATTACCGCCTTGTAACAAGCTCATTTTCGGGAGTGCATGGTAAAAGAAAGAAAATCTACCCACGGGAAGATAGACCCCGTTAATGTGGAAGGAATTTGTCTAGAACAATGGTTCTCAACCTTTTTTGGCCCATACACCCCTTCACCATATGTTCAGATTGACATTCCTCCCTCCCCACTGTCGTATTTCTTCCCAATAATCTCCGATAATCTTCCCAATAAGTCTGGACGTCTACAGAAAACGTGATTTTCAGGTCTTTAATAAAAGTCGCTTAAAAGTCGATAGGGTCAACTTCATTGCACTGGGTTTTATCCCATATGGCTCTGTCTCTTTCCGCAGTGCGGAAAGCGTCGCACACAGCACAAACTCCGTAGCTCCAGTGACAACCCCTAGGAGTCTCCGAAAATATTCACTCGTGAACAGAAGGACGCAACCCGGAATCGAACCCACATCCTTCGGAGCCCGAGTCAATCAGCTTGAACACTTCGCCACGGAGACTCGGGTCTACTTACGTTATAAAACGAATTTCAGAAGGGCGAGAAGTACAGAACCGAGAAGTATGGAGGGAAAAACAATATCAAGTAATCGGTTCTTGTATTAACGCGATCTTAAAATAATCTTAACCCCCCCCCCCCCCCCAAAAAAAAAAGACCTAACCCCCCCCCCCCCCCCCCCCCCCCCCCCCCCCATCGGTTTAGAACCACTGGTCTAGTAAAAGCAAACCTTAGACACATGCATGCCGAAGTCGGACACACTTACCTCTCAGGTGCATACCTGGGTGTGATGCATTTTCCTCGAAAGGGGAATGTAGAAGCAGAAGATATATTTTACTTTCTCAGAGTCTCAACTACTGAAGCCATTCTAAAAAAGACATGCTGTAAGTACACTTGACTTCCACTCTCATGTGTCTCTATCTTGAAAAGGCAGAGGGACTTGCGTGTTTCAGTGACCCACAAGAGTTATGCCGACGAAAGTGCAGCTACTTGTAGGGTATCTCCCATGTCGGACAGGTCAAGGGATTGTGACCAGTCAAAACGAGATACAAACCTGCTGTCTTGTAGGCAGGCTGGCGTTAGTCAAAGGATAGGGTTGGCAAACCCGAAAAGAATAATTGTGAAGTTGGATGTGCTGAGCCACAGGCTTGACTGAAACAGGACAACGCCATAAACCACATGTTGTCAAGCGACGATGCACTAGATTTTATAATACTGGGGCGGGTGGGTGTATGTGTGTGGGTGGGGGAGAGGAGAAAGAGTAGTGTCCCCAAGAACAACTTCGACTGATCCAAGTGTGTCGTGAGTGGAAAAATAAGTTTTGAAAAGTGATGTGTTTCAGTTATGCGCTGTTTATATTTATAACATAGTCTAGTACACTTGGCGCGCGCGGTACACACATACACAATACTGTCCCGTGTATTGAGAAACTCCTCTTAAAATATAAACAAGCATAGAAACTAGTTCAGTGAATTTTTCCCCACGAGGGAGATAAACTGACGGGCTGGCAGAAACATGAATCTCCAAGCGTGTTAGTGCAAATTAGAAACACACACATTGGCTTCGTCTAGCACAACATTAGTGGTAAGAAATCTGCTTCAAGCACTGCTGCAAACACCACAAAAATACCCAGGCTGCACCACCATAACTACCAACATCACTATTTATTTGCTACAATTACTAGTAATTCTACCGCGACTCCTACTTCGTCTTACGACCGACAAATCCAAGTAGCTCAGAAGAAAAATAAATAAGGTCACGAGGGAAGTAGACAATTCTGACATCATGTGTTTTGGCAAGTCAGGTGAAACTTCAGCAGATGCACTTTAAATACGCTTCTGGTGATTTCAACACCTGCTGTAGAGCGATATTAATGCAGCCCAGAGGGTGGGTGTCTGCTGGAATCCAGCATGACACCAGCCCAAGTCGGGACTGAACGATTGTCATCAAGATACTAGTGTAGCGTGTCATCCCTTACTCTATAGTACCTTAGGGTATAGAGGCAAATATGATCCCGTGATCTTGTTATTTTATACTCACTCAATTACTTACTCACTCACACACACACACACACTGTCGCTAAAATGTTACGAATGAATCGTATAATATTTATTATCGCACATTTCAAATGTGTTTTAATGCATATAGTGCTGTTGTTGCTGTGTAAGATTAGTCTCATAAGTAATGTGTGAATGAAAGAATGTATGAGAGCAGAGAGATAAGGGCAGAATATTAGATGAGCCTGGGTGCCCAATTCTTAACCCTTCGAGAAAAAAAAAAGTTCGTTCGCTCGTTCCTTTCTATCCTACAGTGTAAAGGGAATATACGAAATTGCAGCGGTCTAGAACAAAGTACACCCCGCCTCGACTGAGAATCGACACAAAGCGAAACACAATCTTTTTCTTCGCTGTCTTGTGTTTGCACAGGTCCAAAGGACATGACTATGTGCACTGAAAAAAGATGGTAATTATATATATATATATATATATATATATATATATATTATATATATATAATATATATATATATATATATATATATATATATATATATATATATATATGTGTGTGTGTGTGTGTGTGTGTGTGTGCGCGCGCGCGTGCCCGTTCTGCGTCCTCCTGGTATCCCCTTGCGAAGCATAGTATGAAGCAGCGTTTCAGCTACTCTAGGGCGTAGAAGCAAATACGATCACTCACAGTCGCTCTTTCTATCCCGAAGTGTAGAAGGAACATACGAAGCTGCTAAGATCTAGAACAAAGTACAACCCGACCAGACACCTTCGAAGACAGAAAATCAACACGAAGAGACACACAGTGTTTCTTCGCTGGCTTGTGTACGAACTCGTCTAAAGGACATGTTTACGTGCAAAGAAACAATAAGTTGGTAATTAACATTAATATATACGCATCCTTCTGCCATTTAAAAAAAAAAAATGAAGCACGGGCTCAGAACCAACTAGTCCTCCGATCATTGGCCATCTCCTCTGCCCCTTCCATATTCTCCCGATATCATATATCTATATCTCTAATTCTCTTCTCTCGTGTTTTGGTCTCCTCCATTTCTTTTGCGTTGTGGGTTCAACAGGAAGGACCTTCTTGTTATGATATCAACAGGTTGTGTCAATGTGTGTCCTATCCAGCTCCAGAGTCTTTTCCCCACCCCTCGCTTCACTAGGATTTGTCTGGATAATTCCATGAACTCCACATTGGTGATTCTGTCATAGAATTACAATCCTTCAGTTCTGTGCTATAATTAATGATATCCTTGTTCATGTACATATATCTTTTGCTAGCATGTCCTATCGATAAAATTGACCACTTGAAGCCCCATATGCCACCGCAGCACTCTATGAGTATGCCCACAATTAGCGAACATCCAAGCTACAAGACTACAAGCGAGTGTATTAGGACAGACCCTAAATCTCCCAGTATCATAGCCAGGTTTTGAAGTAAGAAATAGCAAAGGGGTGAAACATAATTAACTGAGAACTTAAGAAGAAGGCAACAAGTAGGGCACTGCTTGGTACCGTGAGACCCACTTGTAACGGTGGGGGTTTCCAGCCAGAATCACCGGAAGCGCTGCAGATTGCACTCAAGGGGGTACATCTACTTCTTATTAGTAAATGTCTCTCTTTAATGGACTAATGAATCCGAGAACTAAACATCCTCTAATCTCCGTTGATTAACACACTCAAGTCCAACGGTATCTTTCCCTGATTAGGTAGCAGTGGCTACTGGCAGCCGGGCTGACGATTCTTCGTTGAGTCTTTGTAGACCAGTGGTTCTCAACCCTTTTTTGGCCCGTGCCCCCCTTCACCATATTTTCAGAACGTCATCCCCCCCCCCCTTTCCTATCAAAAATTTGGCCCGTGCCCCCCTTCACCATATTTCATAACGTCATCCCCCCTTTTAATATTTCCTACCTAAAAATCTCCCCACCCCTACACAGTATACGTATAAATGGAAGGTAAATATGATAAAACAGGTCTAGACTTCCACATAAAACGTGATTTGTAGGTCTACTTACTTTATAAAATGAATTTTAGAAGGATGAGACTGCATAACTGTAAAGTATGAAGGGAAAAGCAATATCAAGTAATCGGTTCTTGTATTAACGCAATCTTGAAATGATCTTCATCCCCCCTGGAAACCCTAAAATTCCCCCAGGATTCCCCACCGGTTGAGAACCACTGTTGTAGACCATTTGTAAGTTAAAGTGGTTCAAACTCATTCCATATTTACCAACCCCTACGGCTGGAACGGTTGACATTCTACAAGCTCAGACTGAGTAAAATTTGTGGCTAGCATTCCATTTCACTATTTCTACTACCCACTTCTGGACATCTGTGAACTGATAAGTGCTGGTCTCTTCAATTACACGTCCATCTGAAGTAATAACCTTCACATTACTTCTACGAACCATACCCCGACATTTACACAATGATTGGACGTACAAAATGGCTAGGGTTAATATTGTGATAATTTGGGGGGGGGGGTGAGAGAGAGAGAGAGAGAGAGAGAGAGAGAGAGAGAGAGAGAGAGAGAGAGAGAGAGAGAGAGAGAGAGAGAGAGAGAGAGAGAGAGAGAGAGAGACTACACACACAACAACCAACTGATCCTTCATAAGCAACATTATTCCTCGACTACGTCGTCCCCTAAGAAGAACTTTTCATTATTGCGAAGTATATAGTGTTACGTCGGCTCTGTGGCGAGTGAGTTACGGACGCAGTTCGTAATCCCGCAGACCGCATTCAAAATATAGCTGCGGGCGATGTGGCAGCAGACCACAATTGCGTTGGTTTTTATAAAATGGTATGAGTGCCGGTCGTTCGGAACTGTGACAGTGTAGCGAAGTGGTGAAGTCAATGGTTTCATTCTCCCGGGGTGCTCCCGCGTGCACTGAAGTTTAGACCCTTTTTCTCTTGCACACCGACCTAGATCCCCTTAACAGACACTCTGTTATAGAACGTAAACTTGCCAAGAAATCACAAACAGCTAAAAATAATGCTAGGGTTGACTGCGACGTCTTGCAAAGGATAGTGTTATACTGACGTGGATAATCACATGTTTGTTAATCTCGTATTGACTGATACTGTATTTGTGTCATACGAAAATGGTTAGGTCGCATGCCTCGCACACAGAAGGTCGTGAATTCGTGTCAGGACTCCGTTATTCAGTTTACGAGTTCAGTCTTCTCTTGGCGGCCGTCGCTGGAGCTACGGAGTTCTTGCTCGATGTGACGCTTTCATCAGACGCGTCGGTGGAAAGAGACCGAGCCATATGGATAAAATGACGTCGATCCTCTCAGCTTTAAACCGCCAACATTGATGCCACTGTACCAATCTTCATGCTCATTTGGGTTGGTCTTCTTGCTTGGCAAAGCAAGATACATAAACAACTGATTATCCTGACAGGTGCCCCTGAGTCGTGATGACGTCGCTTGTGATGGTCGAAAAACGCAAATATCGCAGCTACTCTGAAACAGGCAGTGAGTTTAGCTGCACTGCCGGGTCAAGCTCAAGACCCAGCGCGTCGCATGTTTACATGCATGTCTTTCGTTTTTGCCCTCCATAGTTTTTAACAGTTCCCTGTCTCAAGGCAGCAGATGTTTGTCCCTTGTCTATCCACCAACCTGAAGTATCTGGCAAACCCTGCCAGTAGTGATGCTACCTTCAATACACACACGGAAAATAAGGTTCAGAACGTCCCGTGTGAGCAAACATACAACCAGCAATGATCCATATACCAGACGCGGCAAATGTGTATCAATTGAAATGCAGCCGTGTTGTTAGCTACCACTTTTTTCATGTATTTTCAGCGATGCTTTTTTAAACATTATTTCAAGGGAGATATATTTTGACGACTGACTGCGAAAAATATGGAAGCATCTATTTAAGAATGTTTGAGATTGGATTATGGAACTGCGGTAGCACAGTGGCCAAATGTTCGAATCTACACGATGCGGACTTTGATTTGAGCTCTCGGGTGGATTCAGCCTACAATGGGTACCGTACACTAATACGTGCGTGTTGCTGACCACATCACTTACTGACAGACGATTGGTCTGTAAACACATGGGGCTGGCACCGATGTTACAATTCCGCCTGGGTGTGAATTCGAACGCATGACCACCTACCGGGCTGGCAATCAAATGTGCTAGCCACTGCGGCTCCCATCCCATGCATTATCCTCCAGTAAGATTGTATACACAGGGAAAGTAGTCTAGTCTCATAGCAGATGCTGCAGTAACGTGTTAGGCCTTCACATATTCTAGTACCTGACAGGTGAGGTGGTCGTTCTCTTCCTCGTTGCCTTTCTTTCCCAAAAAATTCTCAGAAAAGCCTGAAAATTGTTTGGTACCCATGTATAAGAGGCTGGGTCGACCCCAGAGAACACACGATCAAGAACAAAATAATCATCGGATTATTGAAATGAAAGGTTTGAAAAGGCTTTACCAGGGGTCTAAATGCAAGAGAACCGAAAGCCGGCCGAAAACGTTGCATACAACTTCTTAGCTCCGGCGACCACCCCCAGAAGTCTCCGAGAAAACTGCACTCGTGAAGAAATGAATGACGGAATACTGCAACGACCTATCAACTTTCGGACGGCAACGCACGTGGTTTAACCAGTTCGCCTAGTAGACCACCGATTGTAATGACCCCGGACCAACTGGCTTGGCAGGCAAGCGCAGTAACCACTTTATCTACGCGGCATATAGACAGTAGACCGTGTCTTTACCCCATCACACATGATCATGAATGTTGTGAATCGGTGCCCAACTGTTAAGTCTGCAAAATGTCTTGGAAGTGTGCGACAACTCACTGCCAGTAAACTTCTGATAAGGCACTGAATACGTGTGCCCAATACATCGGTTGGTCGTCTGTTACAGTGGCCAACCCTGACAGCGTGTCAGTGGTTCATTTGTGGTTAGTTCACAGCTTTACATGAGGAGATAAGATTCCACGCCACAGACAAAATGAACTGCATTTCACGTCACAGAGCAGGTTCCATGTCACAGCGTAAATACAAGAGTTTCTACGTCACAGCGTAAATACAAAAGTGTCTACGTCACAGCGTAAATATAAGAGTTTCTACGTCACAGCATAAATACAACTCTCTCTACATCACAGCGTAAATACAAGTCTCTACGTCACAGCGTAAACGCAAGTCTCTACGCCACAGTGTAAATACAAGAGTCTCTACGTCACAGCGTAAAAACAAGAGTTTCTACGTCACAGCGAAAATACAAGAGTTTCTACGTCACAGCGTAAATACAAGTCTCTACGTCACAGCGTAAATACAAGTCTCTACGTCACAGCGTAAATACAAGAGTTTCTACGTCACAGCGTAAATACAAGAGTAACTGCACTTCTTGTGACAGAATAAACACAAGAGTAAGTGCACACTTTGTAACAAGGCACGCACAAGATTAACTGCACACCCTGTGATAGGGCACGCACAAGAGTAACTGCACTCTTAGTGACAGGGCACGCACAAGATTAACTGCACTACTTGTGACAGTGTATGCGAGAGTGGCCACACTACGTCAACGAGCAAAAGAGTAACTGGACTTCACATCACATAGCAAATACGAGAGTAACTGCACACACATGTAGCAACAACACAGAAAGAGTAAATATGCAACGCAGAAGCTGATAACTCACGACACAACGTACATTTGTAAGGTTGCAAGTGACGAAACTACGATCAGACAGACAGCAGCACACCTGCCATTTAGTTGTTGCAATGTACAGCAGCGGTTTTCAAACTGTGCCTCCCTGGGGAGTCACGGCTGACGGCCAGAGGCGACGTGGGTGGTCGTGTAATTTCTGTTCGTATTTACCAGTAGCCGGTCTCTGTGGCGAAGGGTTTTAAGAACGCTATTCACAATCTCGTATACCCGGGTTTGAAACACGGCGGTGCAGGTTTTTTCGAAAAAGATATAGGTGCCGGTCGTTCAGAAAGAAATGGCAAACTACTGAACGTAAACTTGTCCAGGAATTACGAACAGATTAAACGCTAGGGCTGACTGCAACACCATGTAAAGGACATGCAACTAAATTTTTAAAGTTAATTTACCAGTAAACTAATAATTTAAAAAAATTTATTTTTTTTTATAGAAAGGGTTGTCAAATGACATTTGTGTGTATGCCTCCCCCACGCCTACACCCGATTGTTAAGCTGTAATTAGACGATTAGAAAAAAAAAATTACATTAAACAAGAGCACATGTTAACAGGAGGACTTTTTAAACCTTCACTGCTAAAAACAGGTAGGCTAAATGGAGAAACGTCACTTTTTTACCCTTTCCAAAGTGGAGCTAAAGAAAGTATGTATCTGGTCTGGGGAGCCATGCCCTCCAACAGGTTGAAGACTACTGAATCGTGTTAAAAGCATTTCACAAGTCTTCAGTTCTTAACAAGCTGAACGATATACACCTTAATTCTACCTAGCACTCATGTAGTCAGGTTCCATTGCGAACTCACTCACTCACTCTCTCTCTCTCTCTCTCTCCAAGATTAATGTTGAACAAGGGTGGGCAACCTACTTGTAGTCTTGTGGCGATGTAATGTTACAGTCGCTCAGCGTGCCAGCCTAAGTCCACTATACTGTAATCCGCATATACTGTAATCCATACTCGTTTGTCCAGAAGTTGAAACGAGCACGTATTTTTTGTTGTTGTTGCCATTTTTGGGTCAATTTAACACCACCGTATTGCTTAAAACAATAATTGTTGTGCTATTGCCAATGGACTCCACTGGCATAAGTGTACAACACCCAAGAGACCTATAGTGTTGGTGCTGGTCGGGAGAAAGTTGAAGGCTAAGGTAAAAATATAACTTTGTCTAGGTCAGTCTTTGTTGATCCACACTCACTCAGTTTTCATCAGATCGTACATTCTTACCCCCATTGTCTAATAAATTTCACTTTGAAGAGATGTGAAAACAGGAATAACGACTTCCGCTCTGAAGAGATGTGTTACAGGAATAACAACTTTCACTTTGAAGAGATGTGAAAACAGGAATAACAACTTTCGCTTCGTAGAGATGTGAAAATAAGAAAAGCTTAACGGCTTCTATTCAATTAGAAATTCACTTTTTGTGATGTCACATACAGTAATTTAACTCACTCAGAGTGCCATTGAAAATCGTTACACGTATCCCTACTGTCACACGTGCGTAGTTTGCCCACGCCTGATATAGTAATTAATTTAGTAGTTCTAATTTGCACATTTAGAAGAAAAGAATATAAGACAAGCCTGCATGCCCATTTCTCAATCTTTTAAAAATAAATTTCGGTGGTTCGCCCGAAGCCAAGAAAAATATCTGAAATGACGTATGAGATTTGCTGTTATCTGGTGTAGGAATTTCCCCTCTCGGTGTGTGTTGACAAACTGTTAAGAGTTAAAAGGTCAGTTGTTTCGCACATGCTACCAAACTATATCGATGCTTTTAGTGGTTGGTGTACTTGCTTATCAAGCCGGTGGTCAGGGTCAAATCCCCAACAATGACACGATTATTGTTTTCTGATCGTCATGGCCCCGGAGTCCATCCAGTCTCATAAAAGGGTGCCTGATAATTTTAAGAAATCTCTAGAAATTATTTGGAAGAAAAGGCGTCGAGGGAGGGAACTGGCCATTACATATCATTATGTCTAGGCCCAGAATGTATGAAGACCTAACACTCCAAATGCAAACGACAGTGGAACTAGATGCAAATAACGTCTTTAAACAAGTCTTAAAAATCGAGAGGATCGACTTCGCTGCCCCGGGTTTTATCCCATATGGCTCTGTCTCTTTACGGCAGGGCATCCTGCCGAAAGCATCGCACAAAGCACGAACTCCAGAGCTCCGGTGACGACCCCCAGGAGACTTCGAGAAAATACATCCGTGTACCGAAAGACGTAGCCCGGAATCGAATCCACAACCTTCGGAGCGAGAGGCAGACGGCTTGACAACTTCGCTACGGAGGCTCCCTAGATGCAAATAGATGTGGTATAGTGGTTATATAGAGAATTGTTAGCAAAAACAACACGAAACACAATGGTTGCAAATGTTACCCACATCTTATCGCCAACATAATAACGCCCCCTACCCATTTTAGACTTGTACACTGTACATTAATATTCTAGTGGAAAACTTGGTATAGAAGGAGGGGGGGGGAGGGGGTAGTGCGAGTGTGATAAAGATATATACAGTGAGAGATAGACAAAACGACAGACGCGTACACACACAAATAAAGATAGATAGATAGATAGATAGACAGACAGACAGATAGATAGGTGGGTGGGTGGACGGACGGACGGACGGACGGACGGACGGACGGACGGACGGACAGACAGACAGACAGACAGACAGACAGACAGACAGACAGACAGACAGACAGACAGACAGACAGACAGATAATGAGAGAGAGAAAGGGAGAAAGAGAGAGAGTGAGAGAGAGAGATACTGACATACACGAAAGCACAGAGGGAGAGACATACGCATATAATGAGGAGAGGCAGGAATACAATGAGAGAGGAGAGAGAGAGAGAGAGAGAGAGAGAGAGAGAGAGAGAGAGAGAGAGAGAGAGAGAGAACAGCGTGAAGTATTTGCTCTAGGAACAGATACCACGGAGCGCAACAGTAATACACCCGTACAGCACACCAGGGCACCACTGGACAGCGCATGCGCGACAACTGCAGGCGTCTCACGTATCCCTGAGGCTTTGTTTACCGAATGAAGGCTTACTGATGATGCAGATACAACATCTAAACACCGGGAAGCTGGTGGAGGATATACAGAGAGGACGTCAAGCCCACGTGTAACTGCGTAACATTTGGTTCAATGCTCTCGGGCCAGAATCATTTACAGAAGGAAAATCTAACACCTGGACTATCATCTCAGACGCACCCCACAGAACATTATTGGCATTTGGCTAACGATTAGGTAAGACTGGGAGCATCCGTTGGATCTTTTTCTCAGGGCTTGCTGGTGTGTTGAGAAACGAGCAGGAGGACAAATTGGATGGATCTGCACCACTGGGTAGGGTACTGGGGCACGATAAGGGCAGATTTGATTGGGGCACGATAAGGGCAGATTTGATCAGTGCCTATAGGGATCATGAGTAATGTCGAAGAACAGATACACCATCATTGCCTGGAGAGAATGGTGCTGTAGGAAGTGACAAGGGGATCTAAACGACTCAGTACTCCTAAGAAATGCCAGATGAACACATAATCAGATTGCAGCTGGTACCATTAGCATTGAGACTTACGCTGGTTGTTGAAGATGAGGACGGAGCAAGTATGGGAACGTCCCGAGTTCTGTAATGTCGATTCTTGACTCAACACGGTTACCATTCAAAAAGTATACAAGCGACACATAAAACCAGACACTATAGTCTGGGAGGGAAAGGTTTCTGAACTGTAAGCAAGCATCTCGAACTCGGTTAAATCATTGGCTGGTTGGGAGTCTTCTGCACGAGTGTACGTACTCTGACGCGCGCAGGTCGAGTGGCTCCTGAAAAGGGCTGGCATCTATCGTAGCCAGGTTGTTGTAGAGACTTTCCTTTTGGTCGGTACCAAAGCATTATCTCCACGGGGATTATATTACAGATCTCCCCTTCCCCTCTCCAAGTCCCAAAGCCAACGGCATGTACAAGACTAGCAAAAGGAACCTCAAGCCTGTGGCGAGACATATTAGAATGCCACCAGGATACGATAGGATACGATTCAGCACAACACATAAGGGCAGGCTGGAATTAGACGTATCTTGATAATTCCACCTCCACGGTCGGGTCTTCGGTATTTTATTATCAACAGACTCTAATCCAATAACCATATGAGTCGAAAGAGACAAATAAAGTGAGAAAAGAACCCGCCGAGAGGAATGCCAGGCTATGCAGCTGGAGGTGTTCTACTTAAAAGGCGCATCAACTCATAGTGGGATACGACTGAAGACGGTTATTATTACCTGCATCGTCGTCAGCATCTAAGACAAATGCCAATACACATTCATATACGGTTGCTAGCAGATAAATGGACGAAGGACATCAATTCAACCATAATTACGTACCAAAGAAAGATGGTTTTCCAGGTGCAGAAAGAAAAGACAAACTATGAAGGAATGGACACACTAATTATTTAAGAGAACTGCCTTCCCAATATCATTGTAATTCTAAAACTGAATATTTTCAGAGAAATAGTATGACAGCTCAGCAGTGAAGTTTAACGGTAATGATTCCCTGACAATTTCTGTTACGAGACTTCATTGTACATTGTAATGTAAACTGACCACATCTTCAAGCTGCCTGGGCATCTATATCTTTACCGCCCATTAGCTCTTAGCGTTATCCTCCACTACTGTAAGATTGCTATGTCATGTCGCCTGGTGTGACTAAACTACATTATTCTTCTAATTTTTAATCCCTTGTGTAGAGACAAATAATAGAACAAAATCGTCACTGGAAAGGATCATGGAAAACATGGTCCCTAAACGATGGCCTCATGACACAACAGATAGTCTACATTAACATTGGTTGCTGGTGCAGGGTGACTTGCATATACCGTGTGGCCCCGGTCAGTGTCTGTCCACAGCCTTCCTGTCTCTTGTGCTAACAATCAGCTCTGATACCGATTTTCCTCCATGCCATTATGTCAAATTGTCCAGCATCTTCTTTATCGGTCTCCCCCTTCCAACTATCCACACTGTTAAGACCAATCCTGATGTACGGCCGCGAATCATGGACAAATTGCACTGTCCGGCGCCTTCTTTCTCGGTCTCACCCTGCCTCCCCCCAACCGTCCCATGGCCAATCTTGATATGTAGACTAGTGAGGAATTATGTGGAAGCTACGGAGAAGTAGTTTTGTAGAAGGATGACGAGCACTCTGGGGACAATAAAAAGGAGTAATGATGCCCTGGAAGAAGTCAAGGACTTGTCCATGACCGAGACATATATACTTATATACATTGGCCGTAGTGGAGACACTCACACCTGCCCTCCTTAGTTCTATGCTGAATATGTCGATTAGCACACTCACCGCTGTTATCTTTCAAAAGAAACAAACAACTCAGCGTGGAAAGGGTTATGAGTCTTTAGCATTCTTAACCTGTCACAGTTATAAACTTACTTGAGATTTGCCAGGATTCAAAGCTGCTCAACCCGATTGCGCTACAGTTGTGGTGCTAGGGGTTCACGAGTAAAAAGATGCTCAGTCAACAATTTTCAGTGTTTCGTCCTCTTCTTCTCTGCAACAATCACCTCTTCTTTCTTCTGCCTTTTACCTTGGAACAGAGGCATTGAACCAACTCACGCAAAGCTCTCAGTAGGCTTGTTCATGACTGACTGAATTTTTCAAATAGTTTTCTAGGTTGAAGTAGCCAGTCTCCCACCAACCCTCCTTAGTTTTCTTTTACGACATGCTTGGTAAGTTACAGTGTTAATTCCTTGATTCCTTTATGTTTCAGATGAATGCTAACTTAACGCCAAAATAATCCCCCGTTGGGTGTATATAATGCTACCTTCACATCAACAAACTTTATCTCCTGACCCGGGTAGTGTGTCGTTGTGAGTCTACTTACCTCCCCGTGACATTCGTTCCTGGCTCTGCCTGTCTATTCATACCTACACGCCAACCCAATTCCACTAACATCTGTAAGCGAGTGTCAAGATCCTGAAATTAACTAATGCTTTTATTCCAGACATTCATCTTCAGGTCCCTGTGCCAATGAAGACGAACTAGATTAACTAGAAGAATAATACCTATAATTAACAGGTTGAACAATTTATTGCCTGACATATTTCGCCCCAGCCCGTGAAGTGAATACCGCAGAATTCACACAAAGAAACTAAAGCAATGAGATAACATATTCAAGCTGAAATATATAACACATATATTCACACAGTAATTTGAATTTACTACGGTAATTGAACACTGACTATCGTGACTTTTTGTTTGCACAAAGTTAGCTTTTGTATATGAATAGCAATAGCTTCCATCATAACATTCATCCATGCTGTGTGTTAAACAACACACGAAATGCACTGTCTCTACCAATCACACGACTGATTTCTATATTTTGAAAACTGGTCATGTATATGGAAATAGTGCGCGCCATTGATGACGCAGGTATTATGCAGTGTGTAGGTTTTGCTAGGTTATCAGAGGCTTCTTTGTTTATAATTCTGTCTATTAAATGGGATATGTGTTCTGCCACCCTACTGTTAAATTGCCTCTCTGTTCTGCCAAGGTAGACTGACTCGCACCTACATTGACAATGATGAATGCAACTGGATTCAGAGTACAGAAGAATAGGTTCTTTCACGGCTGGGAATATGTGTGTTATATTCTTCAGCTTGAAGGATGTATCTCACTGCTTTAGTTTATTTTGGTGATTTCAGCCGTATGTACCCGACGAGATGTCACAAAATATGCCAGACATAAACTGTGCAATCAACTGTTTGTGTCTTCATTGTTCAAATTAACTACGGGAAAACATTGTTTTGAATAACATATATACACCAAATACATCACTCAATGACTGGGTGGGAAGTAGAATAACTACTATACAATAAATACCATACCCAATTACCATGATGGGGAAGTACAAGAAGATTACACGCACACTAAATACAATATTCAATGACCAGACGGAAGTACAAGAAAAATACATACATACACTAAATACCATGCGCAATGACTAGAAGGGAAGTAGAAGAAACATACATATACACTAAATACCATGCGCAATGACTAGAAGGGAAGTAGAAGAAACATACATACACTAAATACCATGCGCAATGACCAGACAAGAAGTAGAAGACAAATACTTATACCTTAAACACCATACAGATCGATAATGAAATAGGTCAATGTGAGAATATTAAGAGAGGTGTGAGACAGAGATGTGTCATGCTTCCTGATCTGTATTTTCCCTATACAGTGAACATATGAGAAATTTAGAAGATATGAGAGGAGTAGCCCTTGTGGGACATGTTAATAATATTTGGCATGCGGATAATACAGTATTGATTGTAGACAATGACCTGGATCTGCAACATTTAATGGATGCGGTTATTATACACAGTGAACAAATAGGGTTAGAATTAAATTATAAGAAGACAGAGATCATGGTCGTCTCTAAGGAGAAAGAAATACAACAATGAAATACACGGGTAAATGGGCATATTCTTAAACAAGTGAATCGGTACAACTATCTCCGAAGTCATATCATCAGATGGGAGGCGAAACGCCTTTTCTTGTAAAAGTGGTAACGTTCTTTCAATCCCAATGCAGCAAATTAACAAGTGCACGTCTTCAAAAGAGGTGAAATACATATAGCAGTGACCACTGGGAAGCCAGATATTCTCTAGTTATGTTCCACCCAAATTACAAACATTAGGGAACACATTATGTGATAGCTTGGATTCACCGGGAAGAGCCATACGTCCCATGGAACGGAGAGAGTATTAAGAAGACCGTTACTGGCATCACAGGAACAAAAAACACATTCTCTGACAGTCTCATGAACATGGACAACTTACAAATGTTGTGACACATCTAGAGAGGAAAATGGACACGGCAAGATCTAGAATGAAGGTGCAAGAAAACTTTACGTGGGCAACTATCCGTAACATAAATGATTGGCGCTATGCGAGTCAAGATGGTATGGACACACACACATGGACAATTAAATGCATGGGCTATTAAGAAGTTAATTGCATGTCCTTTACAGGATGCCCCATCAACCCCAGCATTTTTGGGTTTAATTTACTAGGCAAGGTTATTTTACTTTCAGTAGTTTGTTATTGTCAGTCTCCGTGGCGAAGGCGTTACGGGCGCGGTTCGTGATCCCGCATACCCGAGGTTGAAACACAGCTGCGCGTGATTTGACAGCACATCGCGTTGCGCTGGTTTTTTACGAAATGGTATGGGTGCCGGTCATTCAGAAAGCAATGGCAAAGTACTGAACGTAAACTTGCCAAGACATCAACAACAGCAAAAATGCTGGTGCTGACTGCAAACGTCCTGTAAAGGATATACAATGTTTTTTTTAAAGTTTGTTATTGCGATCTGAACGACTGGCACTCATACCATTGTTAACAATCAACACAAGGCGGTTTGCTTCCAAATCGCCTGCAGCTGATTTCGAATGTGGTATGTGTGATGGCGAATCACGTTCGCTACCCCTTCACCAAAACGCCGGCTATAATAATAATAATAATAGTAATAATAATAAAAAAAGAAGCATCAGTGAAATTACCGTAGCATCCATCAATTGCCTTAGCTGCTTGAATACACCACATTCTTCAGACAATGATGAAGACGAAAGAGACGGCTGCGCCAATGACTCCATAAGAAGAAATATATAAATCCAAGCTGTCCCAAACCTAGGCAGATTTGGGGGGAAATACACGAACCATACTTTCCCTACACCTCCTCTGACATTGAAAACACCACCACGATTATCAATATCAAAACAACCGACTAAGGTGAGATATTCATAATCCGCGGCGTTTTACAACAAAGAATGCTGTAACTTATAAAGCAGATATAGTGATGGGGATAAGAAGAAGAACAAGAAACATGGCAACTGACTATCACACGCCGGTCGGACAAGTAGTTGTACTAACACCTGCACCACAAGCACCATCGCCCTCCGTGGGACAGAACAAGCCAGGCCGTGGATAAAACCACTCGATATGCAGACTAGTAGCACCCACGGCCTGACAGATCTATCCTGTCAGGTGTGAGAACGGCGCGCTGCACTGGGAACTGCAACAACGACGGGAAATTCCTGCTAGGGCGAAAGGGGTGAACGGCAAGTATGTAAAGAAATATCTAGTGATGAAAGGTTCTCGAGAAAGAATTGGAAATGTATGGTAAACACTTAAGTAAGTATAAATATAGCAAACATCTTATATAATAAAGAACTATCATTAATGGTCACTAAGGGAGTACTGAATTGTTATTTAGAACCTGCTCTGCAGATCATTGGCGGAGTGGGTCTAAAAATATTGGTTGCCAGGAGACATCTACTAGAACGACATAAACATTTAAAACATATAGTCTAATGCAGTGGTTCTGAACCTTTTTAGGCCCGTGCCCCCCTTCACCATATTTTCAGAACGTCATTCCCCCCCCCCTTTCCTATCAAAAATTTGGCCCGTGCGCCCCCCCCCCCCCCCCACCCTTCGCCGTATTTTGAGAACGTCATTCCCCCCTTTCATATTTCCTATCTAAAAATCCCCCACCCCTATACAGTATACGTAAAAATGTAAGGCAAATTTAATAGCATATACTAAAACAAGTCTAGACATCCACATATGATTTGTGGGTCTACTGACTTTATAAAATGAATTTTAGAAGGATGAGACGTACTTAACTGTAAAGTATGAAGGGAAAAACAATATCAAGTAATCGGTTCTTGTATTAACGCGATCTTGAAATGGTCTTCATCCCCCCTCCCCCCTGGAATCCCGAAAATTCCCCCTGGGGGGGGGGGGGGAATTCCTCATCGGTTGAGAACCACTACTCTAATGCTGAAGGCGGCCCACTTCATCAAAGGGATCACAGGACCCACTTGCCACCGGGCAAGATGACGTACCGGCCATCACAGCCACGGCTGCTGACTGAATCTCAGAATGCAACGAACTAGAAAGAGCTTGGAGGCAGCAGAGACCTGGCTTCTGATTCAAATGTTGCAAATACCCTGGACGACTTGAGTAACAAACAAAGAGTTCCTGGAAGAGATCATGAAAATATAACATTATACACAACTAGAAGAAAGAGACTGTGTTCTTTGGTCATACAATAATGTGACGAGAGGTCATTTTGAAGATGATTCAGTACCCATTATATAGGCTGGGATGACATCAGCGCTGCTCAGGCACGGCTAAGTAGATCAGTCATTGTTGGGGATTGAATGCGACCGATGTTGTGGTAAGCGCAATATCACTATGCAACTACGGTCTAGAATTTACATGCGCCTAATCTTGACTTCACACAAACTATACCTGACAAATAACAAACCGTTCTTCCTTACAACGAACCTATCTTCGAATCGGATGCACCAAATGGGAGAGAAATACTACGACAGGTAAGACAGGCCGAAGGCAGGCGAAATGGAACCAAACAGATAAGAATGATAATGGCATAGCCAGCGCCAGAAATACGTGATGAAAAATGAGCGCAGAAGGTAGGAGTCAAAAGGAAAAATGACCTCTGGATAATGCCGTGTACGCTGACGACATTTATTATAATTATAATTTGCAATATTTTAGACCAGCGGTTCCCAAGCCATGGCCACACGGACCCACATCGGCCATGCTGCGTCTGCTTGCCCAAGTTTCATAACGCTGCTTCTTTCTATTAAATGTTTTCATAAAAATGTTGCGCAGTTATGTTTTATTTCAACTTCTAATGAAACGGCATGATCCAGGTCGGTTGAAACATTGACAAATGAACACCTTCTGGAAAATATCAGAACAAACAAGATTTCTTAAAGTATTTACAAAGCGAAGACTCTCGTGGCTTGTTCATATTCTAAGACATGAAGAAATTCCAGAGTACATGAAGACAAAATATAGGGGGAACGAAACATGGCCATCAATAAATATAAGGATTTAAAAAAAAAATAAGTTTAGTTTAGTCTTAGTTTAGTCGATGGATCAACATCACGGCACACGGGTGACCCACAAGTGCTCCGTTCTCCTCCTAACTCAAACATGATTTTGGAGAAACTCAACTCAGTGCACGAACTCCGTAGCACCGGCGAGGATCCTGAAATTCTTTGGGTAATTTTTAACTCGAAATTTAGCCCGGGCAGCGCCGTTAGGCTACTCTTTTTCGATTTCCAATTGCCAAGGGATTTTTTACGTGCGCAACAATACACACGGGTGTCCGATCTCACTACCCAGAGACCAGGGGGAAAATTTTATTACTAGAAGTCCACGTGAAAAATCCCGGTCCTCACCGGGGCTTGAACCTGGGACCTTCAGCACTCGAGGCGGATACCATACCCCAAGACCACGCAGCTACACATATAAAACAAGCATGCACAGATTTACAAATGCAGACATGCACGGACTTCAGTTCGAATAAGAACAAAAAATATGACCAAGAAGCTCGACAATTGGGAAAATAATTCTCTCTCTCTCTCTCTCTCTCTCTCTCTCTCTCTCTCTCTCTCTCTCTCTCTCTCTCTCTCTCTCTCTCTCTCACACACACACACAGATGCAGGAAAACGTTTCGACCGAAGTCTTTATCAACGGCACCGTTGAAACGTTCGCGCTCAACTGATAACGATTTTGGTCGAAACGCCCAAATTTCTTTGAAGAGGACTTTTATGATCTGCCTTTATACTTGAGTTGGGCATTGCTCTTGCAGATAATGTCTCTTTTTCTGTTATTTCTTACTAATATAAAATCAATTTGGCTCTTAGTGTCTCGATCGTTCCATTTGTACCAGGTGTACATGTGTGATTTTTTGTGTGTAAAAATGTGTTTGTTATAAAGAGTTCATGCTGCCTTTATAGCTACATTAACCTGCTTCCATTATAATTTCTCGCACTGTCAATCAATCAATCAATCAGTCAATCAATCAGGTGCCGTCTCTTTTGGGTGTTACATGGTGCGTATATTTGTACTTATATAGTAATTGCCTGTTCTTTTATTCTCGCTGTCATGATGCTGTCTTGATACATAGTTTATTTCTCGTACCATTAAAATCGGCCTGCTTCCAACTCGCCGGAGGTTGATTTCGAACCCTTGACTCTGTATGTCGGGGAGTTGTAAAACCGCACTTCTCACTATCCCCTAAGCCGCACTGCCAACTACAAAAACATTATTTTTTATTGTCAATTCAATGCAAATTCCACATACCAGAAATCGCCATCATGTGCCATGACGATAAGCGTGGGCGGTCATATTCTGCCATCTCACACGATCACCAGAGTCGTGTATTAGCTCCGTGTTCTTGTCTCGACCAAGCCACGTGGCCAAGCCATCCAGATATATACCTCTTTGCCTTCCCTTGTTCTTTTCCCCGCAATCTTGCCCTACCAGAAATAGCTCCACCCATTTCACGATGCATTCAAGTCAGAAAAGAAAAACTAGCTCTTATTATCACCATCATCAAGTAGCATCTCCTGAGTGATGGTTGTCCATACTTTGTCTCCAACACCATTCTTCCTGCGTCTTCGCGGTAGATTACGCAGACTTCTTCCGCTCCATTTCTAGATGCTTTGCACCCAAATGTACCGCTCTCTTCCACTCCACCTCTAGATGCTTTCCACCCACATGTACCACCCTCTTCCACCCCATTTCTAGTTGCTTTCCATCCACATGTACCACTCTCTTCGACCCCATTTCTAGATGCTTTCCACCCACATGTACCACTCTCTTCGACCCCATTTCTAGATGCTTTTCACCCACATGTACCACTCTCTTCCACCCCATTTCTAGTTGCTTTCCATCCACATGTACCACTCTCTTCCACCCCATTTCTAGTTGCTTTCCATCCACATGTACCACTCTCTTCCACCCCATTTCTAGATGCTTTTCACCCACATGTACCACTCTCTTCCACCCCATTTCTAGTTGCTTTCCATCCACATGTACCACTCTCTTCCACCCCATTTCTAGATGCTTTCCACCCACATGTACCACCCTCTTCCACCCCATTTCTAGTTGCTTTCCACCCACATGTACCACTCTCTTCCACCCCATTTCTAGATGCTTTCCGCCCACATGTACCACTCTCTCCCCCATTTCTAGATGCTTTCCACCCACATGTACCACTCCCTTCCACTCTATCTCTAGATGCTTTCCATCCAAATTCACCATTCTCTTCCCCCATTATAGATGCTTTCCACCCCATGTACCACTCTCTTCAACTCCATCTCTAGATGCTTTCCACCCACATGTACCGCTCTCTTCCACTTCATCTCTAGTTGCTTTCCATCCACATGTATCGCTCTCTTCCACATCTCTAGATGCTTTCAACCCACATGTACCGCTCTCTTCCACTCCATCTCTGGTTGCTTTCCACCCACATATACCGCTCTCTTCCACTTTATCCTGCACTTATAATAAAGTATGAAACTGGCCACAAGTGAATTCGAACCAACTCCATTTGAGTTGTAAGCTAGGCACCTATGCAACTCCAAACCTCAAACAGATAGATTACACAGACAGCCGCAGAGAAACACAGAAATAGCGATGGACAGATATATAGGTAAGAAAGAGAAAACAGTAGCGCGAGGGAAAACGAAAGAACAAAACTACAGGTAAAATGTTCCCTTTATCGCGTCAAGTACTTCGCGTAAACATCGCCGAGTTTCGTCATTAGCTTGAACTTTTAAACATCCGACGTTTAGCTGCAGAAAAACAAAGTCGGTAGAAAGATAAATTGTACTGCGGGATAGAAGCAGAAACAGAGCATAAGAAAGTCTTCCAACAACTTTCACTGCATGGGGTGTAATCACAAAAACACAGGCCAACATGCAGGCACCCAGACTTCTCCATGGGTGCGCAATGTCTGCACTGTTCCGACATTGGTGGGTGAGTGTTTAGAGTTAATCGACAGAGCAACGCGCATGCTGAGGAAAATCACTTCACGCTGAGTAGATAGACAGACAAACAGACAGGTAGTCAGACAAATAGATAGACAGATAGATAGGCAGACAGACACACATATATAGACATAAAGATAGATAGACAGACAACCCAATTAGATCGACATAAAGGTAGGTAGACAGATAGACAGATTAGACAGATAAATAGACATATAGGTAGACAGACAGACACATAGACGGACAGATACATAGACAGGTAGATAGATAGAAAAATAGATAGACAGACATACAGATAGGTAGACAGACATACAGATAGGTAGACAGACATACAGATAGGTAGACGGACATACAGATAGGTAGACGGACATATAGATAAGTAGACAAGACATATAGATAAGTAGACAAGACATATAGATAAGTAGACAGACATATAGATAGGTAGATAGACATATCGACAGATGGATGTATAAACAGATGGACAGACAACGGATTGATGGATATACAAACAAATGGGGGAATATACAGACAGACAAACATAGATAGAAAGACAGACAAGACAGGCAGGCATACAGATAGATAACTAAATAGATAGAAGAAAGACAGACAGATAGAAGACAGACAGACAGACAACTCTATTTTCAAGGAATCACAAATTGGCCACGCAGTCCCGTCTTACATTAGGCTCTTCAATCCACCCATATTTCTTATGTCAATTATATGGTGTGTATTACGCACCATGGTCTCTATGGCTAAAGGGCTTGCGAACGCGGTTTGTGATCCCGTATACCCGGGTTCGAAACACAGCGGTGCTGGTTTTTTCGAAAAAGGTATAGGGGCTGGTCGTTCAATGGCAAACTACTGAACGTAACACTTGCCTGGTACATCAACAGCAGCTGATAATGCTGGTGTTGACTGCATCGTCCCGTAAGGGATACGCAACAAAAACATTACGTATCAGAATGCACACATGCTATACGTATTGTGCTGAGGGTTAGTTAGTAGTTAGCTAGGCTTCTTTCAGTCCTGAAGGACTATAGAGTTGTGCCGCTGATATAGCAATGGCAAACTACTGAATGTAAAACTGCTTAGAAAAGCAACCGGGGGGGGGGGGGGGGGGGGGGGGGGGGGAGGAGACTGCAAAGTAGTGCAAAGAACATGCAATTTAAAAACACAAATATTTACTAAAGAGACCCGTCCAACAAGAACTCAATATTGAAGACGATTGGTGATCAAGACAAATACAAATGGAGGACAATACAATGTTTTGGGCTGGTAAAAAGGCATGCATGTCTGGAAAGGGTTAACTATAGGAGTTTCAATGAAATCGGAGAGTAGAAAGGCCACAGCGTAGATAGATTCAAGATGTGATAGATAATTTACACACGACGGCAACAGGGGTAGGCCATCTGGCGTATGATAGAGATAAGAGGAGAAAGATTTACGAGAGCAAGGTTCTACACAGGACACGCCACTGGGAGATGATGATTAGTTAGTTTATATACAACTACTGAGGGATATTTAACGCGCGCTATGTGTACTCGTATTCCCTCTATCTTTTTGTCCTTGGTAGAGACGATTAGGAATCCGATACACTACCCATAGATCAGAAGGGACCAAAGCATCCTACAGTTTCATATTTCCTAAACATAAATCATCGCCTGTAACGGGAAACGCGGTGCCCAAATGGTGGATTGGCCAGACTCTTAGCTTGCTAGATGGCAAGTGGGTCAATTATGATGTGGTCCCCCTTAAACAATAGACAGCACGTTAATACATATTTGGTACAAGTAAATTCATGAGTTTCACACTGGTCCAGTATAAACGGGGCTTAGTACCCAGGACACACTGACAGAGGAATTTGAAACTCTGAAGAATGTCTTAAACCTGATGGGTACGCCACAGGATTTATAAAATGTCACTGCCAACAGCCCAAACCAAAACCAGACGAAACTGCAGTCTCTAAACTAAAGGTATTCATCCAACTAACCTTTCGAGGGGATGACGTAATGCAACGTCTACAGGACCGGCTAATAACAGCAGTCGGCCAAAGATTATGTTATTGGGTACATAACCACACCTATTCCCACCCCAGCAGTAAAAGAACCTGTTCCCCTGTACGCTAAATCCAATTGTATTTACCAATTCACATGTAGGTGCCAGTCTACCTACATCGGCAGAACAGAGCGGCGGTTGAACAACAGAGTTGCTGAACACATACCTCAATGGACTAACAAGATACTACGCACAGGCGATGGGAGCCTAGGGAGGCCGACACACCGGAAGCTTCCCGCTTCATCAATTGCTAGGCATGTGTTGGAAAGCGGCAATGTGATTGATAGAGACAGTGCCTTTTGCGTGTTGTTTAACACACAAAATAGTCACTTGTCAAAGTTTGCAGAAGCCATAATGATTAATGTACATAGGCCAGTTTTGTGCTAACAGAAAGACATGTTAGTCAGTTTAATATTACCGCGGAAGACAATTGATATTACTGTGCGAACATGTGTATATTTCAGCTTGAAGGATTTATCTAGTTATTTTACTTTATGTTGCGTGAATTCTGCAGTATGTACCTGACGAGATGCAGCGAAATATGCCAGGAAATAAATCGTGCAATCTATTGTTTGTGTCTTCGTTATTCAAATGTTAATAAATGTCTTTATCATTTCAGTATCGTTCAGTAGCTTTGTCTTCTGGCAATCAATATGTTCAGACCCAGCCCACCGCTGGCCGTGCCCATACCCCTACGTCATATTGATTGAACAACCGGCTGCGCACCCCGGCAAACAATCCACAAAATCAAGCCTGGTCAAGAAGTAGAACCAGGACAGCTGCTTTGTTAATTACACCCACAATCTGCAATACAGATCATCAACTGCACTTGACAAAGTTGCCCGCCAAGCTAATGCAGGGCGCCAAATTAGGTGCTAATATTAACACACTATCGCCTCTTGCACGAGCAGGTTTTGACAGAAAGCGCCAATTGTCTCTATCTACTCGTCTAACAGTCTATTATTAGCTGGCAGCTGGCACGACTGCGGCTTCATTACCGCTGAATTAGCGAGCTGGCTACAGAAGGGTCGCAGCTCTACCATGATCTTTATTTGTTGCTCCTCTCCTAACCTTCAGTGCAGTAGGAAAAGTATCGGGCGGTGCAACTCATATGAGATAAATATTAACCACGTACCTACCTACCTAGAATGTCAATCCCATTTAGATAGCCTACCTAAACTACCCACCTTCCTACCTACGTACCTAACAAGCTATGTTTAATGAAAACCAGATGTGCCTGACAGTTTCTCCATCTGTGTCTAGAGGTTGTTGAGTTTATATCACGTGGGCACGTAAGCACATACATGCATGTATTTATGTGTCTCTCTGTGCAGTTTGTATGCATGCAAATGATGCGCTCCATATGAGAGAGAGAGAGAGAGAGAGAGAGAGAGAGAGAGAGAGAGAGAGAGATAAAGAGAGAGCGTGAGGGACACACCAGAACGAGTCAGAGAGAGCGAGACACACGAGAGAGAGAGAGAGAGAGAGGAATATAGTGAGAGAGAGAGAGAGAGAGAGAGAGAGAGAGAGAGAGAGAGAGAGAGAGAGAGAGAGAGAGAGAGATGCATATAAAATGCAAGAATATAAATAAGAGGTAAACAACATCGCGATCTAGAAATAACAATACTTCCATCAAAAAAATTATTCTGCATCACATATGAGCAGTCGGCAGCAAAATAATGGCTTAGGGCGGCAATATTGAAGCGCATCTGGCCTCTGATTTGTTTAAACCTGGTAACTTTATAACATAACGTTGTATCAGAAAGCTACAGAACGCGGTACAACACACCCGTATAGTGTCACCCGTTTTTGCCAAGATGTAAACAAATAAATCCGAAAAAAAAACTATAGTTCCATTTCATGTTATAAATAACATGTCCAATAAATCTTAACTTTCCACGTCTACTTTCTCTAATCAATTTATCGTTATGTTTTTTGAAGGACTGCCTCATGCATTTGTCTGCCTTCCATGCTACCCTTAGTATTTTTCTCATAAATAATATTTCCACTGCCAGTTAGATGTTTAAAGCAAGGTATTCCCTCGGTGAATGTAAACACAGACACCATTAACGATACATTGCACGGTGTCTTCTATTTCGCTGCATCTGTAACTATGCAGCATGTACCCGACGACGAGATGTAGCGAAATATGCCAAGAGGTAGCGAAATGTATCAGGCATGAAATCTTGGAATATATTGTTTCTGGCGTCTATATTTGAATTAGAAGTGTCTCTGCTGGCTTGCTTATTGCCCACGTGCCACATGCAGGGAACAGTAGTGGTTCTATATAGCGCCTGCAACTTCTTTTATTTTTTTTCTCACGGCATTTGTATTGGTGAAAATGTTTTCCATCTTGCAGATTGCTACTTTTGTTACGGTGATTCTTGTTCTAATCTCTACAATGCATCACCCTTCATAGTATGCGACTGTTCCAAGATAGAAAGTTGTGGGACGACATGTGGAAAGTTGCAGGGCGACGTGTGGAAAGTTGCAGGACGACATGTGGAAAGTTGCAGGACGACGTGTGGAAAGTTGTGGGACGACGTGTGGAAAGTTGTGGGACGACGTGTGGAAAGTTGTGGGACGACATGTGGATAGTTATGGGACGACATGTGAAAGTTGCAGGACGACGTGTGGATAGTTGAAAGACGACATGTGGACAGTTGTGGGACAACATGTGGACAGTTGTGGGACAACATGTGGACAGTTGTGGGACAACATGTGGACAGTTGTGGGATGACATGTGGAGAGCTGTGGGACGACGTGTGGATAGTTGTGGGACGACATGTGGATAGTTGTGGGACGACATGTGGATAGTTGTGGGACGACATGTGGAGAGTTGTGGGACAACGTGTGGATAGTTGTGGGACGACGTGTGGATAGTTGTGGGACAACGTGTGGAGAGTTGTGGGACGACGTGTGGAAAGTTGTGGGATGACATGTGGATAGTTATGGGACGACATGTGAAAGTTGCAGGACGACGTGTGGATAGTTGAAAGACGACATGTGGACAGTTGTGGGACAACATGTGGACAGTTGTGGGATGACATGTGGACAGTTGTGGGACAACATGTGGACAGTTGTGGGACAACTTGTGGACAGTTGTGGGACGACATGTGGAGAGTTGTGGTACGACATGTGGAGAGTTGTGGGACAACATGTGAAGTGTTGTAGGACAACGTGCGGAGAGTTGTAGGACGACATGCGGAGAGTTGTGGGAGTTGTAGGACGACATGTGGATAGTTGAGGGACGACATGTGGAGAGTTGTGGGAGTTGTAGGACGACATGTGGAGAGTTGTGGGAGTTGTAGGACGACATGTGGATAGTTGAGGGACGACATGTGGAGAGTTGTGGGACGACATGTGGATAGTTGTGGGACGACATGTGGAGAGTTGTGGGAGTTGTAGGACGACATGTGGATAGTTGTGGGACGACATGTGGATAGTTGTGGGACAACATGTGGAGAGTTGTGGGAGTTGTAGGACGACATGTGGAGAGTTGTGGGAGTTGTAGGACGACATGTGGATAGTTGAGGGACGACACATGGAGAGTTGTGGGAGTTGTAGGACAACATGTGGAGAGTTGTGGGAGTTGTAGGACAACATGTGGATAGTTGAGGGACGACATGTGGAGAGTTGTGGGACGACATGTGGAGAGTTGTGGGACGACATGTGGAGAGTTGTGGGAGTTGTAGGACGACATGTGGAGAGTTGTGGGAGTTGTAGGACGACATGTGGATAGTTGAGGGACGACATGTGGAGAGTTGTGGGAGTTGTAGGACGACATGTGGAGAGTTGGAGTTGTAGGACAACATGTGGATAGTTGAGGGACGACATGTGGAGAGTTGTGGGACGACATGTGGAGAGTTGTTGGACGACATGTGGATAGTTGTTGGACGACATGTGGAGAGTTGTGGGAGTTGTAGGATGACATGTGGAGAGTTGTGGGAGTTGTAGGACGACATGTGGAGAGTTGTGGGAGTTGTAGGACGACATGTGGATAGTTGAGGGACGACATGTGGAGAGTTGGTTGAGGGGCTAAATCGGTTTAAACGTGGCCGAGAGTTTACAGTGCCCACATCAGGCTCAAGATACACGATTCAATCTCAACACAGGCTTAGGCACTTGACCAAGAAACATTGTTATCCAATATCATGCTCTCCTGAGTAGTGAGCCTAGATACCCAGCCTTCTCGAATAAGGGTGACAAACAGGAGGTACCATGAGAAGAATGCAATTACGATTATCAATGATTGAGGGACATATAACACGACGACAGAATTAAATATGGCAGGTATCTGTTTTCATGTAAATGCACTTTCCTGTATGAGATATGAGGTTGGATAAAGTGTGCTGCTAGCAGGTGGCCTCTCCTGTTACCACCCCATCCGTTGCTCACCGGGCAGCGGATGGGAGTATGTTGACAATGTAAAACCTGTAGGAGGAAATGGTACCAAACTATTCCTAATCCTGACCGGCCAGTCGGTGTGTGCACACCCCGCTGGGGTTAGAGTTTGGGAATGGGAAGTAGAACTCTGTAGTACAGTTCCCGTGTAGATGGCACTTCAGCGGCGAGACAGAAGAAACGTCCGCAGTTTCACTCTTTGGGATCAAAGTTAAGACTCGTGTCTTCCAGAAGATAAAAGGATTCCACGCGGATATCCAAAACCAGGGTGGGAGGGCAGCCAGCTTAATAATCACCAATGACCCATCCATTACCGTGCGGTGAATACAAACATGAGCTTAAACATCAACATCACCAATATACCACGCGACCATTGAAACAGGTGCTCAACAGACGTAAGGCGGAAGAGGTGGCCAATCTTTCCATCGCACTGACCAGCGACGAGCACGTGTCCGACCGGGCATACGACATTACCAACTATCAACTTCGCTAGTGCGCCCGCCTTTTAATACCAGGTATAATACGGTATCAGACACCAGCAGAAACACAGGTGTCAATAAACAATTATGTGCAACACCAGCACATCTGTTTTGCGAAAGTCTAGCCTACAGACACCAAAGCTGTAAGCACCAGTTTCAAGTGAAGAAATATAAATAAATCATCGATGATTATGCTTCGATTTCGGTGTATCTGAAAGCACACCACAACCTTAGGGTGTGCAAAATAACAGAGAACGCTACATGCCAGCAAATGTCGCAGGGTTAAGTGTTGCACGTGATTGTAACTAAAGACGCCAACAGTGTGAATACACTGGGGAAAGGGGGAGGAGAGAAAGATATGTTACCGTAAGATGGCTGGGAGGAAAGGTGTACAATGGGAGGGACGGGGGAAGACAGGTTGCTGTTTACAGGCAGAAATAAATAGTTAACAATTAAGTCGATATATTAGGCAGATAGATAGACAGATGGGTTTACAGATAGATAGAAAGCCGATGGATGAATGGATAGCCAGACAAAGATGAATGTATAGATAGACAGACATACATAATAACAGATAGATAGATAGATAGATAGATAGACAGATAAAGTAGATAGGTGGATGTATAGATAGATAGACAGATAGAATAAGATGGATGGGCAGACAAACTAAAGAACAGGTGTTTGGATATATCTGCTAACAGATTAAGGTAATCAGCAAATTCAGGCAGTTTAATTCTTAGTTTACCGTGTGCCACGTGAAGTGCCTAGCAATCTCCCCAAATTTACGAAACAGCATTTTGATAGTAACAGAGACTGAGTAAAATACAGTACAGGACTCATTGCTCAGTCCAGTATTGTTACAAAATACTTCTGGTTATCCTATGTTGGCATGTGAGTTTTCAGTTATAAATCGACATGAAGAAGTGAACTTCAAATGACTATTACCATGCATGACTTGCGTGCAATCTACAAAATTGAGCTTGGCAAAAATATGTTGTTAAAAGTTTAAGAGCATACACACGTTAAATAACACGCATGCGCAAGCAGGTTGCAAGGGAGACAACCGCAGTATTGCTACACTCAACGCTAAGCAAAATGACAATGACCGGTTATCTTTCCCTGATCAATACTAGCAGCACTAGAAATAACATGCTGGACGTTTCACCGCCGTTAACAACACCCGGATGTTAGTTAACATTATAAACAGCTGCACAGTAAATATACTGCACTCACACGGTTTTAAAATGAACACCTGTTGGTGGTGGTGGTGGGGAGTGGGGGGGCGGCTCTCTCGGATATTTGATACCATTGGTACGAGGGTAAGGTAATAAGGAAGTCACAAATAGTTGTAGAAAAATAACTCAATAAGTTAACAACTTGAAACCAGTTTATTTTTATACATACATTGTCCCTTTATTTCTCAACATAATTTCCACAGATACTGATGCACTTATCCCATAGTTTTATCAGTTCTCCCAAACCGACTGCTTAAAATCTGCGTCCCGTTTTCATTTACCAGCCATCCCACAAAACTGTATGACTTACTTATTGACTCTCGCTCGTAGCTTTTTTTTCCTACCCAACTATGCACCTCTTTACTGGAAATTGCTAGGAGCTAAGTCCATTGAAAAATACGCCTTGGTGGGAGACATTTCGCGAATGACGCCGAAGTTCAATGTGAAGTGAAAACATGGTTTAGAAAACAGAGCACACAGTTCTACGCAGCCGGTTTGGGAGGACTGATAAAACGATGAGATAAGTGCATCAATGTTGGTGGAAATTATGTTGAAAAATAAAGGGACAATGTATGTATAAAAATAAACTGGTTTAAAGTTGTTATCATATTTAATTATTTTTTCTACAGCCATGTGTGACTTACTTATTAACCTACCCTCGTATGTTAATTTTGTATAAACCTGCCTCTCAAGAGTTCACCCCTGTGAAACTTGCTCCCTATGTTGCTGTCTTGCTTACGCAATGTCATCAATATCATCATCATAGAGCAGTGTCATCTTCACAGGGAAGGTTAACGGCTCACCTGTTTCTGTCTAGTGCATTCGGTGTACATTCCGATAATCTATATCCGGAACATGTAATGACGTTGACCCTAGACATTTAAACAGATTCACATGTTACATTTTCTCACTGCTGCCATAGATGGAGCCCATTAAATATGTGCTTTCTTGGCAACTACCATGCATTGAGTTTTGCAAACCAAGAATCCCTGGTTCTGGCTTCCCTTCACCACTTTTGTCTGGAATGGTTTGTAGACAACTCCACGACTCTTGTTATCTAAAAACCTATCACTTGGTCACAGTACCTTATAAAGTATAGGGTATATTTTTAATGACTGTGGGGTTTTTGAAAATATCGCCGTTCCAAGTTTTGTATTTACCCTCTGTGGAGTTCATGCAACATAAAAGGTGAATACAAAACTTGGAACGACAACATTAAAAAAAACCCCACAGTCAATAAAAATATACCCTATAGTTATTTAAAACAAAGCCCGGTAGTAGGAACCTGCTTTGGGTATATGAAAAGTTAGGACCATCACACTTTTTTTATGCCTGAATGTATTGAGGAATCAGCATTAAATATTTCCCTACCATAGCGAACGATAAAAGCTGTAATGTTCTACTCATTAGACCTACTGACTGGCACCTTGCCGTCTTGATAGACAATTGTAAAATGGAGTTATACCTCTCCATAACACAAAACCTGGGCTGAATTTAGAGACATTGTATTGCCCATGCAGCATGATCCCTTTCTCAACCTGCCTTATTTACTCCAGAGGAAAGGTAACACCAATACATCTGGAACAAGACAAGCAGCAGAAGCTGCTGGATAACAAAGCAATACTCTAAATGTCCGCCTACTACACGCCCCGTAAAGTAGCGACGAGTAGATGCTCTATCAAATGTTAGTCTACACAGATACAGCAGGCAGCAAAATGCAGTATTAAATTAAATACAATATGTAAAAATGTAATCCTGTAGACAATAGCATACAAGATTAAAATATTCATTGTCAATCGAGATGAGGAAAATAATTCTCAAGAGCTGTATTGAGCCAATCCTGATATATGGAAGAGAGATCAATTAGCAGACAGATAACGAATAATTGGGAATTATATCAAAGCTGAAGAGATGTGGTTTTATAGAAGAATTATGAGAATACCATGGATGGGTAAAAAGAGCAATGAAGATATCTAGAAAGAATTTAACTCACAAAGAGAACTGGTTACATAGGTCATAAGAAGACAAGCGACAATCTTTAGGTATCTAATGAGAAGAGGAAAGCTGCAGTACATCTTCATAATGGGAAGGTAGGAGGGGAAGAGAGGCAGGAGATGACCAAGAAATAATATACTGGACAGTTTGAAATCATGGCATGGAGAAATGTCAGTATCAGAAATGAATGTCAGCACAAGAGAGAGAAGACTGTAGAAAGACAATCTCCAACACCACACCACATGGATTATAAGAAAGAAACAATAACACACCCGCTTTAACAAAAGTGCAACCGTATGACAAATAATAAAAAATATTCCAATACGCTTATGTATATTTCCCTGGAATGAAGGTGCGTCAAAACACAAAACCATAACAAGCACAGTGCAACTTGTTAGTCGTGTATCAGTAAAGTGAGTGGCCACATGTCCTGCATTCGCATGCCTTACCCTCATCCATATCTTCCGGCGGAGCAGGAAGTGAGTCAATGGAGCGGTCAACATTGTCTCCATCACCATCAGTGTCATTGTTGCTAACAAAACTCTCCTCTAATTGTTCTGTAGAAAGGGACATCAGCAAACTCCAGGACAATTGTTAACGAGGAGACATGGGAACATGGACTTCTCTGTCAGTAACACAGCCCTATACATACTGACAATCTCTGTCACAGGCAGGACCTAAATATCACTGACACCAGCTTCCCACTAGTCTCTGTCTCTGTCAGTGGCACCACCTCATGGTCTAATGGATATCTCAGTCAATGACCACCTCATGTTCAATGATTATCTCTGTTGATGACACCATTGCATGTCTAATGAATATCTCTGTCAGTGAACCACCCTTTAGTTAGTGACTATCTCTGTCAATGACACCACCCTATAGCTAGTGACTATTTCTGTTAATGACATCATTCTGTGATTAGTATCTCTGTCAATGACACCACCCCAAGACTAGTATTTCTGTCAATGACACCATCTATAGTTAGTGATTATTTCTGTCAATGACGCCACTACATGACTAGTATCTCTGTCAATGACACCACTCTAAGACTAGTGATTATCTCTCACTGTTAGGTCACACCGAGTCTAGTAACAATGACAATGTCACCATCTTATGTCTAGTAACTTTGACATCATCAACCCATGTCTAGTATGACCGCACCCCATGACAAGTGACCCCCATCCCATACTAAGTGACTCCACCTCATGTTGAGGACCACACCACATACCCAACTTCAAGTGACCACACTCCATGTCTAGTGATTATTTCTAACAATGACACTACACCAAACTGACATTAACTACTACACAAAAATCACCAAATCTAGACAAATACAAGTAGAAGGATGAACTATCTGTTCAGTTAAGCTTGTACACTATTCAAATGTAGATTATATGAGTGTTTACATCTCTGACTAGCAACAGAGTAACGTTGTCTGGACTGTGACCATGTCCTAAGAAAGTGGGTACTCATAGAATGTGACTGTTCTATTTTTGTTGTAACATGAATTATTCTCAAACTTGCATCTTATATACCCCCATCCCCTCTTTTTCATGAGCTCATTTCCTTGTGTAGTCTCTCTCTCTCTCTCTCTGACATACACAATTCAGTCACTTTGTGAACATATACAAATGACATGTATCCACAGAATACACAATGTCAACAGAATAAAACACATACTATAATAAATCTCTCCAGAACACTTAGTCATCTTGTGAGGACAAAGACTCTACTGCACCCATACTAATGAACTCCCCAGCAAACAACTTCCGTAAAACTATAAACAAGAGAACCTGAGAGACAAGAAGACACTTAGAGACAAGTAAACACTTACCATTAACAATATTATCTTGTTGCTGATAGATGTACTGCCCTCTTGATCCTGTAATAGTCTCCGACTGCTGCTGTCTTTCATCAAAGCTCTGAGACTGCAGTGACAATAAACAAAACATGAATATGTATGGATTGTCTCCTGAATTACCTTTGTGAACAAGTCATGAAACACAAATTGAGACAACAAAATGAAGATTACAGACCAGATCATGAGGACATCAACAAACAAGGCAGAACCAGGATCTTCAGACACAGAGCAGGACATTTGGGACTCCTTCAATTAGAGACTTGCTACTGGCCCAGCCTACACGATTGCCTATAAGTTGCCAGAAAGAGGACGTACTACTTATGGTTCATTGTAGCAACTCTAAAAGACAAACTGAGGGCCGGGGGAAACTGCAAGTGCACTATCCTGTTAGTGACCCATATGTAAACAGACACTGCAAACAGTTGCTGAAGAAGAACCATTTGTCAACTCTAAAGCATCGTTTGTCATGAAGTATGACTGCCTTTATTTCCCAGAATATATTCTGGTACACATTGTAGGCTGGATTGATCTGGGAGCCTAGGTCAGTGAAACATCACAATTTTGAGGGGGATTTGAACACAGATTACAAGGCGGCTGAAAGACAGCGTGCTGGCCACTGCATTACCATGTCTCACTAATCTGTAGCAGTGGCAGGATATATCTTCCCTCAATCTGTCATCTAAAGCCATGATCTTACAGCCTCAGTTCTGTGAAAGGAAATTCTCAACTGCACCTCCAAGAGTACAGGCCAATGCACACAAGTGCGGAAGAAGCAGTATAGGAAAATTGAGCAGAGCTTGGCACTCCCCTGTCTTGACAGCTGCATACTGCTGTCAAAGCAGAGGTCATAACCCTACCTTGTGAATGTGGAAAGCAGAAGAAACCAGCAAATTATTTCCCCAAAAAGAAGTTTACCAGCGGGTCACAAATCTTCAATGCTTGAGTGACATGTTCAGAAGCTTTGTACCAGTCTTCAGACAGAATAACCAGCCAGATATGCACAGTTCTAATTTCAAACCAGCCTGTCAAATGGGTATTAGTTTCTTTCACTTCTTCTTTTGTTCATTGTTTCTTTTTCTGAAAAGTCAAGACTGAAGGAAGTTGGTCATCTCAACCACTACAATTGACACTGAACTCAGTACAAACAACTTCAATGGAGCTGTGGATACACACGAGATAAAGAACTGAGAATATTATTCAAACTACTGGAATAAATTGGTACTCCACCTTGACCAAAGGTGCTCCTTTGAGAGGGGATACCCCTATCCCACCACACAGGATTCTGTGATCACAAATGTACATTATTGTTGGTGCTATGAAGCTTGAGCGCTGTATTGAGATTCCCCCAGTGTGATCTATAGAAGGAAACTGCAGTACTTTATGTAAGGTGTAACTATTTGTGTGTATGAAGTCTCCTCCTAGGCTTTGGGTTGTAATCTGTTGACCATCAAATACCTCAAGCCTGTGGAGGAAATACTGACCACCCCAGCCAGTCCGCATGTGCCATGCTGAATCCTGACCTGTTACATGCTGACATGCCTGTCTACAGATGTGACCTTCCTGTAACAGTCTTACACACACAATGGTTTCTGAGCTTGGAGAGTGGAAGCACAGCTCTACAATACAGTCCTAATGGAGGTGGTACTTTGGTAGTGGGTCGGCACTTATCTCTGTCTTCTACACCAGCCTTTCTCCATTTGATGCAAACACTTTTTTTCATGACTCAGGCAAACACCTTTGCATTGGTTAACATTTCGTCTTCCAGAGCATTCACAACCAACAATAACAACAACAACACAACCAACAATATAGGTGTTCCTGTGTAGTGAAGATGATCCTTTACACAACATCAATTGCCTGTGACACCATGAACTACAACTCAGCATGTACAAAGTCGCTTAAAAGTCGACAGGGTCGACTTCATCGCACCGGGTTTTATCCCATATGGCTCGGTCTCTTTCCGCAGCGCGGAAAGCGTCGCACAAAGCACGAACTCCATAGCTTTTAGCGACGGCCCACAGGAGTCTCCGAAACATTTAACTCGTAAACCGAAGGGTGCGGCCCGGAATCGAACCCACAACCTTCGGAGCACGAGTCAAACGGCTTGACCACTTCGCCACAGTACAAACATGTCAACAAATACAAAGATACATGATACATATTTACTACTCAGACACAACAAGGTCACTAATGAAACACAACAGGGTCACTCACCATTTTTATTTGCCTTTTCGCTTTGCCAGGAGGGATGCCTAGAGTGAAAGAGAAAAAAAAATGACATCTATATTTAGACGCCGTTGAGCATACTTTTAGCAAAACCCAATTTTATTGTGCATAATTAGTGTAAAGTTCTGTTGCACTATTCACCCATGATTATATGGCAAGTCCTTTGCAGACCAGTGCTCTAATCACTGCCTTCACCAGTTCCCATCTCGTGCAATTTCATGCCCACGGTGCCTTCAATACTCTGTGTCCACTCTCATGTTTCTGTAGCAAGTCCCAGGCCAACCCTCCTGAAATGCCCCTTATGACATGCATAGTATGTTAGTGTTACTATTCTTTACTTCAAATATGAGTCCTGGTAAAATACAGGTTTCTTCTTTAGTGTTTGTGGGGATTTGTATATTTGAATGGTGTCACAGAAGAGATGCCCATCTCAGAATCTTACTGTTTGTTTGCTGGTGCTGTGCCATAGGCTCTTCATGTTTGTTGTCCATAATAATAATAATAATAATAATCATAATAATAATAATAATAATAATAATAATAAAACCCTAGTGTAACAGCCAGTCCCCTTTTGGTAGGCCAGTATATTCATCATAGCTAATAACAAGTGCCGCCACACCAGTCATTACTATTAGTGAGTTTAGTATTGATTTTTCATTTTCCCATGCCTTTATAATGTATATCTTTTATATTGTTGCCGTTTTCAGTTGGCCTTGAATGATGTGTGAATGATATAATTTATGAAAGAGAGTGATAGAAGGGCAGAATGTAAGACGGGCCTGTGTGCCCAATTCTTAACCCTCTGAAAATAAAGTTTTGTTGTTGTTGCTTTTTTATTTTGGGTGTTCACCCGCTTTGAACTTAAGCATAGTCCATATTGATTTTTGCCTGTGGATTCATGTTGTTGTATTATTAGATACAGAATATGCTGAAGCCAACAGCCCTGTAAACTATATCTACCATACCCCCTTCTCTTGCAATATATCCTCATGCAAAAATAAGTCCACTGCACTAGAAGTAGTAGCATGAGTGTGACTCCTTGAGTTCAAAGCGAATAAATGCACAAAAAATATATATATACATACACTATTCCAACCCATCTGACACAACAAACTACTCATCAAATGTTCTTGATCTATACACTATTCCAACCCATATGACACAACAAATTACTCATCAAATGCTCTTGATATATTAATCTCCAAAAGAAAACCAGTCCTTCCAAACAGCTGCCAACTCACAATACCAAGACCAAAAAATTAGTGACCGTTGATCACTTTTTAGTTGTTGACAGATTAAACAGTAAAGCATGATGAGGCAAGACAGGAATAGAGGATGACAAAAACGTGGATGATTATGATGTGGAACAAAAGGTAGAGGAAATAATTAGCAGGAACTACAGAAAAGGTTGAACACGGAGGAGAAAGAGGAAGAGAGAGAAAAGATAAAGGAAGGAGGGGAAGGAGAAGAAGAAAAGGAAAGAGGAAAAATGAAGGAAGAAGAAAATGAAGGAAGAAGAAAATGATGCATATGATGATGATGATGGAGTAGAAGGAAAATAAGTGAGAAGGCCACACATTTTTACAAAAAGTGTCAACTTAAAAAAAAAAAAAAAAAAAAAATCACATAAAGCTCTTGATGAGCACTAGTGGAAACACCACAAACAACCATGCCTTACCTCCTCTCTGGACCACAATGATGGTCTCCTTATCCTGCTGGCATTCTTTCAGCACCTGCACGGTCTGCTGATGAGGCAACTCCGAGACATTGACCGAATTGATCATCACCAGAAGGTCACCCTCGGCCAAGTTCTTGCACCGCGCCTGGTCCAGAATCTGCTTGACCCTCTGACCATAAGGACTGTCAGCAATCGTGAAGCCAAACCCCATTGGCCCCTTGACTATTGGGATGGTGAGGATCTCTGGCCGGCTGTTAATGGAGAGCGAGACCAGATCCGGTATGGCTTCGTCGTGATTCCCCCTTTCATGGAGCCCAGTCTCATCATGACTGTTGGAAGGGGACAAGCTGGAAGTGGAGTTCAGCCCGTGGCCCACTACAGACCTGGTCAGGTCTGGCAAGGACTTCATGCCAGCTCGCAGGTTATGTGGACTCACAGAATCCAGGAAAGTGTTCGTTGTAGCAGTGGAAGACATGTTGGATGTGCCAGCATCCTGAGGTAGTGTCACTGCCACGGTTGTGACAATTTCTGTGTTGGGGTCATCAGGGTCAAAGTTCAAAGAGTAGCCCCTGCAGGTCTCTAAATGGACGGTTTCTCCAGGTGCGATGGATTGAAACAGTCGCACAACATCTTGGTGAGTAAACCCGAGAACGCAGGTGTTGTTTACGCGTACAAGCACATCCCCTGAAGAATCACAATGACAGTGGTGAATATTCTCTTGGTGTACACTTTTTAATTAAACAATAAAAAAAAAAAAGAATCCTTTCTGTGTACCTTTCTAATACACATTTAGAAAACAGACTTAATATGATCTTGCTGTACAATGTTCCAATACACAGTTACACAAGAAGAGTCAATATTCTCTTTCTGTGCCTGTGGTTTAGTCCCTGCCTCAAGCTCTGAAGGTTGTAGGTTCTTCTTTCAAGTGAGAGGAGTGTATCACACCTAGTTACACACTCCAAAGATCAGGGTGTCTGACATGGGCATGCATTTGTCTAAGGTTTGTGTCCTCTAGACAGATTCCATCCAAGGAAATGGGTTCTAATTACCTGTGGTAGGTTTCCTTTCCTAACAATTTTGCCAGTGCTGCAGCCGTAAGATCTTCTGTTTGTAATTTCCAACTGCCGAGGATTTTTAATGCTGACAATTTTACACATGGGGGTCACATGTTGTCCAGTGCAGATGTTGATCCCGGTACCTTATGAGCCCGAGGCAAACCTCTCAGCCATGGCTGCCCCTAGGAACGGGCTCGCTGTCTTCGAGTCAGATAATCTGATGTTACCTTTCAAGACAGGATTGTCCCATGTGTGGTGAGGAATAGACTGGGTTACACAGGGCTGTCCCATGTAGTGAGGAATAGACTGGGTTACACAAGGCTGTCCCATGTAGTGAGGAATAGACTGGGTTACACAGGGCTGTCCCATGTAGTGAGGAATAGACTGGGTTACACAAGGCTGTCCCATGTAGTGAGGAATAGACTGGGTTACACAGGGCTGTCCCATGTGGTGAGGAATAGACTGGGTTACACAGGGCTGTCCCATGTAGTGAGGAATAGACTGGGTTACACAGGGCTGTCCCATGTAGTGAGGAATAGACTGGGTTACACAGGGCTGTCCCATGTAGTGAGGAATAGACTGGGTTACACAGGGCTGTCCCAGGTAGTGAGGAATAGACTGGGTTACACAGGGCTGTCCCATGTAGTGAGGAATAGACTGGGTTACACAAGGCTGTCCCATGTAGTGAGGAATAGACTGGGTTACACAGGGCTGTCCCATGTGTGGTGAGGAATAGACTGGGTTACACAGGGCTGTCCCAGGTAGTGAGGAATAGACTGGGTTACACAGGGCTGTCCCATGTAGTGAGGAATAGACTGGGTTACACAAGGCTGTCCCAGGTAGTGAGGAATAGACTAGATTACACAGGGCTGTCCCATGTAGTGAGGAATAGACTGGGTTACACAAGGCTGTCCCATGCGGTGAGGAATAGACTGGGTTACACTGGGCTGTCCCATGTAGTGAGGAATTGACTGGGTTACACAGGGCTGTCCCATGCGGTGAGGAATAGACTGGGTTACACAGGGCTGTCCCATGTAGTGAGGAATAGACTGCAGCTAGAGTTTAAAATACTAGACAATTATTATTTTGTAAGTGTTCTAAGGCAGCACGACATGAGTGTGAGTGAGTGAGTGAGTGAGTAAGAGTGAGAGAGAGTGAGAGAGAGAGAGAGAGAGAGAGAGAGAGAGAGAGAGAGAGAGAGAGAGAGAGAGAGAGAGAGAGAGAGAGAGAGAGAGAGAGAGAGAGAGAGATACACACAGATAGAGACAGTAATGAGAGAGAAACAGATGTGAGAGGGGCGGACTGATAAAGAAAGGAATGAAAGAGAGACACAAAGAGATAAAAGAGGGACAGAGACAGAGAGAAATGAAAGAGACAGAGAGAGATACAGAGAAAAGAATGAGACAGAGAAGAGAAGAGAAGAGAAGAGAAGAGAAGAGAAGAGAAGAGAAGAGAAGAGACAGACAGAAAAGGTAAATACACAAATAGGACACTAGTTAAACTTTTGTCTACTCAGCAACTATAAAACTGTAAGAGATACATCTACTCATGTGTGTTATAATTCATAACATATTTCAAAATGCAGACAAGGAATAGCAGATATATGAGTGTGTGTGTACGTGTATGTGTGCGCTGTATTCGGAACTAATAACTTCTAAAATTACTGGGCTAGACAAAACAATAACATATTCACACAATGTACCTGTTTTCAACTTGCCGCTTAAGTAGGCTGGTCCATTCTCCACCACATTTTTGATCTGCAGAAACTGAGTATCTCTGTAGTTGCCCCCTACGATTGTGAAACCCAGACCCCTGACCGACTTGACCAAGGATGTGTACGTAAACTCTCCCTTCAACTCTTCTGGATTCTTGGTAAAGAATGGTCGTCCTGAAGTGAAGAGAAATGACACCAAGTCACATTTGCTGCATAAACATCTGAACTTCTTTGATATTTGCTTGTGTGTGTTTGTGGAGAGAGAGAGAGGGAAAGAGTAAACAAAGGCTGAACTTGAAATGTGCACACATGTGTCTGTGATAGTAGGCAGGCAGGCAGAAAGACAGATATATAGATAGACAAGGTAGGCAGACAGACAGATGTATAGATAGACCAGGCAGGCACGCAGGTGGAAAGACCGACAGACAATAGAATAGAATAGAACAGAATAGAATAGAATAAACAGTCTGACAAGTGTGCTTCCACAAGATATGAACATAGAAGAAAAATGGTTCATAAACAACATAATGTCATTTCTTTGGCTTTCAATCGCTTTGAACTCATGCGTAGTCCGTACACGAGCTACTACTTCTGGTGCACTGGACTGATTTTTGCGTGTGAATTAACTTTCCCTGTTACCAGTGTCCCTGGCCATAAGGCGAGCCTCATCATTCCGACTTCTGTGGTTCTTGTAATTTACGTCCCCAAGTCAAGGATGAGAAGTCAACATGTTAGTCTAATTGTCCGATGCAGGGGTTGAACCCACTACCTCGGCATCAGCACACCCGATGTTTAAGAACGGGTGGTCTTATCCATTCGGCCATGCTGACCTGACCGTAATGTCCTGACACTGAACTACTTCAGTCATAGTAAAGGCCATAGTGATTTAGAATAATAATCCACCGCACATTTCCTGGGGGAGGGGAGGGGCAGGGGTAGACCAACAGCGTGGACACAAGGCATTAAAGACATGCATGAAGAAGGGAGACTGATGACACATCGAGTATGTCTGGTGGGCTGTCATGAAAGCAACGTTCTGCAAAGATCCAACTACATGATGATCATGTCAGCATATCTAGTCAGGATGACTAAATTAGCGCAGTCAAGGAGGCCCAAAATCTGCCTACATTGACTATTGAATTAGCATACTCAATTATGCACAGAACATGCCTACTCTGACTACTGAATTAGTGTAGGCAGGTACATGCCTACTTTGCTGAAGTAATCAAGACCACTATACACAGCACCTGTCTGCTTTGACTGTAAAACGTTGCATGTCCTCTGCAGTTCACTGCGATCAACCCCAACCCCAGGTTGAATTACCTTCAGTAGTTTGCCAGGCTTTCTGAACAATAAGTCAATGTTTAAATACAATGGACCGGCGAAGTGGATGAGCCCTCTGTCTCGCCAGCAGCATACTGGCAGTATAAGCGCAAGTCTATAAACCAGTGAAGTAATCAAGACAACTACACACAGCGACTGCCAATTGTGACAACTGATATTGTAGATAAGTATCCACACAACCTGACTATTTTAAGTATCTACACAACCTGACTATTTTGCTGAACATCTACATACATCATCTGTCCACTTCTCATCATCATCAAGTGCCCTGTTAGCTGGCGTAGTAATAAGTGCGGGGTATTTGTAAAGTCTCACTACACTGTGTGTAAAACACATTTGAAAAAATGGCTATCCACAGATCTCAGTCTTTGGTTTTCTGGATCAACTCTGCTGCTGATATTCCTCCATGTCACCATCTCAATCCATCCAGCATCAGTTCTCTTGGTCTCCCATGGCCTCTCTTCCCCTCCATCTTTCCAGTTGTCACGATGTTCTCCAGTGCCTCTATTCTCATCACGTGACCGAAAAAAAGATGTTTGTCTCTGTCTTATTGTTGTATATAATGTTCTAGTTTCATTAGCCTGTTTCAGGCAGTCGTTGTTAGTTACTCTGGCAGTCCAAGGAATTCGCAACATATGTCTCAGGAACCACATCTGTGTTGCTTCTAATTTCTTCTTAATTTGTTCATTTACATTCCAAGATTCACTGCCATACATCAAAATTGGTTCTACATAGCATTTCAGCACTCTCTTTCTTACATTCAGTGATATTGACTTTTGCATAAGATACTCTTCATTTTCTGAAATGCAGCTTTTGCTTGCCCTATTCTGCTCTTAATCTCTGTTGTACATCGTCCATCTGATGTTATAAATGCCCCTAGGTATCTAAAATTATTCACTCTGGTTAAGAATTTGTCCTATTTCTATGTCACATGTTGGTGTCACCATTTCTACTACTTAATTAGACACACTCACATACACCACATAAGCTTGGCTATTTGACAGTATTACAGCGAAAGGCAGTTGAAGAGCGCACACACGCCTCTCCTGCCCAAGAGTAAGATGGATGTAAACAAGAAAGTCTGGTTGGCTGTGCCAGGCAGTTTGTAGGACGCGTGTCTACAACAGGTGAGCTCAGTTAGCACATCAATGTAAACCGTGAACACACATTCTTATAATCAAGTGTCAACAATCTCAGCCAACACCCTCTTTCAGACTCCCTATAATACCGGGTTAAGATTTGGGCAATGCAGGCCAGGTCTGTCAAACATCCCGCCCGTTCTATCTTTCAACGTTCACACATCAGCGTGTACTGAATATACCGGGTGTGCACTACACTTTGTATGTAGAACACATTTGACAAACATTATTTCTTCAGTTGATAACACCATTCTGTTTGGAGTGCAAAGAATTACCCCAGCAGACGGCAGCCATTTGCTGCATACTGCTTCACGATGGACTGTGGAGCACACTTTTTGATGACATCATGTACTTCATCTTTTTTTTTCAAATTTGTTTTACACACAGTGTAGTGAGACTTTACAAATACCCGGCACTTATTACTGAGCGTACTTACCGTAAATATCATTATAAATATACCGAATTCAGTCATATTACAAGTTATATTTGTTTACATTGCAAAATGAATATTCCCACGTTATTTTTCTTTACCTGTTATAACATAAATATGCGGAGGATAGCATGGCCGAATGGATAAAGAGCGCTCGTTATTAAACATCCAGTGTGCTGATGCCGAGGTAGCGGGTTCAACCCCTGCACCGGTCAGTTGGACTAAAATGTTGACTTCTCGTTGACTAAAATGTTGACTTCTCGTTGACTAAAATGTTGACTTCTCGTTGACTAAAATGTTGACTTCTTGTTGACTAAAATGTTGACTAAAATGTTGAATTGGTGGCGTAAATTTCAAGTACCTCAGAAGTCGGAGTGGGTTCGATAGATGGCCAGGGACACTGGTACTAGGGAACGCTAATCCATACGCAAAAATCAGTCCAGTGCTACCAGAAGTAGCGCGTATGGACTACGCTTGAGTTCAAAGCGATCGAGTGGGGGAAAAAGCATTCACCCACCTTCAGACAGACAGACAGACAGACAGACAGATAGATAAGATAGATAGATAGATAGATAAATAGATAGATAGATAGGACATAAAATGATGCACGCCCTTTGCAGGACATGCCTACTTATTTTTATACGTATACAAATACCTATCTACCTCCCTATCTACCCACTTCCTTTCTACCTTCCTGCCTGCTTGCATGCATAATACATACACATCACACACATACATACACACCAATCAATTTATTGCCTTAATTTCGTGAAACAAACAAACAACCCTTCTTCCCTCCGGGAAAGGCAGGCCGCTCTCTACCCAAAAAAGCGACATCTCCGTTAAAAATGCCCAGTGTTCAGAAATGCTTTCAAGAGAGGCTACACATTTAACGCTACACACAGACTCTATGTGGGGGTGTCAAGCGTTAATTGGACAGTTTACAAGCCACACGAGACATCACGTTCTTCCAACGTTACTGCCAACAGATCGTGATGCATGAAAAGGGAAGTATCCACAGGCACTAAATGCCTCCCGTACTGCCGCATTTGTGTGATCTTTCTCCAAATCATGGCCGCCTGGTCGCGCCCCCTCACCCCACCACCACAGTAATTTACTACAACTCAACGTACCCAGACTTTCCCGTGCAAAATACCCACAGAGCGTTAGCCACTGTAACTTTAGAATTGGCCTATTTGGTGGCTAAAGGTCGACGATTCTCAGCTTAATTCAGCTCGTGGATACCGTTAAGAAAGCTTGGACGCTACCTATCGGAAGATGGGGATCTCTGTGGCTGAAGTGGTTTAGCCGCATATCTCGCGCTACGGAAGTCGTGGGTTCGTTTTCAGCCTCCATAATGTGGATTCACGGGTGTAATTATTTTAGCAGACCCCTAGGGGTCATCACTGGACCTCCGAGCTTCGTGTTTCACCGTATGCAATAGAACCCGGTGCAATTAAGATCATCTTCTTGCCTTTAACCTTCCTCCCCATTGGTTTTAAAAACTTTTAAAATCGAAAGATAATTCAAGGCGCCGTGGCGAAGGTGCTATAGACGAAATTCGCAATCCCGCATTCGAAACAGCTGCGGGCGGTTTTAAAGCAGGCCGACTTGCGTTCCATACAGGAATAGGCGCCAGTCGTTCAGAAAGCCATGGCAAACTACTGAACGTAAACTTGCCAAGAAATCACAAACAGCAAAACATGCTGGGGTTGACTTTGACGTCCTGTAAAGGATATGCAACTAACTAAACTAAAGTTCCAGGCACTCGAGACGCGATATCAGCATTCTCAAGATTGATAACTTGTAGAATCTATATATTTCGTTTTCTCTGTTATAAATAACCTCCTCATAACCATACATTATATAAATACAAACCATAAATAATATAAATGCAAACAATAAATAATATTAATAGAACATTATATATTATAAATACAATCTAAATAAAATATAAATACAAACTAAATAAAATATAAATACCAACCATACATAATATAAATAATAAAGTGAATCGAACAGGGCCCACTATCTTGGCAAACCAGCGCACTAACCACTACACCACCGCCAGTTACACAACCAAATAATCACTAACCGGATGTCTGTCTGCCGAGTGAAGTGACCGGCAGCTTACGTGAGAGATTGCCTGTGGTATCGTGTGAGTGCGTGCCTATCTCAACCATGGGACGGACAATGAATAAGTCGGGGTACAGAAAGTAGCATCCAGCAAGGATTACATGTATCAATGGCGGAGACTGGAGGAAGCAATCGCCCGTTCAACGCCTGCGTGTTTACCTCATCAGCTAGGTATCACTGCTAGTGTATGTAGGACAGATATGTTCAGGGCCGCGGTTCTTCTTGGACCCTCTTATGAGGGGAGTATGTAACACTAAGTTATGCAACCCAACGGTTAGTGCGTCCGACTGCGCTTCCTTTAGACAGCAGATTCCATTTAAGGTAACGGGCTCTATCTATCCGTGGGTGTGCTTTCTTTCTTAACAATTCTGCCAGAACAGCGCCTTTACGGCCTACTCGTGCGTTTTACAATTAACGTGGGATTTGTAATGTGCACACCTTGTACACAAGACCTCCATGTTTTACGCCCTTATCCGAGAGGGCTAGATCTTCGACCCAGTTATCCAAGACATCTGGGGTGTGTGTGATATCGTTAGATTCTCACATCTTGGGAAACGTCCCAGCGCTATCCTGGTTATTCATTACATATGATATATAACTCTGCAGTATGCACCTGACGAGATGCGGAGAAATATGCGAGGCAATAAATCGTGCAACATATTGCTTGTGGCTTCTGTGCTTGAAATTCACTAGGGGAATACATTGTTTAGAGAAGATATATTTAGGGCTGAGGTCGAAGGCCACCTGTACCCGCTAACGCCACGCAGTCTGTAAACTACCCCAGCATGTACACTTTAACAGGTTGAGTATCCGTGTCTCTAAACATAAAAGCCAGGTGCTATAACGAACTCGGCTAACGTTTCTGCGATGATCTTCTTCTTCCTGGTTCAGCACACACACGTTCGCGTTGATGACTGGAATAAAAGCTTTAGTTGATAGCAGGTTCTTCTGGTATGATTATCACCAAAGCTACACATACGCTACGTGTGTAGAGTATGTGACGATAACAATGTATGTACAAAAAAAGTTTGTTGCATATCCTTTACAGGGCGTCACAGTCAACCCTAGCATTTTTTGACTGTTTGTGATATCTTGGCAAGTTTACATTCAGTAGTTTGCCATTGCTTTCTGAACTACTGACACTCATACACTGTATGAAAACCAGCGCAAGGCGATCTGCTGCCAAATCGCCCAAAGCTGTGTTTTGAATGCGGTATGCGGGATTACGAATAGTGTCCGTACCCCTTCACGCACAGCAGCGGCTTTTAAGGGATAAAGGCAAGAGGGTCGAATTAATTGCACTGGGTTTTGTCCCATCTAGCTCGGTCTCCAGCCGCAGTTCGGCTAACCGCCTGCCGAAAGCTTCGCTCTAACCACACACTCCGTAGCTCCTGCCACGATCCCCAGGAGACTGAAAAAGACTGCACTCGCCAACCGAAAACGAACCCAGGACCTTCTGAGAGTAAAGCAGATGAACTGACCACTCGGCCGCGGAGACCACCGTGCATTACCAAACGGCGACGCAGACTGACAACAAATACAACATGGCCGAAGGTACTCGCGGGCGCAGGGAGAAGCGCAGGGAGAAGCCCGGGTAGTGTGCATTAGGTAAGCTTACTTGAGAGAGAGAGAGAGAGAGAGAGAGAGAGAGAGAGAGAGAGAGAGAGAGAGAGAGAGAGAGAGAGAGAGAGAGAGAGAAAGAAAGAGAGAATTAAAGAAAGAGATAGAGAAAGAGAGAGATGTACATCAATTTATAAAAGACGTGGGTGGGGAATAAATGCATGCACACGTGGAACTCATTATAGATAAAGAAGGATAAGTATGCAATGGTGAAGATAAAAACAGACTGCACTGAATTTAGGTAGAAGCAAAACAGAATTACAGAAATACCGACTAACTGGTATACAGACGAAGTGTGTGTGTGTGTGTGTTGTGTGTGTGTGTGTGTGAGAGAGAGAGAGAGAGAGAGAGAGAGAGAGAGAGAGAGAGAGAGAGAGAGAGAGAGAGAGAGAGAGAGAGAGAGAGAGCTGAAAAGGGAAGTCCGAGTGAAAAAGCAAAACATCATCAAATATGTGAAGTGCATACAGTCACGCTACGTGGATGCTTTTTTAAAATTGTTTGCATATCCTTTACAGGACATCGCTGTCAACATCAGCATCTTTCAGCTGATTGTTGATTTCTTGGCAAGATTACGCTCAGTAGTTTGCCATTGCTTTCTGAGCGGCCGGCTCACATACCCCGTAAGTTACCGACGCGATTCGAACCACTGTTGATTCTCACCGTCGTTATGTTAGTTACGAGATTATACGAGATTACGGAGAAAAGTCGCTAACCTCTAGGTCAGGAAGCCGGCCAACTAGCAAGACACAAATATCACTACAGTATATGCACAACTTTTAATAATTATTATCATGCAAAGAGTGAGGAAGAAAATACAACCTGAAATAGGGGAAGAACAATGCGGGTTTGTAGAAGGAAAGGGTACCGTAAATGCTGTGTATATGCTGCGAACAGTTATTGAACGTGCTATAGAAGTAAACTAGGATATACATCTTTGCTTTATTGACTATACAAAGGCTTTTGATAGAGTTAGACATGTCAACATGGTGGATATGCTTGCAGATCTACAAACTGATGGGAAAGACATTAGACTTATAAAAAACATATATTGGAAACAACAAGCTGCAATAAGGATTGATAGTGAAGTGGGACAGTATCAGCCAATCAAGAGAGGTGTTAGGCAGGGATGTGTGATGTCTCCAGATCTTTTTTCCCTATACAGTGAAAATATTTTCAGAAATGTAGAGGATATAAATGGAATCAGCATTGGTGGAAGAAACATCAATAACATTAGATATGCAGATGATACAGTATTAATTGCAGACAATGCGCAGGACCTGCAACAATTAGTAGTTGCGGTTGTTGTACACAGTGAACAACTGGGGTTAGAATTAAATTGTAAAAAGACTCAGGTTATGGTCGTCACTAGGAAGAAAGAAGTGCCACAATGTAATATACAAATAAATTGAAATATTTTTCAACAAGTGAATCGGTACAATTATCTTGGAACAGTCATAACATCTGATGGGAGATGTCTTGAAGAGATTAGGACAAGAATCGCCATGGCGAAAGTAGCCTTTAGCAAGATGAAAAACATTCTGACCAATAAAAAGATGTCAATTGAAACGAGAAAAAGAGTGTTGAGGGGATACATAGAGCCTGTTCTTTTGTATGGATGTGAAACTTGGACAATGAGCAGTCAAGCTGAAAAACATCTGATGGCTGCAAAAATGTGGTTTCTGAGGAAAATGCAAAGAATACCATGGACAGACAGAAAAACCAATGACCTAGTACTACAGGAGACAAATGAACATTGTAAGCTGATTAGAGAGAGTAGACGTAGACAGTCAAAATGATCTTGATGTTGATGATGATATATTCATGATGAGAGTGTCAACAAGGTAAAGGGGCTGAAACATTTGGCGTGGGAGGGTTTCTTCTGATGAGCAGAAGCCTCCTGTCGTGCTTGCTCCGCAGGGGAGTTTTTGCCACTTCACTAAATTGAATTCGGCGACAAGCGTGTTGTTGTTGCTCTCACTCGCTTTGAATTCAAGCTCCTATTAGTACAGAGAACTGAATTGTGCATAAGTATTAGATTTACTTATTACCAGTGTCCCTCACCATCAGGTACTTGTAATTTACATCGCAAAGGCAAGGACGAGAAGTAAACATTTTATTCCAAATGACCGGTGTAGGGGTTGAATCCGTTACCTCAGCATCAGCACACCGGGTGTTTAAGAACGATATGTGACGCCTGGTGTTCTGAGCTAGCATGGGTGGTTGCGAACAGCACAGGTCATGTCATGAGCACGGTGGGATGCAGAGTCGACGCCTGGGCACGTCGTCTGCGAAATGAATGAAAGACTGACCACTTGTTCCTCCGTGCATTCCTCCTACACAACTGCTGACACTGTCACAGCACAGACTCAGACCAGGAAACATGCTCCGGAACAATTTATGTACAGGTCAAACATCTCAGCTATGGTGATTCATCATGGAGCACCTTAACCTAGGATTTGACCAGTAAATAAATAGCTGGGAGTAGTTGAACAAGAAAAAGACCTCATAGATGACAAACCACACACTCCTGTGGATTTCAGACTGAACAAGTTAATGATGAACATTGTATTAAGCATGCAATGGAATACACAGATGCAACACGGGCTTGTCGGGGTGAAAGACGCAAACAGTCATAAACATATAACCAGATCATGGACAATGTGTAGAGATGAAGATAATTCTAAAGTTAATATGGAGCATGTCTTGCATGACGCTGCGATCAACCCTAGGTTAATTGTCTAGGCAGTGTTACTTTCAGTAGTTTGCCACTGCTTTCTGAACGAGAAGTCAATGTTAAAGTGTCAAAGTACAATTGACCGGTTTGTGGAATGAACCCACTACCCAGCCGCCAGCACACAGAAATGTACAAGTCAAATAGCCCTCGGCCACGCCGACCTGTAGATTGCATGTGGATATAGAATATAGGAGGGGTTAGAACAGACGGAATGTGGGAGGGATCAACTAACAACATCTGCACGCAGGGGTCAGTTGGGTAAATATGTGCTGCATTAATCTCTCTCTCTCTCTCTCTCTCTCTCTCTCTCTCTCTCTCTCTCTCTCTGAGACAGACAACCTGGCAACACTCGACACTAACAGATGAGTTTACAGAGGGGCAGGCTTGTCAAATAATGTGTGGGCACATGGAGGCCGTTGGGGGAATGAAATACATACCGGGCATAATGACCGTGGTGAAGGCATATCCGTCAACATCATAACATGTAAAGGGGAGGGCGAGAGAGCGAGAGAGCGAGAGAGAGAGAGAGAGAGCGAGAGAGCGAGAGAGAGAGAGAGAGAGAGAGAGAGAGAGAGAGAGAGAGAGAGAGAGAGAGAGAGAGAGAGAGAGGCGAAATTTATTTTCACAAGACTAAGAACTGGGCATGCGGACCAATTTAACGGACGGACGGACGGACCGACAGACAGACAGATAGATAGGTAGGTAGGTGGGTAGAGATAGAACGAACGAACGAACGAACGAACGAACGAACGAACGAACGAACAGACTTTATTTTCAAAGGGTAACAAATTGGGCACGCAGGCCCGTCTTACATTCGGCCCTTCCATTCACTCATCTTTCTTTCATCAACAGTGCATAGGAAAAAAACATTGTCACATGAATTTTGTAAACATAAACAATGCATATTACTATGTTATGAGACACATCCACCACCCACCCACACATCCCCCATTCACTCCAACTCCCCCACCCAACCACACACACATACAATACATTCCCCCACCCATCCACCACATCCCTACACCTACACATCTCCCCACCCACACACACCTCTCACCCACCACACATCCCATCCACCCACACCCCAAGCACACATACATTCAATAACCCACACATCCCCCACCTACACACATCTCCCCACCCACTCACATATCATCTACCCGTCCCATTTCAAACCAACAATCACACTCACCCAATATCCTCCTCCACCCACACACCTCCAATCACCCAGCCAAACACACATTCCTCAGCCACACACACATCTCCCCGTCAACTCACATATTCCGTACCTACCCACACACAAATTCCGCACTCACCCACATAATCTCCCATCTCCCCCAGCCCACTCACAGATCCCGAGCCCACATCTACAAACCAATCCCACCATCTCCTAACCTGCACACACTCACCCACCCACATATCCTCTACCCACCCACACATCCTCTATCCACCCATCCCCTAACCAAACATCCCTTAACCACACACCCTTACTCATATACAATCACCCACCCACACATCCTCTACCCAACCACACATCCCCCATTCACCCAGCCACACATCGGTAGCTAGATAGATAGATAGATAGATAGATAGATAGATAGATAGATAGATAGATAGATAGATAGATAGATAGATAGATAGATAGACAGATACAATGATAGACAGACAGACAGACCGATAGATAGATAGATACAAGGATAGATACAAGGATATATAGATAGATAGATAGATAGATAGATAGATAGATAGATAGTTAGACGGACGGACGGACAGACAGACAGACAAAGAGACAGACAGACAGACAGATAGATAGATAGATAGATAGATAGATAAGAAAGATAGATCGACAGATAGCAATAAACCACTACCAGCACATATGCCCCCGAGGCTGAAATACCCCAGGTAGGTCTACATGTGCATGTACTCATCCAGTCTGGCATGTGTCACAAGAGAGCAGCTCCACCGTCTGACAACCTACCGCCCGTTTCAAGAGAGACAACTAGAACATATACAAGGGCCCATGTTACCAACGCTGACATGATTTCTCTCGGGTAAAGTGTCGATCGTGTATGTTTAGGGACAAGAGTTCACCTGGAGCATGGCTGTCGGTAGTTGGTTATGTTCTTGGGAATTATGTCATGTGCTGGGCAGACAGCAATGTGAAGAAGGAGTTATGGGCGCAATTTGTAATCCCGGATACCGCTTTCGAAACACACCTGCGGGTGATTTGGCAGCAGACTGCCTAGAGTTGGTATGAGTGCTGGCCGTTCAGAAAAGAATAGCAAACTACTGCATGTAAACTTGTCAAGAAGCACAAACAGCCAAATCATGCTGGGGTTGACTACAGCGTCATGTAAGGGATATGAAACTACTGGGCTGACAAAATCCGCCGATATGTCAAGTGAAGAGTTGGAGACGAAAATGGTACTGACCATTTTCCATCCATGGAGAAAGCTCACTTCACAATACCTGGTCGCGCGCTGACCAAGACCCCAGTGAACCTCTTCGTGGTGCCGCCTATCCACGGATGTGATCCCAGTCTTGTTAGAGGTCCCATGATCGCCACGCGGGAATTTCTGTCAGTGGCCTGGGCTTCCAGGCCAGGAAAACTATGGGACGAATAGGCGGCCGGTGTAGTGCTGACCATATTTCCCATCGAGTGACCTCGTGACACCATGTACCTGCTGCTTTGTAATCGGTTCATTCTCCGCGGCGCCTTTAGAACTAGACAGGGCGAAAGACAGCGTGTTTATCCTGCCCACCGATGCCACGAACTGGTTACAGTAAGCATTCTGTCGTCACACTATCAATTTCCTACCATGAGTGAAGCAAGTTGTGCTGAACACCCTTGCGCATTCACTAAAGCTTCACGACCGCGGAGAGGGATTTAGGGAATCTCCGTGGCGAAGTGGTCAAGCCGTCTGACTCGGGCTCTGAAGGTTGCGGGTTCGATTCTGGGCCGCGTCTTTCGGTTCATGAGTGCATTTTTTCGGAGACTCCTGAGGGTCGTCGCTGGAGCTACGTAGTTCGTGATTTCTGCGACGCTTTCCACGGTGCGGAAAGAGAATGAGCCATATGTGATAAAAACCCGGTGCAATGAAGTCGACCCTGTCGACTTTTAAGCGACCGCAGAGATTCGCTAGGTCTTTTCCCGCAGGTTGCCCCGCGGTGAGGTTAAGGTGGCGCATACTTTTACTGTATCATCGCCCGTGTCGGCGTTTGCCTAGGGATAGTGAACGCACTTTCTAAATCCCGAAATACCAAGTTGGAAACTAGCCGAATGAGAATTGGGAGCATGGCGTTTTGTGTTGATTTTCACGATGGTATGAGCGTCCGTCGGCCGTTCAAAAAGCAATGGCAGACTACTGAAAGTAACATTGCCAATAAAATCACAACGTGTCAATAAATTTTGGGGATTATTGCGACATTCCGCAAGGACATACAACTAACTTTCAGCATGGCCTCTGGATCCTCCCGCCACCTTGCAATTAAAGAAGCACAGAGTTAAACTAATAAAGCACAAACTATTCATCACCAATAAGCTAGAGTATGTTTGTTTACAGATAGTGCCAAACAGAAAGCCCCTATCAATGACTCACGTGTAAGTGTCAACTGTCCATTCATGTTGTTATCACTAGCAGACCGCTTGGTGCCACTTTCTGGTGTGGACTTCTGACGATTTGATGCACTGCTCACTTCATTATCTGCAGAGGAAAGTATATATCCATTTGTTACAAAATGTATGACTGGGAAAACGCAACGAAAGCAGCAACAGACACAAGGTACACCCTTATGAATGAAATGAAAATGTTGCGTATCCCTTACGGGACGTTGCAGTCAACACCAGCATTTTTCAGCCGCCGTTGACGCACTAGGCAAGTGTTACATTCAGTAGTTTGCCATTGCTTTCTGAACGACCGGCTCCATACCAGCACGTTATAACACAACGCGACACAGTCTGCTGCACAAATCGGTTGCAGCTGAGCTTCGAACGCCTGGTACCCGGCTCACGAACCGCGTTCGCAAGCCTGTGGCCACGGAGCCGGTTGATAATTTGTCCCTATTAAAGAGATGGCACGCAAACAGCACATGTAAAGGCAATTCCATGGAAGACCAGGAGTCTCAAAAACCGCCTCAAATTTACCAATGTCCACTCGTGTCTCCGGCAGATGACACTACAAGTAAAGTTTATGGCTCGCATGTCGTTCGAGCACTTCGACAAGTCACATCTGGTAATCTGTGTGCTGACTGGCGGAGTTTTCAGTTTCAGATGACTTGAAGCAATCAGCTTCAAATTGCTTTTACAAACAATGACATGAAATTTACTCCAAGAATTGAACTTGTAAGCAAGCGTTTTTTAAGCGCGCACAAAGTCTCTCTCTCTCTCTCTCTCTCTCTCTCACTCTCTCCTCTTCTGTCTTCTTCTTCTCTACCCTCACACAAACATGTTTATTTCCCGGCTGTTTAAGCACATCAAGACTGCTGATACATCTTTGTAACGTCCTACTCACAACTAGACGAAGTCTATAACCTAATGAAGGGGCTGCGGTATGTCAAACAAACATCTAGACTTTCAACAACCAGGGCAAAACAAACACAATGGGCGGTTGCATTCTAGTTGTCTACTTACTACATACCTCTCGCCCTGCTATTGTATCTACATCACACGTGCAATAACAGCGATTTCATTCTACACACTACAACGAAGACATAGAAATGGACAGCCGTTGAAGTATCATACGCATAAGAATCATAGTATAAAGAGGAAAGACATTCTACATGATTGGAACACAGAAGAAGACTGGAACATTAATGGTATCATGTTTGGGAAACTGAAACATTGCCGCCCAAATTACATGTCACGGTAGACTAGGGTAAACAGTAATGGCAGGTACGGTTTCTGATAGATGAGGCATGGGACTACTAAAACTTTGGGCATGGGAAATTAAAGACACCCTGGGAATGTAAATGTATAGGGCGGGGTAACTGACAAGGATTAAGAGCCTTCTCAGCGGGCTATGATGAGAGCGACGTTCTGCAAAGGAATCGCAACATGGCGTTGATGACAACGCATATTGCATGTAGGAAACCAGTAAATGACTCGCAACATGGCGGTGATAACAACGCATATTGCATGTAGGACACCAGCAAAGGACTTACAACAAGGCGGTGATAACAACGCATATTGCATGTAGGACACCAGCAAAGGACGCAACAAGGCGGTGATAACAACGCATATTGCATGTAGGACACCAGCAAAGGACGCAACAAGGCGGTGATAACAACGCATATTGCATGTAGGACACCAGCAAAGGACTCGCAACATGGCGGTGATGACAACAACACATATTGCACATAGGAAACCAACAAAAGATGCACTGTAACATTAACTGGCTGTACCCGGGCCCGTGCTTTATACAAACGCAGGGATAATATGTATGACCAAGTGAATTTTGCTGAATCAACCAATAGATGATCTTCTAGACAACTGTACATTCAGAAGTTTGCCCTTTCCTGAACGAGAAGTCAACGTTTACGTCCAACTTAATGCCGGTGTAGGGTTGAACCGCCTACCTCGCCATCAGCGCTGCGAGAGCGCTTATCCTTTCGACCACCAGAAGTAACTGGTTTTGCCCACAAACAACGCTATCACCATTATAGTCAGCGAACACACGTCGAAAAGCACATTATAATGACTTATTCTACAGCAAACTACACGTCACAGTTTGTGAGTGCTTTGTGTAGTGGCTTTCAACCTGATCAGTTTTCATTACTCATGCTGTACCCAATAAGACACCTCGATCTCAGAGTATTACATTCATCTCGGAGTTTTTCTAAGCAAGCTGAAATCGTCTTGACCATTCAGAGAATAACACCGTTCGGCGCGTGTAAATTTGTCTGGTATTCAATGAGTTAGTGGTACATAATGCGTTATTGTTGTGTGCTGGTTAACGCTGTGAATAAACTGAACGCTTTACAAGCATTCAATAAATGCACCGTTAAAACAAACAATAAACAATGTTTACAGACTGCTAAATGAGTTCAAAGTTAAAACAGACCAATAAACAATGTTTACAGACACTAAGTTAGTAAACCGTTAAAAACAGACGAACTAGCTGAATATTTACACCCACTCAATGTGACAGGATGCTTTTAATTTATCACGAGGTAAGTATAAGAAGTTAAGAACCTTAAAAGACACAGTAATTCATATTGAAACGTATAACCAAAAGTGTGAAAACAGTATGCTGTTGATTATTATTATTTTAAAGCATTACCATCAGAGGATGTTATGTCCCAGATCTCTACTACCACTACGATTTCTATCCATGCCATCACAACTTCCGCGACTACTGCCACCACCACCACAACGAACCTAACAACACTTAACAGGTATACACAGAACAAACCTAACAGCGCTCAGCTGACATACACAGAACGAACATAACAGTACCCACCCGACACACGGAGAAAGAACCTAACAGCACTCATCCGACACGCACAGAAAAAAACCTAACAGCAACCTTGTTGACATGCACCGAACGAACCTAACAGTGCCCACCTGAAATGCACAGAACGAACCCAATAGCACCTAGCTGATATGCACAGAACGAACCAAACAGCATCCAGTTGACAACCATAGAACAAATCAAACAGATCCCACCTGACATACAGAACGAACCAAACAGCACCCACCCGACATACACAGAAAGACCCTAACAGCAACCAACTGACGCGCACCGAACCAACCCAATAGCACATAGCTGATATGCACAGAAAGAACATAGCACTAATCTGACACACACATAACGAACCTAACAACGTCCAGCGGACACGCACAGAAAGGAGCTAACAGTAACAGCACCCAGTTGACACGCACCGAACCAACCCAACAGAACACAGCTGACATGCACAGAACGAATCTAACAGCACCTATCTGACACGCACAGAACGAACCTAACCGCACCCAGCTGACATACACACACACACACAGAACGAACCTAACAACACCCAGTTGAAACGCACAGAACGAACCTAACAGCACTCAGCTCACACACACACACACTAAGAAAGAACATAACAGCACCCAGCTAACACACACAGAACAAACCTAACAGCACCCACCCGACACACACAGAACAAACCTAACAGCACCCAGATGACACACACAGAAAGAACCCAACAGTACCCAACGGACACACATAAATAACCTAACAGCACCCACCCGACACACACAGAACGTACCCAACTAACAGCACCCAGCTAGCACACATCCACCACACCATGGATACACTGCCATGTCTAGAGCATGCCTGTAATACGAGCAGACACTACAAGCAACTAATCAGCTCAGTCAAAGTTCACCGTGTGAGCTCGTTTGTACAATCAGGGAGGACAGAATGTTAATTACACCCCTCATGTTAACAACACCATGAAAGCGTTAAACAGCTGACACTAAATTACTACAGCGTTTATGCACTTGCAACCCAGAGGCAGTGATTATGTTAACAGGGTGCGAGTACTCCTACGAGTGGGCGCGCTAGCGGAGTTGGTGGCGAACTGCGCTGATAATGTTATGAGCACGGTCGGACGCGGGTTCGGCGCCTTTGAAAATGAGGGGGGAAGATTGACCAATTCTTCCGTGCATTCAGAACTATAGTCGCTTAAAAGAATAAAAATAATATCAAAACTATAGTACGTTCACAAATGTTTTCACCCGTATAAAAGTCCATAACTCAGTAACTAACTAAGGGAAAATGATAAGATTTAGCATATAACCTTATCATTATGTACACCCAACGACAAATTTTTTTTTTTAGAGATTGTACAGCAGATCTCAATGTTTGTTTATATGCGGTATATAATGTACGGGTCAGAGATGAAGTGCACATTATGAAATGTATTACATCTTCAACGGAAACATCGTTCAATAATGAATATTCTCCGTGGTGCACGGGGATTTCCTTTTGACTAGCACGTCACATAGTGGAAAGGAAGTTCAGAGCATTACTGTAAAACAGGTTTGTTAGCGTGAATTCAATACACAACATCAAAGAAATTTCGCCGCTTTCCATGATTTCAGGTGCCTTTGGACCTATCAAAGGTAAATATAAGACCGTAGGAAAAATTTCATAACGATGCAACACACACTAAATAAAAAAAAATACTGAACGCGAATGAGGACAAAAATGTGTGTACGCACTATACAAAATGTGATGGCGTTTTCACATAACATACACATAGCAGGAAAAAGCATCCAGACAAATGTTATTACGTATTATAAGTACTTCCATTGCAGATATAGCCAGTGTGCAATAATAATAGCACGTCACATATATTAGGTCAGATTTGCTACCGCACGATGTAAACTCTGCCTCCCTCCGAAATACTGAATACTCAAATATTCCAAGGCTAGATCGGTCCCAGACATTTGCGTCGGTAAGCATGTGTTATGTATTGTGCTGGACCAGCTATTAGTGGCTTTCTCCCAGAGGGCTAGGAAATCTCACAGCCGTGCGTGGAAATCTGCTAGTGACCCTGGGTTTCCATATGTGATCTACAGTGAATTACAGTTAATTTGTATGGTTGTAAGAGATATTTGGACGTTTTCTTTTCAATTTCCACTATCAATAACACTCCACCATTTCATTATATCATTTCCTTCTATCGTTGTCACTCCTACTCTACCATCACTTCCTATATCACTGTCACTCATACTCTACCATCACTTCCTATATCACTGTCACTCCTACTCTACCATCACTTCCTTCTACCGCTGTCACTCCTACTCTACCATCACTTCCTTCTATCACTGTCATTCTTATACTCTACCATCACTTCCTTCTATCGCTGTCACTCCTACTCTACCATCACTTTCTTCTACCGCTGTCACTCCTACTCTACCATCACTTCCTATATCACTGTCACTCCTACCATCACTTCCTATATCACTGTCACTCCTACACTCTAACATCACTTCCTTCTATTTCTGTCACTACAGTGCTGGGAGTGCTGATGGAAACAGTGTATTAACATCGGTGTGTTTAACACCGGTTTGTTAACGCCAGTTCACACACACAGACAAGATAGCATTCACTAAGTCTTAACACTGTCTAGTGAAGGACAACACACAGAGGCGAAAATATGAAAACAAACAAGGCAAACAAACCACCTTTGTGTCAAAAACATAGCCAACAATAGAAGAAGTCGTTTTGTCAACGGCTGACTCTGTTCTTGTTTGCCGCTCATTGCAGAAGTTTCCAATGTGTTTAGATTTCGTAAACATACTCCCAACTGCTTATTCTACTATTTCAATGTTAAGCGCGCTTGAGATGCGGCCGCTTACAAACTTGCAACCATTGCTTAAAGTTTACACAAACAGATTTTTTCAAAGATTGCCTACAGACGATTTTTGCTTACTGATGTTCATGTGTTGATTGTAAGTAAAGATTCCGTTTACATACCTTAAATGCAGTTGGCATATGGTGCTAAGCGGATATTTGTATAGACCAAGCGCACTCAGTGGGTGACATAGTCCCTATCACGTTGACTGCCTTTACTTCCTAAGATATTTCCTGGTACCCATTTTAGCCCGCGTAGACTTGGGATTTAAAACATTCGAATCGGCCCCGATACGGATCGAAACCACGACGGCAGGCCAGCGTCGTGCCACTACGCCACCGCTGCTCATTGGTTTATTGTACTAAACATTTGATTTAGATGTAAATTCCAATAGTTTCTGCCACGTCCTACAACTTTCAACATCTGTTATAGTTATATGTATACAGAAGAACGCGATCACTTGTGTAAACAGTGCTTAGGCAAAATAACACTGGCTGGCTCTCGGCGACTAGTTAACAGACCTATTTGACATTGCACCAATCACCATAAGATCCTAGACCCTTCCCCCTCGCTCTTGGTAGGTTTGCCACCGCACGATGCTGAGATAAACAAGTTAAGACTTGTTTAAACATAGTTAGCTGCATATCCTTTACATGACGTTGCAGTCAACCCCAGCATATTTTGGCTGTTTGTGATTCCTGGGCAAATTTACGTTCAGTAGTTTGCCATTACTTTCTGAACGACCGGCACTCATACCATTGTATGGAAACCAACACAAGACGGCCTGCTTCCAAACTACCCGCAGCTGTGTTTCGACTGCTGTATGTGGGATTATGAACTGCAGTGGTAACTCTTTCGCCACAGATTCAGGTGTCCAAACCTAACTGACTCTAATATTAACAAATTAGCTCCAGGTTCAACACAGATAGACAGAAGCAAAGCATATCAAGTCGCATGCAGTTGCTGGGATCGCTTCAAATACAACAAATCCTTTCGCCGTGGCGTCAAGTCTCTCCGTTAACGATATGTTGTTGTTTCAACGTGTTCATTAGCCGTAACACTACCAAGAACTCTATAAAACCGTTGAGCACTCGGAGATGGCTTCACCTGGTCTAACATGAGTTACGACACGTTTAACTGCAGTGAGGCTTTCATCCGGGTAGGAGGGAACATCCTGGGAACTGAAAGTAGACTGAGTATTTCTGTTTCACATCAGAGATAGCAAGTTTTCTTACAGGTAGCAACAAAACACACATCTCGTAAATGTGGGAGACTCGGTAGCCCAGTGGCTAATTCACACAACTTTAACATGTCAAGACTTTGCCTTCGCTAATTCACACAACTTTAACATAACAAGGGCTATTCCTTCACTAATTAACAACTTTAACTTAGCAAGAGCTATTCCTTCACTAAATTCACAACTTTAACATAACAAGGGTTATCCCTTCACTAATTCACAACTTTAACATATCAAGAGCCATTACTTCCCTAATTCACAACTTTAACATAACAAGGGCTATCCCTTCATTAATTCACAACTTTAACATATCAAGACTTTGCCATTACCAATTCACAACTTTAACGCAACAAGGGCTATTCCTTCACCAATTCACATCTTTAACATAACAAGACTTATTCCTTCACTAATTCACAACTTTAACATAACAAGAGTTATTCCTTCACTAATTCACAACTTTAACATAAGAAATATTCCTTCACTAATTCACAACTTTAACATAACAAGGGCTATTCCTTCACTAATTCACAACTTTAACATAACAAGGGCTATTCCTTCACTAATTCACAACTTTAACATAAGAAATATTCCTTCACTAATTCACAACTTTAACATAACAAGGGCTATTCCTTCATTAATTCACAAAATTTAACATGTCAAGGACAATTCCTTCACTAATTCACAATTCACAAAATTTAACATGTCAAGGACAATTCCTTCACTAATTCACAACTTTAACATAACAAGGGCTATTCCTTCACTAATTCACAACTTTAACATAACAAGAGTTATTCCTTCACTAATTTACAACTTTAACATAACAAGAGTTATTCCTTCACTAAATCACAACTTTAAGGCCGGGAGGCTATGTATATGGGCGGATATTTACAAGCATTTTTTGATGGGACTACTTTTACTGAACTCTATTTCGTTTTGTCTTAATTAAACAAACATTGTAAATGTCTCATTTACCCCATCACTTACCGTGTGGGAACAGTTTTGAAAACCTTGGAAATAATTAACTCATACACTTTCGTATTAATTACAACTCGGAGAGTTAAATACTGCACCCACCCCTCATGTTCTTTTTAAGAGTTAAGCAACGAGGTCTTTATCTGAATCTCCACCCCTCAGAAGACGATATCTTGCCAAACTCCGGTTTGACTCTGTGTGTGTGTGTGGATTAGAAAATATCCACATGGGTGATGGGTGTTAGCGCCAAGCTTTTCAGTACTCAGGACTATTCGACCTATAAAAAGCCGCCTGTAAAAGGTCAGTACTGAGCTACTATACGATCTGTGCCCCTCAGGACTGCCTTGTTGCCCTCGAGAACAGGTCATTAGCCTACTTCATTGGCAGTTAGTATGTCAGATTAGTCCAACCTGGCTTTCTGTTATCTGCTGAAAAACTTACTCCTGTATCTTGCCTGCCATAAGTCCATGCATATATAGACACAACCACACTGTTGTTCTTCGGGTTCCGTTAATCTCGAGAGTCTGAATCCCTTTTTAAAGACTCAGTACAACTAAAATCTTTTAGACTGTCTAAAAAAAAAAAAAAATTAGGCCAGTAAGATATGCCACATAAACTCAAGAAGGCCTCTTTACTTCGTGTTGTTACTTTTACTCCTACAATAAAGCCGCATGATATGGTGGTTAGAGCGCTTGTCCGCCAATACAATGACCCAAGTTTAATTCCCAGCAGTGATACGATTACTTTGTTTTCAGAACGGTACGCTCTCGGGTCGATCCACTCTCATAAAACTGGTTGCAATAATTTTTTTTTTTTTTAATGCTGGGAAATGTTCAGGTAAGCAAACGCTGGGAGTAAGGAAACTACCCACTCCACTTCATGCTGTGGGCTAAAATGTATGAAGATCTAAAACTTCACACCACAGCGGCAGTATTTGTCACGAGAGAGACAACCGTTACCTTAAAACAAACTTTTTGGAACAATGAAGGCACAAATAATAGGCTGCACAATTTATTGTCTGGTATATTTCGCTGCATCCCGCCAAGAACGTACTCCAGAAATCACTCATCACAAAAAGTTAACCGTGAATCCTTAAAGCTAAAATATACAACACATATTCTCGCAGCAATTTAAACTGAGTAGTTGAAATGGGCAACGCTGATAATATGAGCGCGGCTCGATGATCGACGCGTACTCTCGACGTCCGCCAACAGAGGAAAAGACTAGCCAGCCAACCGTCCGTGCACTCATGCCTATGAAATATCCTGATCATATCACAGGACAATAGCGGTTTCCTGCTTCGAGACTAGTCTCCCCCCCCCCCCCCCATGTAACTTTAAACTACCATGACATTTTGTTTACACTGGTTTGTGTTGAGCGATTTCTGCAGTAGGCACCTGAGGAGTTACACCTGATGAGATGCACCTGAGGAGATGCACAGACATATGTCATACAATTCCGCAACATGTTGTTTGTTGTGTTTTCATTATTCAAATTCACAACGGAAAAGTATTATTTTATACTGATATTGTTACCCCGTCCTGGAATAAGAATCACAAATGAACAGTGAAAACCTTATATAGATGCATTGACACTTCTAGAGCTTGAAACAAAACAAACTGATGAATACACAAATATTCACACGGAGATCGCCGGAGCACGATGTGCCCACATCGACAGTCAGGTGACCTATGCGGTATAAGTCCACAGGCAGTACTAGTCGCCCAGAAACTACGCCAATGTGAAATGTACGTGTAACGATGACTAACGATCCAACAGCGCTCTCTGCCTACATCTCGTTGTTTCGTAGCTAAAGTTCACGAGAGCAATTGGGTTGCGACTTTCTGACACCGACAACACACACGATGAGGAAATCAACGTGCGTGCTCATTTCATGGGAACAATAACACATGAAGAGGTCTGTCCCACAGAAGCTGTCTCAGTATCTGAAGGTAGCAAGTTCGAATCCTAGCAGGGAGTTGACAGCTGTTACTATCACTCTCAATTTGCACAGTACTCTCCCCAAAAGAGGAAGTCGACAGACTGGCACAGGAACGTGGTTTTCTGAACATCGTCGGCACTGTTAGGGCCAGGTAATGAGAAGAGGAGTTGGAAACCATCGTGTTGACGCAAGAATAAGTGGTAGAAGTGGCAAATGCAGGCCGTGAGAAATGATGCTGGGTGGTCTAAGACGGTGGCATGAAGAATATCATCAACATAAATGACCCAAGGACCAAGATATGTGGAGATACATGAACACCTGGGTCATTGGCTGGGCGCATGATGATGATAATCTATGCATGAATTCAGCGATGGAGATTATCTTAGTGAGCAGAACTGAATACAATCAGCATGAAAACTAGGCAGACTGACACATACATCTCCGTCTGCCACGTCGACTGACGCAGACAATCATGGTCTGCCACATTCATATGTCATCCGTGTTCTTGAGGATAAGTTCCACTGCCAATCATCTTTGATACTACTCTGCCAACCCATCCAGCACTGTTCTCTCTCTATCGAACTCTGCCTTTAATACACACTTGTTCCGGTTGTCACAGCGTTCTCCTGACTTTATTCAAAAAAGTGGCGGCTGTCTTCTTCTCATGTGGATAATCATCTGTCTGTGTGCATTTTCCTCCTGCAGTAATTCGGTGTTGGACGTCTTAGTCTTCGATTGGCATTATAGAAAGAAACCATATCTCTACATCCTTCATATTCTGATTAACCTTTTGTTTTTCTGGTCCATATTTCACAGGCGTCCGGCTAGAACAGACCGTATATAACATCGTTAACGCTTCGTAATCTTAAAACGTTGCTGGAAACATTCAAGCACAAAGAAAACACAAGTAATACAAACTTTTCATGGAACATATACGACCTGGTAGTCTGGTGCAAGGCAATGGAAGACCTAGTGGATTTGAGCCCAGAAAATCAAATTATGTAATCGATAACGAACTTTATTACCAAAGAGTCACAAGTAATAAAATAAAAAAGAGATTCTGTAACAAAGCATACAACATCCGCCTACCATTTACAACACGAAGTCGCCTTAGCAAAACGAATGTTCTTGTGCTGAAATAACAATATAAGACAGGACTATAGGCAAAAATAACACGAAGACTTGTAGAATGAACTCTCTTGCCAGCTGAACACAGCCTCAGCCAAGCCACTTATAATGAGATCAGAGACTCGTGGCTGTGGGGAATTTCATTTCCTGATGTAGAAACATGTTAAGTATGCTTGACTTCCACTCTTGGAATCTGCTTGACGGTTAGAAAATCCTTAAGAATGCATGACTGCCACTGCCTGGAATCTGCTTGGCGATTAGAAGGTCCTCCATTGAACATCACGGGTTCTTGTGTGCGGCAAAAGATCGGGTCACTGACTAGACTATAGAAGAGATGTCTAATAATTTAATTAACTACACAGGACAAACTCCCTCTTCCCATTTCACATTGTTGTATTCACAAAGACGGGTGTCTTCAGCCCAGCGTTTAATAAAACACATGATTAATATAGTAATAAACTAATACGAGTGGAAATGTCAACGGTTTACATAGAAGTAACCTGCTGAGGAACACATGCGTAAAGTGAAATCACCCACATAATATATCCATAGGTATTGATTGGCACTCATGAAAGAAAAGGAAAAGATATATAGAAAGCACAGGAAACATTATACCATATAAACATTGAAAGCACAAGGCAGACAGGGGTTCCAAACTGTCTCCTCCACACGTCGAAAGAACCTCACTCAAGGAATAAGTACCCCAAGAATGTCAGCATATTGGGCATATTTTCAGTGATGAAAGCCACGAGCAGTGAATGATATGGTCAGCACCACTCCGCATTCATCTTATGAGGTCAAATTCATCACAGACGTGACATGATCGGGACAATCACCACTAGGGGTTCAACCACGACCTATCATTGCTCAAGGTGAAAAGACATCAGCATCAATTCTTCTAGAATGCCCTGCTATTTTGCCAAATCATCTACGGATGCATGCATATCTGAATGGGGCGCGGTGTCTATAACACGTGAGCGTGCGAGCATATATATATATATATATATATATATATATATATATATATATATATATATATATATATATATATATATATATGTGTGTGTGTGTGTGTGTGTGTGTAATGTTGCATGTTCTCTGCAGGGCGTCGAGATCAACCCCGGGTTGATTATCCAGGCAATGTTACGTTCAGTAGTTTGCCATTGCTTTCTGAACGACAAGTCAACTTTTAAGTTCAACTTAAGCCGGTATAGGGGTTGAACAGAGAGAGAGAGAGAGAGAGAGAGAGAGAGAGAGAGAGAGAGAGAGAGAGAGAGAGAGAGAGAGAGAGAGAGAGAGAGAGAGAGAGAGAGAGAGAGAGAGAGAGAGAGACTCAAATGTTGTCTTCTCGTTCAGAAAACAATGCCAGTCTGCTGAACTTAAAATGACTTAGTAAATCACAAAACAACCAATAGGAGCTGTTGGCGATTGCAAGCATCATGGAAAGGATACACAATCACACACACACACCACCCCTCACAGGCTATGAAAGCATCATAATTTAAGTATGCACACGTCTTCGCCGACAACAAGGACACAACGTGCTACTAGCGCTCATAAACAACGAAGAGCAAGTAAACAAGCGTCCCTTAGATCAAAGCCCAAGTCACTGTTTCCGTTCAAATACACCAGGGTTGTAAGATAATAGTATTGCGGGATATTGTTTTGTCCATTCGTGAATTTAAAAAAAACAAACACCCAGCGCAAATAAAGAAGCATACAGATAGAAGTTTCCCCGCGTATCTCTGTGAAATCTAACAGTGATCACACAGATAGCACAGCTATTGTAGTCAAAGAAATTTACCCATGTCATCATCATTATGTGCGTGCCGATTAGCGCGGGCAGTCATGTTTCGCCATCTCACACATTCACATGAGCCCCGTGTTCTTGTTTCGACTATGTCATGTGGCCAAGCCATCCAGGTATTTATTTGCTCTGCCCTTCTCTTGTTTGTACCTCAATCTTGCCAGTTGTCACCAAATTCTCCAATTTATTTCTTCTCATAACGTGGCCAAAAATTTTGACTGTCTACGTCTAATTTCTCCAATTAGTTTTCTGTCTTCATCTGCTTCTTGTAGGACTTGCTCGTTGGTTTTACTGTCTGTCCATGGCATTCTTTGCATTTTACTCAATAATCAAATTTTCCCTGACTTTAGATGTTTTTCAGCTTGTCTGCTCATTGACCACGCTTCACGTCCATACAAAAGTACAGGTTTTATATAGCACTTCAACACTCTTTTTCTCATTGCAATTAACATTTTTTTAATTTGTCAGTGTGTTTTCTATCTTGCAAAAGGCTTACTACCTTAGCCATGTCTGTGTCAGAAGTTACAAACAATAAACTTAACTGAATTGCTGCATAGCAGGGAAATAAAGTGTGGCGAACATTCACAAACAATTGCCTAATGTGTGCAGATGTTGTACAGTCACGACTCCAGGTCTTTAAATAATAAATATTCGTTACAATTTCCCTTAGGTTTTTTTTTTAAAAGAAAGATATTAAATATCAGTAAAGTAGCTGGACCATAAAACCAGCTGCTGGGAAGACGTGCTCACGTCTTATAAGGCTGACTTTGTTAGCTGTACATTATGCTTACCCGCGAAATGTATTTTTCTCTACTATATCAGATCACATGCTAGCATATGGGTAGTATTGAATTATTTCTCAGGTTTTTCTTATCGCGTTGATCTCCTTCAAGAGGGTCTGATAATCAGTTGAACAGAAGACTCTTCTGTAGATTTCCAACTAATAGGCCTTGTCATCATCATAACTGCATTTTTAAGACTACATCCGGTTGCCCCCCTCTGCCAGTTTCATTACATCATTGGCTTTAGTCTAAGAGATCTCATGTACACATTACCTAGGCGCCCTTAAACAGCTGCACGATCAGTTGGCAACAAATCTGATCCAGTAACATGATCCGATCCAAAAATAATATGATATATTTCGCTTCATGGCAACTAATCCACCTGATGTTTCTGCGACGGGTCGGAATTGGAAGCATATTATCGTTATGCTATCAGCGAGGTAAGCTGTACACACCTACAGAAATTATACTGTCAGGTTTTATCACAATATGCTGAACAACGTATGCTCCAAGGTCGTTTTCATCATCAGAGGGTGGAGTTGTAAGAACGCCTCCAACTCCAAAAGTTGTGAATTCGAAATCGATTGAGAATTGTCTCAGAGAACGCAGATAATTATTTCTCCCATCATTATCGCTCATGTAACCGGCACTGTGGCGTTGGGGGGTGGTGGAACTGCGTTAGTTACACAATGTGTCAGCAGTTAGAAGCCCTAAAGTGGAAGTGCGCAAATTTGGGTAGATTACGATACCTGGAAAATGGTGTCGGGTCTGACTGGCACCTTGCCGTCTCGACAGATAGTTTGTAAAATGGAGTTACACCTGTCCATAACACAAAGCCTGGCCTGAATTTAGAGCCCATGTGTTGCCCATGCAGCATTGATCCCTCTCTCGGCCTGCCTAGTTTACTCCAGAGGAAAGGTAACATCAATACGTGTGAAACAAGACAAGCTGCAGAAACTGCCAGATCAGCAAAGCAATACTCTAACTGTCCGTCTGTCGGAGTTTCCATCGTAGACCAGTTTACGACCAGGCTTTGGGCCTGGTCTGCCGGGCCGTGACATTTAGTATTAAGGTTGCATTTCCTCACACTAGGGTAAGGTTTGTACCCTCCCCTGCCATTAGCAAAATGTGGGGTGTCGGGTTTGGTGAGCGCCGCACAATATTCGGGTGTGACGGGTTGGAAAATTGCACACCGCGTAAGATAACCTCAGCAGGGGATGATGGCCCAACGAATGTACTCTCTCTCTCTCTCTATCCACAAAGCACACTGATTACAGCACATCTCCTTGATGCACGGAGAAACCCTGTGACAATGTGTTGCCTTACGTGCCTCCCCAACACTGATGGAATATTCCGCGATCTAAACGCGCGATAAGAAAGCTCAGTTTCTCAGATAGCCAAGCATAAACGGCTAATGACTCGTGAACTTCGCAGCCCCACTGCCATAAAGTTGAGTCACTGACATAGATATCCTACATATTTTTAGACACCTCGCGCGCACAATAAATTACATATAAATATCACCGTGCCTTGCCGACTGGCTTAGGCGACCATGCTTCTCCACGCCCTGTGATCTCCAGTAGCATGTATAACGTATCCTCTATCTTCAATTCCCCCATTACTTTTGAAGGCAGAACTGCTCTGTCGTTTCTACGCACCCCTGCATGATCTAAATCAGCTAACTATACTCAAATCACACGTAAGGTTGCGGGCCGGACATGATAAACATTCAATAATATAATAATATAATATAATATAATATAATATAATATAATATAATATAATATAATATAATAATAGTGATTCCACATTGCATGGATAGGCCTTAGGTTCATACCAGAATACGATCAGCGTTGCCAGTAGTGGGTTGTGCTCAATATTTTAATTCAATAAGCCGAAAATTAAACATTTTTTAAACATTAATTTAAATTAACACAGAAAAAAGTTTTAATAATAAAACGTCATTGGTATACACATTTTCCCTCTTGTATCAATTTGTCGGAGCACAATGTTTGGCATATTTTCTTGGCTACAAGTTCGTTTATGTTGGGAGTAATGTTTTGTGTCATTGAGATTCTCATGATGGACTGCAAGTGTTCATCAGTGAGACGACTCTTGTATCATGTTTTGCTAATCTTCATCACAGAAAACAGCTGCTCACACAGATATAAGCTACAAAATTGCTCAAGGTTAGAGCTGCATGTAGACGAAGCCGGGGCATCTCTTCAGGAATAAGCGCATCTTCACTTGAAATGCTTACATTCACTGCATCATGCGTATAATGTGATCCCGTCCTTGGAGCTGCTGGTTCAAGTCGTTGAGATGAGTCACGAAAAACTGGAATCTTTTCCTTTACTATCCATGAATTTACAGATTTCCTCGATCAGCATGAAAAAAATATACTGAGCACTGTTCTAATTAGCCACCGCACCTCTGTATGATAAGGCATGTCGCCGAACGCCGACTCTATTTCCTGCAAATAAAGACTGAAATTGGCGGTGATTTAAACCTTTGGCTCTGATAAAGCTGACGGGAATAGGTGATGTAATATCCGGGCACTACACTACTTTCATTTTTTATGCGCCAATCCAAAACGAGCATCTGAACATTGCTAGGTAACAATAATGACAAACACTAAATCACCACACAACTTTTATTTTCGCTTACTCTGATCGAAGCGAGAATGCTCTAAGGTAGCCTATCATTTGGAAGGCTGCTAATTAGGGAATTTGATTTGCACTTTATATCGTGACCATAAAAAAAATATTGTTGCCTAAAATTCTCTCTTGGGCCGAATATATTTATATGTTGGTTGAGACCTCTCGGGCCTGATATGATTGCATGGCTGGCCGGATGTGGTCCGCGGGCCTTAAGTTTGACACATGGATCTAAACAATAGATCCACACAGTTCCTGAACGTCTGAGGCTTCCGTAAGTTACAGATGTTTCTATCAAGCCATCTAGAGAGGACCAACATTATTGCATCAGGTCTAAATTCTATACGACTCGGTCTCTTTCCGCAGGGTGGCCTACCGAAAACTGCCGCACAAAGTACGAACTCCGTAGCTCCAGCGACGATCCCAAGGATCTGAGAAAACTGCGCTCGTGAACCAAAAGACGGAGCCCGGAATCGAACCCAAAACCTTCAGAGCGCGAGGCAAGCAGCTGAACCACTTCTTAACGGAGACTCCTAGGTTGACAGAGTGAAAAGAAATCAGAGCATTTGTTGATGAAGTATTAGAAATCTATGTCAGACCAGCAGCCACCATCTACATTCTCATGAAACAGGTCATCACTTGATATTCTTCGACCGTTCTGTAATGACTACACACTGGTCGATAATCCTAATCCTGATTTTGGTCCATAGAACAGATCCATTGCGTATATTATTATGTCACCAGCTTAAGCGTGAAAATCGCTCACCTATATGATTCCCAGATGTTCGGTTCCCATCGCACAACTTCCTGCATCTTCTCCAACCTTCGATTGCAGATGTTCATGTTAATACCACAGTGTTGTTAATACTACACTGTCGTTGTAGCTTACTGAACGGTTCTGGCAGCTGACGATCGTTGGTGCCTGGTACTCCATGGAGTCTGATGCCGGGTGAACCACCTATTTTGTTGTTTTATCTATCTGTGTTGTCCTGTCCTTGACAAAGATTCTGAGAATCGAAACGTCGGCCGTCCTGTGTGTCGTATTGTACGCATTTGTGTGTATTTTGATGATCTTGTAAGGTATGTCCAACGTGTTTGTGTTTAGTACGTTTCTTCTCGCAGGAGCCAAATATACCTATTTGTTTCCAATTCATCCTGCCTTCAAAGTCATTGAAGACGGGGATTCATAACAAAATACTTAAGGGCAACTGAGAATTAACCCCCCCCCCCCCCCTTTTTAAAAAAACCCCACTAATTACCGCCTATAGTACCTTGCGCTGTAAGACGAGGGGAAGGGATGTCGTCTTGAGTATGAAGATTTAAAGGCCGGCTATCTAGAGCAGTGGTTCTCACCCCCAACCCCCCATGGGGGGGGGGGGAGAAGAGAGAAATTAAGATTATTTTCAATCAATCAATCATGTGCCATGCCGGAAAGCGTGGGCGGTCATGACTAGCCATTTCACTCCATCGCCAGAGTCATGAATCAGCTCAGTTTTCCTGTCTCGACCATGTCATGTGGCCTAGCCATCCAGGTATTTACTTCTCCGTCTTCCCCTTGGTCTGTTCACTTCAATCTTGCCAGTTGTCACTAAGTTCTCCAATTCATGTCTTCTCATAACATGTCCAAACAATTTTGACTGTCTACGTCTAATTTCTCTAATCAATTTATGATTTTCATTTGTCTCCAGTAGTACTTGGTCATTGGTTTTTCTGTGTGTCCATGGTATTCTTTGCATTCTCCTCAGAAACCACATTTCTGCAGCCATCAGATGTTTTTCAGCTTGACTGCTCATTGTCCAAGTTTCACATCCATACAGAAGAACAGGCCCTATATAGCACCTCAACACTCTTTTTCTCGTTTAAATTGACATCTTTTTATTGGTCAGCATGTTTTGCATCTTGCTAAAGGCTACTTTCGCCATGGCGATTCTTGTTCTAATCTCTTCAAGGCATCTCTCATCAGAAGTTATGACTATTCCGAGATAATTGTACCGATTCACTTGTTGAAGAATATTCCCATTTACTTGTATATTACATTGTGGTATTTCGTTCTTAGACCGTGTCGCGTTGTGTTATAACGTGTTGGTATTGGAGCCGGTCGTTCAGAAAGCAATGGAAAACAATTGAACGGAAAATTTGCCTAGTACATCAACAGCAGCTGAAAAATGCTGGTGATGACTGCAACGTCCTGCAAGAGATATGCAACATTTAAAAAAATTGTTCTTCCTAGTGACGACCATAATCTGGTCTTTTTACAATTTAATTCTAACCCCAGTTAAGATTATTTTAAGATCACGTTAATATAAGAACGGATTACTTGAAATTGGTTTTCCCTCCATACTTTATGGTTCTGTACTTCTCGCTCTTCTGAAATTCGTTTTATAACATATGCAGACCCACAGATCAAGTTTTATGTAGACTGTCAATGTCACTTACTGCCAATATAGTACCTTGCGGTGTATGGCGCACGAGGGGGGGGGGGGGGGGGGTCGTCTTTGAGCATGGGGAATTAAGGCCGCTTGGCTAGTGCAGTCGCCGCGAACTGTACAGATTAGGATTTTCTTTTTGCCCCCGACAGAAAAAAATCCCACACCTTACCGAGGGATCGAACCCGGGTATCTCGAAGGATAGTCCGGTGTTCTAGCCACTCGGCCAGCCGCTCCTCTTTATGAAGACTTTTGCTTGTATCTGTTATTAAATTTAGCTTCCAATTATACGTATGCTGCGTAGGGGCAGGAAAGGGGGGGGGGGTTTAGGGAGGAAATACGAAAGGAGGGAATGACGTTCTGAACATGTGGTGATGGGGTGCATGGGCCAAAAAAAGGTTGAGAACCACTGGTTTAGAGCATTCGCCGCGAACTGTGCAGGTTGGGCGATTTCTTTCTGCACCAGACAGAAAACAAATATCCATCACCTTACCGGAGATTCAAACCCGGGTCTCCCGAATTAGATCCCGGCGTTCTAGTCTCTCGAAACTGAGCATGCATAAAGCAAATAATAACACATTCTCCCTTCGTAAAATCTCACTTCAAGAGGTGAAATTATAACCAACATAGGCAGCAATGTAAAATCACTGGTGGGGTAACAGACAGATATGTTACAATAACTATACAAAAAGGCCTGAGGGGCTTTTAAAGCACCAGGACACCTGTAGAAGTTAAAAGAAATTAAAACTATTACCAAACTTAAATAAACTTGCCAAGATATCACAAACAGCCAAAAAATGATGGAGTTGACTGCCACGTCCTGTAAAGGATTTGCAACTAAGTAACTTCCAACGTTAAACACCCGCCTCTCACTGATGATGAAGTGCAATTTTATTTGGGGGTTTGGGGTGATATCCTTTCACTGTAGGATCAGAAACACGGGGAACAACAATTAAGAATAAACGACAAACATTCATTAATTGATTAACCGTTGCCTGATCAGAATAGAAGGACTAACTTGGTATGGCAGAATCACTTATGCAGGGCTTCGGGAGAGACCCGGCTGTACTCTGCAAACAAAGAGATGAGGGAAAGACGCTGCCACTGGATAGGACAGGACGTACACGGAGACAACACCAACACAGTATAATCCTGTCACTGGAACCTGTAGGGCAAGCGAAATAGAGGGGAGACCTCAAACACACGGACAAGATATGTAGATACAGAAACAAATAACATGGGAACAATATGGGGCCTGCTGCAGGATATAACATACAGCTTGGCCTGAGTTGGTTGAGGGCTATGATCCAAGAAGGGATAAAGGGTAGTAGTAGCAGAAGCAGCAGCAGTAGCAACGAGTTTGAAGGCATGGGATGGTCCAGTCTGGCATCAGACTCCATGGAGCACCAGGCACCAAAGATCGTCAGCAGCCAGAACTGTTCAGTAAGCGACGCCGAAAGTGTAGTATTAACAGAACTGTGATATTAACATAAGCACGAGGAGGAGGAGGAGGAGGAGGAGGAGAAGAAGAAGAAGAAGAAGAAGAAGAAGAAGAAGAAGAAGAAGAAGAAGAAGAAGAAGAAGAAGAAGAAGAAGAAGAAGAAGAAACAAATGAAACATAACATTCTAATAATGAACGAGGAAGGAATACAGTTACCAATTAACAACAGACAGACGTTGAAATAATCAAATAAAGAAACTGGTCTGAGCGCAGCAACTGCAACTTGTCATTTCTCTATCAACAAGCGGAAATAACTCCTGACAGCAGATCGACACGGCAATGCCTAAATGTGTTTTAAACTGTAACAGAAAACGATGGTCTCGGGAGCTATAGGCACATACATCCAGAGATGTTTATCACAAGAAATAAAAGTCACGCCTGAAACAGTTTTGTCTAGTGACATTTCAAGGAACATAACCAAACCAAACCAAACCGAACGGAACGTACATCCAACAGACGGCGCCTGAGATGCTGGTAGAGTGGGAACTTCCTGTTTACCTTTGTGTCAAGAACAAGAGAGGTAGGCGCTTTACTGGGATCAGGTAAGTGCAGAGAGTGGAGGTTGTAGGTGGTACAGGTGTGGCGGGAAGACACACGTTTGATGAAGAATTTAGATACATATTCACAATATACACACCAATCAAATTTGAAATTCACACGTATATCAATAGATATGAAACCTATGCACTTGTTACAATCAATAGTGGCCTGTTAGAGAGTATGTATTAACATGAAGAGACATGCGTACAGGAGAATGTTATAGTTTATGTATTAACATGAAGAGATGTGGATACAGGAGAACGCCAGAGAGTATGTATTAACATGAAGAGACATGCGTACAGGAGAATGTTATAGTTTATGTATTAACATGAAGAGATGTGGATACAGGAGAACGCCAGAGAGTATGTATTAACATGAAGAGACATGCGTACAGGAGAATGTTATAGTTTATGTATTAACATGAAGAGACATGCGTACAGGAGAATGTTATAGTTTATGTATTAACATGAAGAGACATGCGTACAGGAGAATGTTATAGTTTATGTATTAACATGAAGAGATATGCGTACAGGAGAATGTTATAGTTTATGTATTAACATGAAGAGATATGCATACAGGAGAATGTTATAGTTTATGTATTAACATGAAGAGATATGCATACAGGAGAATGTTAGAGTGAAGATATGAAGATAAAGCAGAAGACATGCTGAACAGGATTGTTACTGGGGACGAATCATGGGTGCATCACTACCAGCTTGAATCAAAGCATGCTTCAATGCAATGGAAACATCCTTCTTCGCCTTGTGTCCAAAAATTAAAGGTTACACCATCAGCAGGGAAGGTTATGCTGAGAGTGTTCTGGGATTGTCACGGAGTGCTTTTAACCAATTTCAAGAAAAAAGGTGACAATGTGAATTCTGAATAGTACTGTGAAGTTCTATCGATACTTCATGATGCAATTCAAAGAAAACGTCCAGGACTGCTGACTAGAGGAGTGTTGCTTCTTCATGACAATGCCAGACCACTTATGGTTCGATTAACTCAGGAGAAAATTAACCTGCTAAGATGGGAAGTTCTGGAACATCAACCTTATAGCCCCGACTTAGCCCCTAGCGATTTCCACCTTTTTGGTCCACTGAAAACTCACCTTGGTGGGAGACATTTCACGAATGACGCCAAAGTTGAATGTGAAGTGAAAGCGTAGTTTAGAAAACAGAGCATGCAGTTCTATGCAGAACTATATAATATTCTATAATTTGTTTATGCAAATTTGTGATGAAGGGACTAGTCAAGAATTTTCTAATACCAGCAAGGGTAACTGGGTCAGAGAAGTAATAGGCGGATGTTAGGTCAGAAGGTTGAAGTAGGAATGCCAAAAACAATGGCGGGCCCTAAACACAATGGAGTATATATCACTGAGATGTCAGGCTCAGGCAGGAAAGCACATAGAAATAGGTGATAGCACACTAAGAGACAAAGGGAAACTAAGTTAGGGTATGTTGGAGGAATGTAGACTGAGGGTACAGGGGGTTAAATGGTGTATTTCAAGGGAGGTCCGAAAAGAGGGGATAAAGAGAGAAGGCTGTGAAAATGAAAGGGGAGTTTATGTTGGGCTGAGGTGTGGGACACCAGCCAAGCTAGTGAGATTCGGGAGTTGAGTTGTGGCGGAGTTATGGCGAACTCGGCCTTGTACTTTCAGTAAGTGGAATTCTGGGGCTAAGTATTGGAGACTTAGCCGGGCTGTCAGTGGCCATAGTGTTTGGGCTATGTTCAGAATACTAGCCAGTTATTCAGTGTTTGGGCTGAGGAGGAAATCTCAGCTAGACTTTCAGAGTGGAGTTGGGAGCTGAGTCAAGAGAGCAGAGACTCAGAAGAGGTGGTTCAAGGCACGGACGGAGAAGAGTCCGTAACAGTGTAGTGTGCGAGGCCAATAAACCGCAATAGCATGGTCGCAGGATCTTGGTGTGTTAAAGTATTCTCTGATTGTGCTGGAACTGTTCATATGCAATACTGATATAGTTTACTGCTGAAATTGTTCCTAATGAGTAGTGTAGTATCGAGTTTGTGTCAAATTAAAAGATCATGTGCGCAGCCTGGTGTTCGATATTGATTCATCGTTGTTGATCTGTCGTCCAACACAATACGTACACTGACATCCTCTAGACACTACCACAGCCACTTCTATCTGTCACTCTGTCAGAACAACCTTGTGACAATACTGACAAATGTTTGTCCTATAAAGCGGTGCATAGCTGAGCAAAAGAAGTTACGAGGGCGAGTCAATAAGTCACACAGTTCTGTGGGATGGCTGGTAAATGAAATCAGGGCACTGCAGTCCTATGCAGCTGGTTTGGGAGGACTGATAAAACGATGGGATAAATGCATCAATGTTGGTGGGAATCATGTTGAGAAATAAAGTGACCATGCATGTATAAAAATACACTGGCTTCAAGTTGTTATCATCTTTAATTATTTTTCTACAGCCATTTGTGACTTACTTATTAACTTACCCTCATATTACACAACACATCACCATACCACACAACAGACATATGTAACACACATATAAAATCTACACACACACACTGCCAGTTATTTAACTGACACTTTTAACTGAATATACCCCGGGGGAGGAAAAACAACATTGATACATACCAACTTGTTTATTTTTTGCCGTGTGAACTGGGTTCTCGTACTGGGTGCGTCTATTTACATGGCTGAAAGTATAATGTACAAGTGTGGATTAATGACCAGAGCCGCATCATGTGATTTATGTAACAGCATTTAACATATAACAATTAATGTGCCAGCCATGTGGATATAAGACCATTTTCAACATGTTGGCACATGTGACATACATAATGAATGTGCTAAGCATGTTAGTACAGACAGGAGAACAATTAAGATGCTGAAATGTGACATACTAGAGAATAATTGACATACTGTAACAGGTGACATACAAGGCACAAATTAACATGCTGAAAGACACGACATACAAGAGAACAATTAATGCCGAAATGTGTGACATACAAAACAGAAATTAATATTAAAACAGGTGACAAACAAGACGAAAATGAAAACCTCACACCTTGTGACACACCAGACAACAATCAAGATACTATACCACAAGATATCTGAGACATTTTACATGCCCACACTATGTGCGGGAGAGGAGAGAGTGACAGCTATGTGTCCGTATCTCACTTGTGAAGGTAAATGTTGTTTTATAGCAAATACTGGGACGCAGAGGTGTTTCCAAGGCACCAGGGCCGGGTTATATACTGGCCAAGACCTATTGACGCGTCCTTGTCGAGCGTCCTGGGCAACAGGTCCCTTCGGGGTCCTGGCTAAGGTCAGTAGGATCGCCGATTCCTCTGAAGTCGGAGAGTGTCTGCCTGTACGGCGAGGAACCACCAGTCTGCACACCAATAAGCCAGACATGGGACAACGGATACTCACGCAAACTTCAAGTCCTGTATGACATCACACTGATGTTGGACAACAGGATGCCTTCATCCGACATACAGGACTTCGCGTTGGAGCTCAAGCCAACGAACACAAGCAAGCAAGCAAGCATAGCAAATACTGAGGTTGGGATGTGAAGTGTTAGATCTTCACATATCCTCAGGGGCGTCACTAGGGGGGTGCGGGCCGCACCATGGGGTGACACCAAAATTAAAAAATTGCAAATTTGACAAAGCAGACATAGCTCTGTCTAGTCGGGTTTCATAACCGTTCAGGCACAGGGTGCCACCATGCAGAGCGTCTGGTGCTTAAATGAATAAGACTCAGAGCTCAGAGTTGCTCGGAGCCTCGGAGTCGGAGTAGAATCGTGGGTCATTTGCAAACGCGCCAATTAATGACGTGTGGAGTCACGTGATTACTATATGTGATTATATATGGTACAGGAACACTCGGAAGAAGACCATGGTGAAAGTCTAGAGGGGTGACACCAAGAGTTTACCGCACTGGGTGACACCAACCCCAGTGACGCCACTGCATATCCTAGGCCATGACATTAGGTAGGATAGCCAGTTCCCTTCCTGTCCAGACAACTTCCAGAAAGTTTGGAAAATAGTCTCGTACCCAGTACCCATGTTTTATGAGGCTGGGTGAACCCCAGAAATGTACTGGGCTGACAAACACAATCCTGCATCTCCTGGGTTTGGATCTGGGCCACTGTTATGGCAGGTAGCGGGACTAACCCCTATGTCAATGCTGCTCCCAGTCGACAAGGCCTGGTACAAATCTCAGTGTGGAGTCTGCCAAGACTGAAGATGTTATGCTCTTATCTGGCCTAGGGAAACTACAGTGGAACATAACACTTTATGGACCTCTAATTGAACTTTAAAAAAAAAACAAAAAACAGGACAAGTTTATACAAGAGACAAAATTGCATATATAGTCATTCTTCTTCTCCTCCTTATTTGTCATGCGTCCGCTATTTTTAAAGGTTTTTTGTCATCCATATGCAATGAGAGGACTGTTTACAGAAACAAAACCAAAAAAAAAAAAAAAAATTGAACTGTGCACGATTTAAAATACAAGAGAAACTGGAGGACTTACAGCACCCTGAATGATGGGGTTTCAAATGAAAACCCTAAATGTGTGATAGAAATTACAATAACATGTTATTGTCTTGTAACCTGTCAATATTGTTGTTAATGTTGTCAAAAGTGTTAAGCATGTGACATCATGGTACAGATGAACACGGTGGCATCATAAGATGACAGCCAACTGCCATTCCAATTGCTAATGCCTCACTATACTTAAGCAATTGTTTATTGCTTGTCAAATACAGCATACAAATAGCTTTTTTGTGTTATGAAGTATTTAAATAGGTGCTGAGAAACTGACATTGATATAATAGAGACATAACAGAACAATCACAGGAATTTGCTAATGAACTAGTATATGTGAAGGTCTATCACTACAGACCTCGCCTCGGAAGCATCTTCACCTTCACTATCAACAGCATGAGAGCTCTGTGACTACTGCATATTCATATGGATGAGAGCATCCAGCCTGTACAGTCACGACGCAACAAACGTGGCATGACGAGAAACTGATATAGAGCTGATCTATTCGGCTGAGGTGAAAGGTTGTATGTATTTTACCAAAACATATTACTTGTAAGAATCAAATTATACTCTGACTGAATAGATACTCTCTCTCTCACGAATGACATCCATCTAGTTCAAAGGTCAATCTATTTTCATCCCAGTGTGTGATGAGATTTAGAATGGAGACAGGCACAAAGTAGTGTGTACTCTCTCAATATACACAATATATTGTGTGCTTTCTCAATATACACAAAGTATTGTGTGCTCTCTCAATATACACAATGTATTGTGTGCTCTCTCAACATACACAATGTATTGTGTGCTCTCTCAACATACACAATGTATTGTGTGCTCTCAGTATACACAAAGTATTGTGTGCTCTCAGTATACACAAAGTATTGTGTACTCTCTCAACATACACAAAGTATGTACTCTCTCAACATACACAAAGTATTGTGTACTCTCTCAACATACACAAAGTATTGTGTACTCTCTCAACATACACAATGTATTGTGTGCTCTCTCAACATACACAATGTATTGTGTGCTCTCTCAACATACACAATGTATTGTGTGCTCTCTCAGTATACACAATGTATTGTGTGCTCTCTCAGTATACACAAAGTATTGTGTGCTCTCTCAATATACACAATGTATTGTGTGCTCTCTCAATATACGCAATGTATTGTGTGCTCTCTCAATATACACAAAGTATTGTGTACTCTCTTAATATACACAAAGTATTGTGTACCCTCTCAATATACACAACATACTGTTTTTTTTTTTGCATATCCTCTACAGGACATCGCTGTCAACACCAGCATCTTTCAGCTGATTGTTGATTTCTTGGCAAGATTAACCACTCAGTAGTTTGCCATTGCTTTCTGAGCAGCCGGCTCACATACCCCGTAAGTTACCGATGCGATTCGAACCACTGCTGATTCTCACCGTCATAACGTTACCTACGAGAGTATAGGAGATTACGGAGAAAAGTCGCTAACCTTTAAGCCACGAAGCCGGCAACATACTGTGTACTCTCTCAATATACACAAGATATGTGGAGAGACATCAACACCTAGCCAGCTAGCAGGGCACTTAATGATGATAAATGTACACAGAGCTGTGTGTACTCACTAAATATACACAAAGTATTGTGTTCTCACTCAATATACATAATGTACTGTGTACTTACTCAATATAATATACTCCGTAGTGAGGATCTTCAACCTTCTCCCATCCAAAGGGCAGTTCTGAAATTATCAATAATGAGGATTTTAGACAATCACACAAAATGTTCTAGCTATGGGGGTGCACAATTAATGAATGGCCCTCTATTAAAAACTACTCAATTAAATAAATAACACGAGAGAGAGAGAGAGAGAGAGAGAGAGAGAGAGAGAGAGAGAGAGAGAGAGAGAGGGAGGGGGGGGGAGAGGGAGGGAGAGAGAGGGGGAGAGAGAGAGGGAGAGAGAGCGAGACAGACAGACAAAGTGGCAGACAGAGAGACAAAAGAGTGACAGAGAGTGGCAAAGACAGACAGGCAGAAATAGAGAGACAGACAGAGATATATAGAGAGAGGGAGAGAGAGAGGGGGGAGAGGGAGAGAGAGAGGGGGGAGACAGAGACAGACAGAGACATAGACAGAGAGAGACAAAAAATAGACAAGACAAAAAACAGACAGACAGAGAAAGAGACGGATAGAAAAACAGTGAGTGACAAACAGATAGAGAGAGAGAGAGAGAGAGAGAGAGAGAGAGAGGGAGAGAGAGAGAGAGAGAGAGAGAGAGAGAGAGAGAGAGAGAGAGAGAGAGAGAGATCAACAGTTATTCTAAATAACTCAACACTAAACACTAGAAAATCCAGCGCAAGAGCTCCGATACTCCTTTCTGAAATGCTATCCAATATTATGCGAACAACATTTCAGCTAATCGCTCACTCAGGTAACCCCAGCTCCACAGCAATTAATCACAAGGAATATAAATATCGTCACGTCTTCTGTGCAAACATAAGCAAAGCTGGCACAAACAGGTGAAAACAGAACAGGAAAGCTCCTTTGAGGAGAAACAAAAACAAGAAGATTCTTTTCTTTACCGTGGGCTCCAATGATAACACCAGCATGTACAAAGACATCTACGATAGGCGAAAACTGGATAGAAAAGACGAAACACGTAAATATCGAATAGTACATAGCAGAAACGAAACCGTTACTGCCGAATACTGCATAGAGGACACGAAAGTGTTAATGCCGATTACCGCATAGAAGAAACGAAAAACAAAACGGAACATGAATATAAAGAAATGAAACACTTAGCATTAACAAAGAGAAGATTCATCATAAGTAACCGACACTGTAATCAATGAAAGGTCTTTCATAAAGCTCCACATTTCAATAAATTACTTGTTACGCGAAACTAGTGTTACCAATGCTATAAGAAGCAGAAAAACCTGCAGGCGAAGGGCAGACGAGAGAAACAGGCGGGAGATTGTGTATGTACGTCAGAAACAGGCAATGCGCGAAGAGCGTTCATGCTAGGGGAATAAAGAGAATGATTAACGCCGAGAGATGATAAAGGAGATACGATGTAAAAGAGATACGGTGTAAAGGTAATGACTTATCAATCCAGAACGCATCCATCTACTGTAAACTTCCTAGAATAACTATTGTGCAAGCATTTCTGTTAAAGCCTACAGTTACATGCTGAACTACACGCTTAACACCTGCATGTTCACAAGCTAATGTGGGAGAGGGAATTTTCCAGTCATCATTGGTAGCAGAAATGTGAAGTTCTTTACTTACATCTAAATATTCCACCACGTATCAACGCACAGATTACCAAGCAGTAGAAAATAGTAGTAGAAATACTTGAAAATCTCTCTCTCTCTCTCTCTCTCTCTCTCTCTCTCTCTCTCTCTCTCTCTCTCTCTCTCTCTCTCTCTCTCTCTCTCTCTCTCTCTCTCCCTTCACCCCACATAGGAACATATTCCCTCAATCAACTTGCTCCAAACCATCATACCATTTGCTATCTCCTACAGCTCAAACTCAGCCCATGTTCTCCCCATTGTTAAGTATAAACAGCGGGAGATGGCTCGTCTATTGGCTTCGGGCTTCTTATATCGAGATTCCTGTAGCATGATGTCTTCAGACGTTCGCATCCCGTCCATTTTCATTTCTCAATACTCAGTAGTTAACCACGTAAGCCGTCTTGATACCCTAACTAAAAATAGAATCGTAGATTCTAGATCGAGAGAGGGTAGATGAATGGTGGGGTCTCAATTTCATTGGGTAACCCTTGGGCTGGTAACGCTCCTTAATACATAATTAGCCCGCCAGTCGAAGCCTTGATTCCATCCAGTAAGGACGTGTCCAAGATGCAGTGGTAAAATTTGCCCAAAAGCATTCTTTAGGATGTGGTCATCTGCACTCCAGGTACCTAAATCATTTAATATGTTATGTGTAAACCTGATGAAGTGAGAGAGAGAGACGAATGGCCGAGTATTTTCTTGAGAAAATGTAAAAAGAAGACAGGACTTCGGTACAGTGACTCTAAAACTGCCGCTCAAAACCTGTCATGTCTACCGCAGTGAAACATTCTTACCATGTCTATTGTCTGTCTGATTTGATGATTTGCATATGCTTATGACTGTAAACCACGCTCAATGCATATGGAAAAAACCTTTGTGCGCTCTGAACATTCGTCGAGTGCCTATCATGACCATTCTTAACCAAACTGTACCTTGCTCTTGAGAGTTACCTTTGGCAGCTTTGTTTCAGAATGTGTGATGCTATATACTGCATGTAATTTCTCCCTTATAATGGCTGAGAATGTTTGAATGAATGAGATGGTAATTATATAATTAACTTCTCATATTTGTAAAACTAAAGACACTTATTAAATCCATGTTTGCAGGACTGCATTGCACTGTATAAATTAACCTACAGTGTTTGTCCGATGAATACATGGGAAGGCTCATGCTATTTGTCAGGGAACATTCATGTTTTCTTTCATTATGTGTATTCCACATGTGAAGGCAATTCTAGTGCATGATTTCTGCCATACAATGCCTACTTCTTGGTGCTTAATCACACTGTCTGTTCTCATGGTACACCGGTCCCTGTGATCTACTTATTGTGAGAATTTACAAGATAATTGTGTGAAGCTGCCTCTGATTAGGAGTATGTGCCTATGACTTCACGGTTTTGGGGATGAACCTGGAGAAAGGATATCACCCCAAACCCCCAAATAAAATTGCACTTCATCATCAGTGAGAGGCGGGTGTTCGAATATCACACTCCTTTTCCCCTCCCATTCCTCTCTGAATCTGTGATAGTACTGTATAACTGACAATGGTTCAATAGATGTAAAACACATGTTGTGCCTTTGTTTATTAACAGAGAATGAGGAAGATGGGGGAAGGCCTTTCAATTACCGGGACAACTCCAGGGAAGTCCTGAGCTCTAGCTTCAACTCCAGCTGAAAAATAAGACTCCATAAAGTACCACATGAACAACAGGTTGCAAATGGTCAGCCTGAATCCACTAATTCTGGCCTATACAGATGGCACTGAAGAAAAGTCTTGATTAAAAGCCTAAAACAGGGATACTCTCCAATTTTGTAAAAGCCCAGGCTAAATCTTCAAGATAAATTCAAGAAGAAACCTTAAGAGGAGAGATTACCTGGTCTTCAGCATGTCACTACTGGCTAAGAGTGGACATTAAAGGTGCACTTGGAGCAGACTATATTCCAGCTTAATATTGGCTGAAAGGCTAATGGAGAAGAAGTATAATAAATAGAGCAAATTCTCAACATGGATTAGTGATAATTAGATGTGGTGATTTAGTTACATCAGAACCTTTTGTGGGAGATAGACTGGCAGAGAAGAATGATGGGACATAATAGTTTTTAGATCTTCATCTACTGAAAAGTAAAACTAATCCTAAACTATCAACTTTGCGAACAGTCTACTCACCCTTCGGAAGGACATGTTTGTCACTTGCTTCGGACTAGTCAAAATGGGGAATAGCCTGAACTGGAGAAACATTATGGGAGAACTGCAACCTGAGCTGTCCAACACCATCATAGGTGCTAAAAGGATTAAACAGACCAGTGGAGCAGAAGGTCCCTATACTTGTGCCCGGCTATAGGTTTATCCTGTGTTTTCCTCATTTGACGGTTGGAAAAGTGATAGCATGATTACAGTGTTGTGGTGTAGGATATCTTGATGAAGGAGGAGGGTTTGTTTTAGATTGATGGTTCTGTGGGGATATTGAGTGAGGTGTTTGGGTTTTCATAGATAATGTCACTATAATTTGCATATAAACATATTTGAGATGTAAATTGTTGGCAGAATATGAGGCCTGAGTCTTCACTTGACCTCATCAGACATTAATAAAGTATTAGTTGTAAGAGAACAGTTTTGAGATATATGTCCCTGTGGTTGTCTTGTCCAACTGTTGTCAAGCATCTTCATGGTGACTGTTACTCTACTGTTGTGGTTGGTTACAGAGATTGTGAAAGTTCTGTGTGGTTGTTGTCAAGTATCTTCCATGATGTATGACTTGTCTAATCTGTTGGTGTGATCATTCCTTCGTGAATGTTTGTCCAACTGTTGTCCAGATCTTCTCATGTTGTCTTGTTCAACCAGTGTAAAATACAGTTGTTGTTATGTTCACTACAATGGTACAATTGTCAATGTGATCATTTGTCCAAGTGTTTTGTGTCACTTGAAATAAATAATTAGAGATCAAACATGAGGTTGGCGACCAGAGCACAGTCAGCTGGAAGATGAGAGAACTGCTTTCATTGGTTACTGTGGCTAACTGCCAAGATCTCTCTCTCTCTCTCTCTCTCTCTCTCTCTCTCTCTATATATATATATATATATATATATATATATATATATATATATATATATATATATATAATATATATATGGCCTAGAAGAGAAATCATCAATAAATAATTCTGTGTAGAACTTAACTTAGGTCTAATTTCTCACAGTGGGGGTACTCGATGAGCCAAAATTCTGAATGGTTTCTCTACAAGGGTTATGCGAGAATAAATATCAATACCTCTAGACAACACTTGCTGTTAATAACCTGTATCTTTTATAGAGAGATATACTTTATAGAACTTCACTCATTGGAACTTCTGTAATTCTCTATAAACCCACAAAAAACCTCACAATTCCCAAGGACTGATTATTCCCTATGTCCATCGTTTACATGATCAGCCTCTTCATCTGGTTCCAATTGCTCAGTACGTCATTGCTTGTTGTGTCTCTAATTCTTGTCCCGTATGTCTTCAGCTGGCCCTCCACTTGGTTCACCCTGTGTCCTGTTCTCAGGTTATCTCACGGTATTCCCTCATCTCTTGATCCAGTGTATTTGTTTAGTTCACTCTATGAAATCCACATTGACGATCATATCATACCAGAGTAACTGAATCAGAGCCATGTAAAAGATAGACTCTATGGATCACTGGGTGGCTAAAGAAGACATTCATACAAGAGACGACATTGCATTTATAGACAATTGTCAAGCGAGCGAAAGAAGAAGTATAAGAAGAGCCACATATTTGACATTAACTAGATATCTTGTGCCTAAATTATTTTGGTGCGCACTAAGGAATTGATAGCGACCTTCCCTGTTGTCATGAGCACGGCCGGACGCAGGTTCGACGCTCGGGCTCGTCGCTGGCCACCTATTCCTCCTTGCTCTCAGGCCCAACAACATGTGTTGGCGCTTTCACTTCACTGATCCAAAGCAGGACACTGTTTCAGGACATCAATTATGTGGGCAGCAATGAGTTTGGTCAATTTCGGCAGATTTGTTAAGCCACTTCTTGGGGCGAAAAATATACTGAAATTACTTCGGACTTAACTACCATTGCGGATTATCAAGATGTCACCAGCCAACAGCTACCATACGATCAGTGTTCTATTACAGAACTATTGCAGAAACCATGGCTTGTGATTGTGCAATTTGATGCTGTGATTAATTACTCCTACAACTGCTGCGTCAGCAGGGACTAAGCTACTACCTGATCTGCAAGTCCGATGAGAAATGAAATGGGTTCAACTGCAATAAGACCATAATACGAGTAGATCAACCACACCCTCCCCTCCCCCGAAAAAAAACATGGAAAGTGAATCTGCAATATTTTACAAGACCACAATTACAAATGACAGACTGTGTGCTGCGGCTAGAAAACCTTAGTTAGCATAATAAAAACCAACAAACAAAAACATTAATACGATTACATTAAAACTGATGGAAATGATAAAGACGAGGCGGAAAACACAAAGTAGCTGTTCTAAGAAGAAGTGACGTTGAGAAATTAAATGGGTTGAAAATAATGAAAGTACACTAAGGCGGGTGGTAGCGTAGACGAACAGCCACATTAGGGGAAATACATGCAGCATTGGCAGACGAAGAAGAAGAAGAAGGCACAGCAAAAAACGTTAACAATCACAATTAGGAGTCTTGCTTGGCGACCGAACGTATTGTGTGGTAGCATACACACCAACGCCAGTGGTAACGGCATGAGAACAACTTGCAGAAAAGATGTAGCTGGGGGAGGAACCTATCAACATGTTTTCAAATGACGCCGTTATCTCTGCATGTAAGAAGCGCTGCTCCCGTGTGCCTCTAGGATGTTTCAACCAAACACAGCTGGCGGTCTGTTATCGGTCTCTGATTTATGATTAATTTATTTTTGGAATCTCTCATATTTAGGTAAATATAATTTTAACATGTTTCTGCTGTATGAGGCCGGCTTATTCGCTCACGGTGAGGCAACTGTAGCGGGTTAGGGGAATCATTTTAACGCACATAGTTACTGAATGACTTAAACCTGGGGCGGGAACCGTTCGGCCCGCGGGATGTATTAGGCCAGCGGAAACATTTAGTTTGGTCTTGCCAAAGCAACCACAGGCGCGACTCGAAACTCAGTAAATATAGGAGCTTTATACACAATAAATCTAGCAGCAACATTGTCAATACAGCCAACATCACGCGCCTCACCAAAGAAAATCAGATCCAGCCGTAAGAGTTTAATTAATTAAATGTTGGACCAAATTTAGCAAGCTATGTTAAGTTGATAATTTTGTTATGACCCGCGAATGATGATATAAATAGAATAAATATAATACGACAGAAATTGTCGCTCACTTGGGAGACAAAAATGTTCCGCCATTGGCTTAAATGCACACAAATAGCGCATCACTTCAAAGCACTGAATCAGGTACCTGGCGGCATGGAGTTGAGAAGCTGGCGGCCTCGAAACCAAACAAGAACTGCTCATCAACATACAGTCATGATCTTCATGTGCTGAATAATTAGCATGACACACACACCATTACCTACTGCGAGCTGGCTGCCGATTACCAAGGAACCCAAACTGCGCAATTGATTACAAATATCAATGAAATCCAAAAACAAACATGATTCATGAGTATTCCTGTGTGTTTTCCGTGTGTTACTGTTGTGTTTTTGTTGTCCCGTTGATAAAGACTTGGGGGAAACCTTCATAAATATATATGTGTGTATTTCCACAAGTCGAGCTTCTCTGTCATATTTTGTTTTTAATAAAATAAATTTTTTTTTTACTCCAGTAACGAGTCAACAGCCGGTCTCCCTGGCCTAGGCGTTAGCGACTTTTCCCTAATCCCGTATACTCTCGTGAGTAACGTGACAACGGCGAGAATCGGTAGCGGTTCTAACCGCGTCGGTAACTTACGGGGTATGTGAGCCGGTCGTTCAGAAAGCAATGGCGTTCAGAAAGCAATGGCAAGCTACTGAGCGTAATCTTACCAAGAAATCAACAATCAGCTGAAAGATGCTGATGTTGACAGCGATGTCCTGTAAGGATATGCAAACATTTGTTTTTAACAAGTCGACAGCAGCAAACTCCCATCTTCCGATAACCACGTGATTACCGACTAGGACGGCCATGGGGTCATAACTACTCGTGCAATTAACTGTCATTTAAAAAGTCGCTTAAAAGTCGACAGGGTTGACTTCATTGCACCGGGTTTTATCCCATATGGCTCAGTCTCTTTCCGCAGCGCGGAAAGCGTCGCACAAAGCACCAACTCCGTAGCTCCAGCGACGACCCCATGAGTCTCCGAAAAAATGCACTCGTGAACCGAAGGACGCGGCCCGGAATCGAACCCACAACCTTCGGAGCCCGAGTCAGACAGCTTGACCACCTCGCCACGGAGACTCCCAAACTCGGTGGCCATTAACTGATACAATGCTAAACAACAAGTAGGCTTGGACGAAACATGGTACACAATTAAATAATCAAGTATTTTGTAGTACATTTCCATTCACTGAGCAGTGAAATTGCGGAAGATGCCACGAAACAAAAACAGAACACAATGACCCTAGTATGGCGATATATCGTTCTTCTGTCCAAATGGGAGGTCAAATGTGACGAAATATTATCATTACGAGCTGAATCTGCTAATGGGTGCTCTTGTTGTGGAGCCCAGACTCACACACCCGCAAGCGTGATTCCTCAACAAAGTGTGAGGGTGGCACGCTCTAATACAGTGGTTCTCAACCGGTGGGGAATCCCCCCCAGGGGGGAATCTTAGGGTTTCCGGGGGGGGGGGGGGGTGAAGACCAATTCAATATCGCGTTAATACAAGAACCGATTACTTGATATTGTTTTTCCCTTCATACTTTACAGTTAAGTACGTCTCATCCTTCTAAAATTCATTTAATAAAGTAAGTAGACCCACAAATCATGTTTTATGTGGATGTCTAGACTTGTTTTAGTATGTGCTATTAAATTTATACGGCGGTGCTGGTTTTTTCGAAAAAGGTATAGGGGCCGGTCGTTCAGAAAGCAATGGCAAACTACTGAACGTAACACTTGCCTAGTACATCAACAGCAGCTGAAAATGCTGGTGTTGACTGCAACGTCCCGTAAGGGATACGCAACAAAATTTTTTTTTAAATTAAATTTACCTTCCATTTTTACGTATACTGTGGAGGGGGGGGGGGGGGGGGGGGGGGGGGGGATTTTTTTAGATAGAAAATATGAAAAGGGGGGGTAGGGGAAATGACGTTCTGAAAATATGGTGAAGGGGGGCACGGACCACATGTTTGATAGGAGGGGGGGGGGGGGGGAAATGACGTTCTGAAAATATGGCGAAGAGGGACACTGGCCAAAAAAGGTTGAGAACCACTGCTCTAATAGGATATCCCTATGCCTTTCAATGTTTCTGACTGTCTGATTTGTCCCGTAATGTCTATCTCCTATCTCCTTATTTCTATAAGTGCCGGTGAATACCCTCACTAGATGATTAGCCGTCGTGAAAAGAGACGACATAAAACGGGCGTGTATGACAGAAATAATCAATCTCTCAGATGCCGTCTCCGCGGTGTAGGTAGTCTGTCACGGATATTCAACACTGTCCGTCTCATGCCCTGGTTGTGCAGTCCGACAGATTGCTGTTCGTCCATCTCTTGATGCTATCTTTCCACTGATACTGCGGTCTACCTGCTGCTCGCCTGGCTTCATTGCTTTCCATCCAGAATGGTATGAGGGGGTCAGCATGGCCGAATGGATAAGAACGCCCGTTCTTTAAATCCGGTGTGCTGATGCCGAGGTAGTGGGTTCAACCCTTACACCTGTCAGATGGACTAAAATGTTGACTTCTCGTCCTTGACTTGGGGACGTAAATTACAAGTACCTCTGAAATGGAAGTGGGTTCGCCTGATGGTGAGGGACACTGGTAATAGGGAAAGCTAATCCACACGCAAAAATCAGTTCAGTGCGACTAGAAGTAGTAGAATGTGTATGGACTAGGCTAGAGTTCAAAGCGTGGGAGCGGGAACAGAAACAAAGTCTTTCAATGTGATCGAAATATTTCACTTCTATCTTCTTTATTTCCTTGATCATCTCTCTTTCCTTTGTGACCTCTCCTCTGAGACCTTTCTTTCCTCCGAGTCCTTTCTTTCCTCTGAGACTTCTCCTTCCTCTGGGACCTCTCTTTCTTCTGGGAGCTCTCTTTCCTCTGAGAGCCCTCTTTCCTCTGATGCCCCTCTTTCCTCTGAGAGCTCTCTTTCCTCTGAGATCTCTCTTTCTTCTTCTGTCCAGGGAGTGCGTCACACCTAGTCATGTACCTCACTACAGCTTTTACTTGTTATAATGCCTAGTGTTTTCTCTAACCTCTACTTCTTTCATCTACTTCTATGAGTGCAAATTAATACCTGTGAGATAATTCCTCACGTTATTCCAATGGTTCCCAAGAATTCACCAACAATTAAACAGGTAGTTGAAATAGTGATACGTTCACATCACTATACCTGACATGATGAAGTGCTTCATTGATGCCGCTAGAGATACAAAGTATGATTCTACTCTGCACCTGATTTCAAACGAACCACACCTATTTACCTATGAGCGAATGTTTTTATTGAGACTGATAGTGAATGGGTATATGTTTGCTATTAAGTGTGTGTATAACTATGAGTGCTTGTATAAATGAAATATGTCTGTCCGTCCGTCCGTCCGCACGTATGTCGGTATGTAGGTATGTATATAGGTAGGCATTAGGTAAGATGTATATTTTATACTTGTGTGAGTCTATGTGTTTGTGTCTGCTTGGCCTATCTCATAACATAGTCATACGCATCGTTTATGTTCAAAACAATCATTTGGCAATGTTTTTTTTCTATGTGAATGTAATATGCACAATAGATAATTGATGTACTAAAGATGAGTGGTTGGAAGGGCCGAATGTAAGACACGGACCTACCTACGTGCACAATTTGTGACCCTAAAAGAAAAAAAAAATAAAGTTCTTTCATTCGTTCTACCTAACAAACGCACCCACCCACCCATTCACCTAAATATCTGCCTATATACCTACCTAAATTAAAAAGGTCTTAAGAGTCGAAAAGATCCACTTCAATGCACCGGGTTTATCCTATATAGCTAAGTTCTTTCCGTAGTGTGACCTGCCAAAAGCGTTCACAAAGCACGAACTCCTTAGCTCCAGCGACGACTCCCATGAGTCTCCGAGAAAAATTCACTCGTGAACCGAAAGACGTAGCCCGGCATTGAACCAACCTTCGGAGCTCGATGCGGACGGCTTGACCACTTCGCCTCGAAGACTCCCAGAATTACCTACCTAATTATCCACCCAGTCTAAATTAATAAAAACACATAATCATTTTACATGTTACCATTACCAACTAACAGGTGTCGTGGATAAATGATTTTGGTATTCTCCTTTTTTCTCGGGGGTTACCAAGTTTTGGAGTCAGCGTGGCCAAATGGATAAGAACGCGAGTTCTTAAACATCCTGTGTGCTGATGCCGAGGTAAGCGGTTCAACCTCTACACCGGACAGTTGGACTAAAATGTTGACTTCTCGTCCTTGACTTGTGGACGTAAATTACACGTACCTCTGAAGTCGGAGTGGGTTCCCCTGATGGAGAGGGACACTGGTAATGGAGAAAGCTAATCCACACGCAAAAGTCAGTACAGGGTTACTAGAAGTAGTGTGTATGGGCCACGCTTGGGTTCAAAGTGTGCGAACGCAAAACAAAACAAACATTAAATTAAATAAAACACGTCATGTTTCTCTCTTGGGTAGTGAGATCGGATATCACACGTCATTGTTCTCTATTGGGTAGTGAGATAGGACATTCCAACCTTCTCGGACGAGGGCGAAAAACCAGATCGTCTGTGCAAGCTTCGTACGTTGTAGAGTGCAAAGCGTGTAGGCAGTAAGTCTACAGCCCTGACAACATTTCTCGGAGAGAAAACGTATCCACGGGTAGGCAGAGCCCGTTACAGCCTAGAGAAAGTAAAGCTTGCACACATGTATCAACTCGGACAGTTGTTACCGTTCGAGCTATCCAGTGGCACAACTAGGTATAAGAGAGTTACACGTGTCACTTGCAGGACGTTGCCATCAACCTTAACCCCCGGGTTAATTTACTAGGCAATTTTACACTCAGTAGTTTGCCATTGCTTTATAAACGAGAAGCCAATGATTCAGTCCAACTGACCGGCATGTGCCACGAACTCACTACCCCACCGTAAAGGAGCCGGAACGTTCACTGAACGGAGATCATTTCTGATGATCGGATTCCTCTTGTGCTGCTTGCTCCTTGGTGGAGTTTATACGTGCCACGGTACGACAAGTGCCAGAATGTAGGTGGTGACTATGTGGAAACGAAATGCAGTGATGTATGTAACGTTTGTGTGTATTTACATGTTATTTTGTCAATGTGGCTACATGTTTACCAGCCAATCGGGGGTTTATTTTGGAATAGCCCTCGTATTACACTAACCCCCCCTCTCTCTCTCTCTCTCTCTCTCTCTCTCTCTCTCTCTCTCTCTCTCTCTCTCTCTCTCTCTCTCTCTCTCATCCAATGGAGAAACCATCTCATCATCTCATCTTGTTCTTCTTGTACCTTGCGGTGTCGAGGTGAAGCAGAAACAGCGGGAGAGTACCCGTTTATGGGATTCATATGTAGAGATTCCATGAACTGTTATTCTCTCTGTCCATCGTTTACATGGTTGGCTTCTTCTTCTGGCTCCATTTGGTCTGTATATCACTGCTTGTTGTGGTATACTGTCAGTTGGTAGCCTAGTTAAGTGACCGAACCATTTCACTTGGCGTTTTTTAATGAAATCTAACGCTGCTATAACCCCCACTTTAGTCCTGATTTCTTCAACCCCCACTTTAGTCCTGATTTCTTCAACCCCCACTTTAGTCCTGATTTCTTCAACCCCCACTTTAGTCCTGATTTCTTCAACCCCCACTTTAGTCCTGATTTCTTCAACCCCCACTTTAGTCCTGATTTCTTCAACCCCCACTTTAGTCCTGATTTCTTCAACCCCCACTTTAGTCCTGATTTCTTCAACCCCCACTTTAGTCCTGATTTCTTCAACCCCCACTTTAGTCCTGATTTCTTCAACCCCCACTTTAGTCCTGATTTCTTCAACCCCCACTTTAGTCCTGATTTCTTCAACCCCCACTTTAGTCCTTGCCATGAGTCAGATTACTTAAGACCTGGTTAACAGGTTGAAACAGTAATAGTGATAAATAATTACGGAGAGTGATAAGGGAAAAGACACCGGTAACGGGCTAAAGATAGTGGCCAATAGAATTGCGAGGAGGAGGCCACGTGATTAGGAGGGTCGAGCAGGGGAACGGACAAAGGGAGTCAGTCGGAGTTGGGAAGCCATGACAGACAGATCACGAAAGCAGAGAAGTGTGTCGGCTGAGAACTGAATATCCCTTGTGGCGATGAAACGCCGAGAATCGTCGACGACAAGTAAATGAGTGTACGCTAGATATTTCAAGCGTGTCCCGATTGATGAGAATAGTGTTGCCGCGACCAGGCGGGTGGACATGTTACAGCACGGAGTCGAGTCGTGTGCCGTGGGCAGAGGTTGCCGGCCTGTGAATGTAGGCGCCATGCGACCATGTGTAACAGGACTGTAAGTAGGGTAGAAGAGTGTATGTGTAGACCATTGTAGTTGATTAGATAGCCTGGATAGCAGGACGTACTACAATCAGTGTGTAAACAAATGGCGTGGGTGTACATGTACTTTTGAATATCCCAGTGATTGTGTCGCATAGAAACAATACATGATGCCATTCTATCACTCGGTGGTGACGAGTTGTGTTCACGGTGTATCAGTGTGTAATTCATAAAGAGTGTCAACGTAGCCGCATCTCAATACCCCTAGTTACGTCAGAAAGGGCTCGTTGGCAACGTGGGGGCATTCGTCCTTCGAAAGAACTCGGCAAAATTGAGGCAATGGTTAGTATGGTAGTGAACAAGTATGTATGTATTGTCAGCTACAGATTTTTCAACTAACCATAAACAGTTAAGGCTATGTACACCAGCAAGATAATAGCACACGCGCATGGATTATAGATAACAGAAAACCATGGCTAGGTGTGGAACATAGGACGCTTGAGCTTATGTACAAGAAAGTAACCCGCAGTAAGCGAGGTTCAACAGCTCAGGAAAGTAATCGGTTGTATTAAACATTGAAGAGCATAAGTAAGAATATGGGGCAACTTGATTCAGGTGATGGTTTCAAAGTGAGGTATCATCATTGAAGTTAGCATTCATGGTGCAAAGTACAATGGAGCAGTCAGCGCCAATTCTGCTAAAGCTAAGAAGATGAGTAGCAGCAATACAAACAACAGAACATACGTCGATACTCAACGTTATAATTTCTGATTAACTTGGCGTTGTGCATGAGCGACAACACTTTAATATTAGGAAATCCCGGAAAATAGAAATACAGAAACATTATGGCATCTTGCCACAAGAATTACAGTGTGAAGCCGTATTCAGGGGGCTGCATGCATTAGAATGCTGGCATAGACTAATTATGTCAAAACTAGTATCTGTTCCAGAAATGTGTTCCATGACAGTTATTAGTACACTATGAGGTATCTACACCATTGATGTGGAGCTGCACCTGACGACCAAGTGTATCCTTGTCGACCTGTGAGTGAAACGTGGACGGCCACGCTGATTTGGATCAAGCCCGGAAGCAAGCGGAAGTGAACCGAGCATCAGGATCAAGCCACTGGAAACATCGCTGGATATATACAGGGCAAGTTAATTCCAATTAATTTTCTATGTGTACTGCTCAATTACAGAGAGCTATTAGACACCTTTGTATGGTATTGTGCAATCAGCCTGATGAATTAGATTGTGCTTCCACAGGGATGATGGTGGTTAGTTAATCTTTTTCTGTTACAGGTTACCAAAACAAGATCAGCAACACTTGAGGGGTCTGCGTGTACAGATAGTAATAGGTATACCACGCAGTAGTGACATCATATAACCATGCCTACATGGTCGGACTTCATAGATTTAGGTGTGAGGTGTGGGTTGACAGTGACAGAGCTCAAGACAGAACTGCAGAAACGGAACAATAACCAAGGTAACGACCAGCAGAGTAGACCCAAGAGTAAAGATCACCGAGCAGATTTCATAGCTTTATGTGGAAGATGTGGGTTGACAGTGAAAGAGTTTAAGACAGAACTTCAGAAACGTAAGGAGAACCAAGGTAAAGACCAACAGAATAGACCCAAGAGTAGAGATCACCGAACTACTCAATATAGACCAGCTCTACAGAGACCAGCTAAGGTAACTCGATTAGAACCAGTAAGTGAATGGGCATATGGTGGTCGCCAACAAGAGTCTCATAAAATAGGCGACAGAAACCCTAAGCACGACTCGGACATCAGAAACCGTCCGTCCAATAGAGTCGATAGGTACACAGACTACATAAGCAGTCGAAAATGTTGGGTCTGTAACAGCTTGGACCACGTAGCCAGAGAGTGTGGACTGAGACGAGTGACTAAAGAAGAACATGACCAAAAAACAAACTTAGGATACATAGCAACAGACAGACATAAAAGACAACGAATCGGTAACCCTGCGTATAGTCAAATAGTGCCTACACGGAAGTCGAATGCTAGCAGTATTCATAGCGGGACTTTAAAATCCCACAAAGCACACGTGAACGGGAAGTTGACCACCTGCGTTAGGAATACAGGGTCGTCAATAGCTGGTGTAGATCATAGCCTGGTAAGGAGTAGCGACTACACGGGAGAGAGCGTGACGTGCAGTACCTTTGGTGGTACAAAAGAAAAGTATGCTATAGCATGGGTGCATATATCCTGCCCGTACTATGAAGGGAGAATACGAGTAGCAGTGTTACCTAGTCCACTTGCAGGACTAATGATAGGTAACATACCTGGAGTGACAGAGTGTACAGAAGATGAAGCCCAAAGATGGAATGGTAAAATGACACGGGAGAATACAGACTCCAGACAGCATATTAAGAAAGACAAGAAAGAAGATAACGTGGTCATACCTCGGGCTGATCAGACAGACACTAGACGGGTACCAGACATCCAAACCGAAGACCGTGCAAAGCAACAAAGAGACGACAAGACACTGCGAACTTGTTTTCAGCGGGCAAACTGCCCACCGAAACAATCGAAATTAGGCAAGTGTTCATTTGTAATGAGGAATGAAATTCTCATGAGAGAATACACGAAAGATGCAACAGGTATCTTACAAAGGGTACTGCCAGTGAGAGAGCGCAGTAACGCTCTGGAACGGGCACACATCGCCCCGAGTGCAGACCATATGAGTTTGGCCAAGACTAGAAAGAGATTATTATCTGGGTTCTACTGGCCAGGCTGTGAGAAGGACATCAGAAGCCATGTCCGATCATGTAAATTGTGCAAACGAACAGATGTAAGAGCCTCAGACATACAGATAGAGAAAAGCAACAAACAACTGATAGAAAATACTTGTGAGGAAAAACTGTCAACAAGATGACAGGCAATCAGTAACTAACCACAGAGAAAAAGTTACTGACAAAGAGACAGATAGACCACTGACACATGAACAGCCAACAGTCACACCAACAAGGGATGACTTAATAGAAGAGCAATCTTGCGATACATTGGCAAAGTTCATCAGACTGTTGGTAGCATTCAACATGTGGATGACTACTATTGTTATAGAAAACCAGACACTGCATCACATGTTGAAAACAGTAACTGCAAGAATAAAACATATACTTGAAAAACAAGATTGTACGTCGGAATACACAGAAAGCTTAATACTAACATCTGACAGTACTCCACCATTCAAGACACATCAGATGCTCGTTACAACATATACTGACTTGTTTCAGCAGACAGTGGAAAAAACAATAACATCAAACAGAAATTTTAGGTTTAAAAATAGTAACACATCATCAGTGCCACTGACAAGATAACATCACATATACCAACGTGAAACACTCTTATCTTGTGATATGTATATTGTAGATACTGTACAGAGTGTATAAAGGATATATGTATATGATTGGTGTAGATATAATTGTTGTAGTAGAATTAATGCATTGATAAGTATAATGTTGATTTGCAGTGACATGATGATACGGTAAAGTCATCAGAGGTAAAAACAATAAAGATGTGTAATGGTGCAGTTAAAATATATAGATGAAGTCTGTGAATGCTAGCAATAACATGGCCTAAGAAACGTTACACCGACTATATGACAAAATGATCTAGGCAGATTAGGGACCAAATCCGATAGTACAATGTGGCATACGGTAAGACTATCATCTAGGAAACCATGCGTTCATACAAGGTGACTGGTCCAGTGGTTAGCACGTTGTGGTACTGACCATGATAACATGTCAATGTAGGAAATGTGATATGATTGCGGTAACATAATATGCAATTGTGAATGTAAATATGCATATGTCTGTATGGATATATATACACCCAAGGCTGTTATTGATTTCAGATAGTTAAGTGGTGTAAATGACTGAGCAGAAGAGATAGTGTCAAAGGTACCTCAAAGATGCTACCTCATTAGCTGACTGAAGAGGCTGAGACAGACAGACACAAGTGAAGATTGGGAATCTGATGGGTAGAAGATACAGTCAGCGAAGACAGATACCAGCCAGAACCAACCAAGGGAGTAATAGTTAGTAACATTCACTATCATTCAATAAACAAAACTCATAATACACATAGATAGAGATAAATATCATTTTAATGGCTGTAATTACATACATAGACATCAGTACATTCTTATGATCATGATCATCATGCCATGTATATTTGTAATCAATATGCATGTAATGGTAATAGTAATTGTAACAATATTGATTGTACTATTACCTGATTGTAACACAACGTATAAAATGAATGTCGGTAGAAACTGATGAATGATCGCAAAGGGAAAAAAGAAGAATCGACATCTACTAGAGCAGGAAGGTTGACAGTGGGTCTAAAACCACGATACATCACAGATGACACCCATAACATAAAAGGAAAAGAAGAAGAAGGTAAATGAGACATTACTACCATTAATACATATTGTCACAGAGATGATAATGATGGGCGAGTGAAAGTTTGAACAGTGCTTGCAATATTACATGTGAGTCCAATTGTATATATTATTCAGGTTTTGTGACAATATTGTATATTGGAGAGACAAACATGTACAATAGGTAGGAGAAATTTAGCTGATGATGGTAACAGATACATAACATAAGAATAGGTTGAGTGACAGTGAAGTGAGAGAAAGGGGACGAGAAGACTGAGAGTAGGAATTTGTGCGAATGAGAATCAATTTGAACACAACTGGGATACTTGCACACCGGTATACAGGAAGCGTACGGGCATAGACGGAACATTTGAGGTTCGAGTATGCGTGTTGTAAGACAGAGTACAGAATAAAAAATTAAACACTATTAAAAAAAAAAAAAAAAAAAAAAAAAAAAAAAAAAAAAAAAAAGAGAGAGAGAGAGAGAGAGAGAGAGAAAGACAAACGATGAAAGGATGAAGAGAGGAAATGAGAGAGAGAGAACAGAGTACAAGTGAAATTGAAGGAAAGGATACAAGAATAGTGTAGTAGGATTATTAGCAGTACCATTGATAATAGTACCAAGTGGTAGTACTTTGTACATATAATATGTTAACATGTAGTACTTTGGCATGGTAGTAGATGTATATCAAGGTATATAAGGGTCATGGTATTAGGAACACGACAAGGAAAAAGTTAGTAGCAAGAACACCAGGGATAAACAGAAGGCAAATAAAGGGAAGAGATAGCCACAGAGCACAAGTAACTAATGGCAGCCAACCACGCACACACGTTGACAAGACATATACAAGAGTCATAGGTACTCGCACCAAAGAGATCCACAGTCGTAGCATAGTCTACTCAGGAGCAAAATAGAGCTTCAACAAAATATGGGTGAAATTGATATGTCTGCAATACACACGTTCCTGCACCCAGGGCTTAAGGGCTGGGGAGGGTGTCAGTTGCTTGTACCGAGGTATAAATGAGGAACCTTATGGGAATGTCCGGGGTGGGACATTGGGACTCATAGTAGGTTGGTCCTCAACTTGCCGAAACAAAGGGGGTTGAGGCCACACGAGGTCTATTTGGGAATAGACGGAATATTCGTGTCCGACATTATAATTTGTGTGAAGGTATGGCAGAATATCAACGTAACACAGAGTGAAGTTAAAGGGAACTGAGAAGCAAGCTCAAAGGCATGAGGCAGTAGACAGATATGTGCGACCAGGGGACAGGCATGTGCGACCAAGCTGACTCATGTCAAGTGTAGAGATAAGGAAGAACCCAAAAATGTAGAACATTTTTGAAATTGCGGGGGGCATATGCCATGAGTCAGATTACTTAAGACCTGGTTAACAGGTTGAAACAGTAATAGTGATAAATAATTACGGAGAGTGATAAGGGAAAAGACACCGGTAACGGGCCTAAAGATAGTGGCCAATAGAATTGCGAGGAGGAGGCCACGTGATTAGGAGGGTCGAGCAGGGGAACGGACAAAGGGAGTCAGTCGAGTTGGGAAGCCATGACAGACAGATCACGAAAGCAGAGAAGTGTGTCGGCTGAGAACTGAATATCCCTTGTGGCGATGAAACGCCGAGAATCGTCGACGACAAGTAAATGAGTGTACGCTAGATATTTCAAGCGTGTCCCGATTGATGAGAATAGTGTTGCCGCGACCAGGCGGGTGGACATGTTACAGCACGGAGTCGAGTCGTGTGCCGTGGGCAGAGGTTGCCGGCCTGTGAATGTAGGCGCCATGCGACCATGTGTAACAGGACTGTAAGTAGGGTAGAAGAGTGTATGTGTAGACCATTGTAGTTGATTAGATAGCCTGGATAGCAGGACGTACTACAATCAGTGTGTAAACAAATGGCGTGGGTGTACATGTACTTTTGAATATCCCAGTGATTGTGTCGCATAGAAACAATACATGATGCCATTCTATCACTCGGTGGTGACGAGTTGTGTTCACGGTGTATCAGTGTGTAATTCATAAAGAGTGTCAACGTAGCCGCATCTCAATACCCCTAGTTACGTCAGAAAGGGCTCGTTGGCAGTCCTGATTTCTTCAACCCCCACTTTAGTCCTGATTTCTTCAACCCCACTTTAGTCCTGATTTCTTCAACCCCCACTTTAGTCCTGATTCTTCAACCCCCACTTTAGTCCTGATTTCTTCCAACCCCCACTTTAGTCCTGATTTCTTCAACCCCCACTTTAGTCCTGATTTCTTCAACCCCCACTTTAGTCCTGATTTCTTCAACCCCCACTTTAGTCCTGATTTCTTCAACCCCCACTTTAGTCCTGATTTCTTCATGTCTGATTTTAATGGGGGGGGGTGGTGGGGGGGGGGGGGTGGGGAGAGAGAGAGAGAGAGAGAGAAGATCAATAAAAACTGTTTCAAAATTGATGGCTGTTTCAAAATGTAGAACATCAACCCCAGGTTGATGTTCTAGGCAATGTAACGTTCAGAAGTTTGTCATTGCTTTTTGAGTCCAACGTAATTTTGATGTAGGGATCGAACCGCCTACTTCACCAACAGCGCACAGAAATAACACTGTTACAAGTTAACTCAAACACGATTGCAAACAACATATTACTACTCACCCCCTCTAAAAATTACTTGATACAAACAGTTCGCAGCGCTATTTAACAATCTTCTCATAACATTCAACTAAATGAAATTACAATAACATACATACTCACGCGAGCACACCCAGGGAAAGTACTCCTACATTCCCTGCACCGCTATCTCGCTAGTACATTCACAAATGCAAACAGTCAGTTCCTAAGCCAACCGGCCTTATTAATGGAGCGATGCCTATCGCAGACCTTCTAGTCTCTAGCACGGAAAGTGGTTTAGGTAAATAATCCGCTTGTGTGTTCAGAAAACCCATCTGGTGTGGTTCCTGAAAACCGTGCCGTGATTTTTATCTCCACGGCGTATTCGCTGCTCTTTCCCTCCCTGTTTTTCCGGCCTCAGACTCACACTACATCTAGTAACTGGAGATGCAGGCTCAGTGCGAGAATTGACACTGTTTATCCCACCTGTGCAATTCTGCTGCTGTTCCTTGGGGATGCGTGTTTCCCATTGCCACTGATGACAGAAGTTTTATACATTTAGAAATGGTATCTTTTCTCACATCAACATCCTCTCTCTTTGCTTGTTCCCTGCGTGCTCAATTGTTAACCCTCTAAAAGTAAGTTCGTTCCCGTCTCTCTCTCTCTCTCTCTCTCTCTCTCTCTCTCTCTCTCTCTCTCTCTCTCTCTCTGCTTCGGCCTGCCTGCCTAATTCTTAGCCCCTTGAAGTATTTCATTCGTCTGTCTGTCTTTCTCTCCCCCCCCCCCCCCCCCCCCCCCCCCCCCCCCAGAAAGGTAAGCACCTCACAAATGTCGGATAAGAACGGTAGAATTCTATGGGGCTTGGTGCTAGTTCCTTCCCATTTGAAAATAAAGTTAGTTTGAAGAAAAGTATTCGATTAAGATTGTATTCGAAGAACAATAAACGATTGCTCAAACATATCGAGATATTAGCAATTAGGCGGCTCCGGACAGTTTTGTGCAAACAGAAAGATTTCATTTTAAATGTACCGATTGCGGTGGACATAAATTAATCTCCACATTCGAACAATATCAGTGACTTGGTGTTTTAAGTATTTCAGCCAACGTATAATTCATTTATTCACTTCATATTATATTTAAATCTGTAATATGTACATGGCGAGATGCAGTGAAATATGTCAGGCAATAAATCGTGGGACGTATGGCTTGTAGCTTCTGAGTTTAACAACAAGAAGAAACAAAATACAACATATGACAATTATATAGATAGTGACTTGTCATTGTCGCGTGAAACTACGTTTATACATTAGTATAAGTATATGTGGGAATGAACATACTCTATAACAAATCTAGCTGAGCGACATCTGGCAAACAAGCTCAACGGACACAACCGTATAGACACAACCGTATAGAATCTCTATTTAATAACTAGGCGCACGGCTACGCCTGCTTACATTGTTTAGAATACAGGCAGACATTGTAACCCGTCTCTGCAGTATCTATTACATTGGCTCTGAGAGACCGATTATGAACTGTCGGAAGTTGTCTATCTGTGTACTCTGTGCCCGACTGCCGATGCTCACACGGCGCTATTATTAGCGCTCCATTTGACAGGCTGAATGCTAGGATGTGCATGCAAGATTGCGCTGCAGGACGGCAGTAATTTAACACATCGTTAAAAACGCCGTTATTTTAACATGTGGGAAATGTAATCGTTAACATGTTTTATTTATGATCACTGATGTATACATAGCCAATTGTTGTAACATGTTACTTGTAAAAAGAAGAGACGACGAAGAGATACATGCAGCTACAAAAGAAGAAGAAGAAGAAGAAGAAGAAGAAGAAGAAGAAGAAGAAGAAGAAGAAGAAGAAGAAGAAGAAGAAAGAAAGAAAGAAAGAAAGAAAGAAAGAAAGAAAGAAAGAAAGAAAGAAAGAAAGAAAGAAGATGAGGAAACAAAGTAAGAAAGCAAGAAAGACATCAAGCAAGAAAGACATCAAGCAAGAAAGAAAGAAAGAAAGAAAGAAAGAAAGAAAGAAAGAAAGAAAGAAAGAAAGAAAGAAAGAAGATGATGAGGAAACAAAGTAAGAAAGCAAGAAAGACATCAATCAAGAAAGACATCAATCAATCAAGAAAGAAAGAAAGAAAGAAAGAAAGAAAGAATGAAAGAAAGAAAGAAAGAAAGAAAGAAAGAAATTACTAAAAATTACTACTAAAACACTACTAAAATTCTACACACGGTATGTGGACATGCTTACTATTATCTCTACACTGCAGACAAGGCCCATTTTATTAACAGAAACAGCTCCCAAAAATCTACTCAAGAATATATCACAAGAACAAAAAACAGTACACAGATCTGTTCAGAATTCTTCGTCTATAGATTTAAAAAAAAAAATGAAATACAAACAGTTTCGTGTGGGAGTTGGGAAACATAATCACAACTGGGGAGACTGGGTGAAAATGGTTAGAATCTGAAGTAAACAGACATGACAAACGTTGCACTGCGTACACAAATCTTGCGATATAGCGCAGTGTTTCTCAAATCGTATCAAGTCGCGACCCTCTTCCATAATAGCCAAGTGACATTCGAGCCTCTATTATATAACAGACAAGCAACATTTGACCCTCATTTATAACAGCCACGTGACCTTCGTCCCTCTTTTATAATAGCCACGTAAACTACGATTCCCTTTTATAATAGGTAACTTGCGCGCGCGCACACACACACACACACACACATTCCACCCCTCATTTATGACATCCAAATAACTTTCCCCATATTGAAATAGTAAAAGTTGAAAATCTCTCCGGTGAAGTTACCATTATAACTAAAAATAATAAAGATGATTTCCCCCGTCTCCCAGAAAACAACTCTTGGGTCATCCTCGGGTACGGTAACCTACAGGTTGGGAACCATCGCTGCAGATGATGGTTTATTTTTTTGTTCCCCTCTATCAACAAACAGCTGTGGTGTATTCCTTTCACTGTCTACCCTTGGCGATTGCGTTTGGTGTTTATACATAAGGTTGAGATGTTTGAGTGATTGAACGTTCCGGAGAGCTGTGTTTTCACATGGCGAAATCACCGTGACGCGGGCATAAGGTATTCATCCGCCGTGACTCATGCATACAGTATGCGAGGAAAAACACGGGCCTTGAGGGAGTCGCTAGAATTCTATTCTGATACAATGATTGGATAAATTATGTGACTAGGCAGCTGCGACTTGCTATAGTCTACAGAGAACGAAAATGAATACTGCAAATAAGACAGACACGGAACCAAACACGTGCAGAGAAAGTGAAAGGGAAAGCAAACATGGCTATAAAAAATTGCCAATGAGAAGAAGAAGAAGAGGAAGAAGAAGAAGAAGAAGAAGAAGAAGAAGAGAAGAAGAAGAAGAAGAAGAAGAAGAAGAAGAAGAAGAAGAAGAAGAAGATCAACAATATAGATATCAATAACAAGAATATAATTGAATGTGCAGTGCAGTGTAGTGTAGTGTAGTGTAATGTAGTGTAGTGTAGTGTAGTGTAGTGTTGTGTAGCGTACCGTAGTGTAGCGTACCGTAGTGTAGCGTACCGTAGTGTAGCGTACCGTAGTGTAGTGTGTAGAGAATTGGGAAAACAAAAGTAAAGAAAGAAGTGAAACTTGAAAAGGAAGACAGACGACGCCAAGAAAAAGACAACCGTTTACACGAGAAGACAACATCAAGTGATGAAACGGAAACGACATTGTACAACTGTACCATCACGGCCAAAGAGAATGCTGGAGTTGCAAGAAGTCATTTCCATTTCCCAGAGAAGACCCAGTGCGCATTTTATGGGGGGAACTCGCATTTTATGAGGACAGACCGATCTCCATAAGTATGCAACCAGGAACTCCCTCCACTCTGGGTCCAACCTGCATCGCCATCTTGTGAAGCCAGTGAAGTAAGTCACTGGTGTGGAATTATTGATGCAGAACCCGGTTGATTCAAACTGTTCACTCGTGAACGACCGGAAGAATTGGAGACATGTACTGGCTTTGGTTTCAATCCCGTAGGCAAGCAAGACAATCATTCCGCGCAAACTCGTGAGCTTTCCAAACGGTGACTGCAAGACTGGGCTGCTGATTGTCTGCCATCATTGGGTAGAACTGTTGACTCCTTTCCGGGCTCGTAGTGCGCAGTCAGAAATTTTCGGCGGGCTTCATCACAGCGTAGAGACCAGGATGGGCGCCTCCTTTCATAATCCAAACTACTGACCGTTTCCCAGGATTTCCCCCGTGGGACCGAAGAGAGGTCTTGGTCAGAAGTAACCCACGACCCTGACACACCAGTCCCTCTACACCAGTGGTTCTCAACCGGTGGGGAATCCCCCCCCCCGGGAAATTTTAGGGTTTCCGGGGGGGGGGGGGGGGGGTGGAGAGGATTAAGATATTTCAAGATCGCGTCAATACAAGAACCGATTACTTGATATTGTTTTTCCCTTCATACTGTACGGTTCTGTACGTCTCACCCTTCTAAAATTCAATTGATAAGGTAAGTAGACCCACAAATCATGTTTTATGTGGACGTCTAAACTTGTTTTAGTATGTACTATTAAATTTAGCTTCCATTATTACGTATACTGTGTAGGGGTGGGGGAGGGATTTTTAGGTAGGAAATACGAAAAGGGGGGGGGGGGGAAGAGATGACGTTCTGAAAATATGATGAAGGGGGCACGGGCCAAAAAAGGTTGAGAACCACTGCTCTACACCATAAATACATGTATTTATGTAAACACGGGAACATTGTTATAGTCTGTCCAGAAATGAATGCCTTCATTCACGATCAATTATTTTGAAAACTGTCTGTTGCATTGTTATGACATTTTCCCTGCCGTCTTATATTTACCCCCACCCAAGGAATATGTCTTTGATCGGTCCAAAAGTAACTTAAATCATGGAAAGCGGCGACATTTCTTTGATGTTTTGGTGAAAAACTAGTGATATCTGGCTAACAAACTTGTTTTATAGTAATGCCCCGTTCCACTACGCGAGGCTCTTGTCATAAGGCCAATCCCATTGTCCCACGAGAAAATTAACTATTCAGCGCTAATGTTTTCGTGTGAAGACGTATTACATTTAATAATATGCACATCATCTCTCTCCTGTAAATTATATACCGCATATAAACAAACTTTGAAATCTGCTGTACAATCTCCAAAACAAACAAAAAATTTGTTGTTGGGTGGACATAATGACAAAGTTATAAATCTCATCATTTTCCCTCAGATGGTTACTGAGATATGGAATTTTATATTGGGGCAGAGAAAAGTCAACAAACAGACTATAACTACATGTCCTTTACAGGACGTTGCAATCAAGCCCAGCATTATTTGGCTTGGTTGTGATTTACTAGGTAATGTTTAGTTTAGTAGTTTGCCTTTCCTTTCTAAACGGCCGACAACTCAAACAATCAAAGTCGACGCAAAGCGTTCCTCTTCCAAATCGCTCGCGTCTGGTTAAAACTTTCGACTCGGTATTCGGGGAATTATGAAACTGCAGGTAACACTAACCCCTAATCCACAGCGCCATGTGCGAAACACCCTGCCCCCCCCCCCCCCCCCACACACACAAATATACTATACTCAGCAGCACATACATATGTTAATATGGCATATCCCTCCATCCATTGGCACCTTGCCGTCTTGACAGACGATAGTTTGTGCTTTAAAAAGGCATAATAACTTTTACGTATGGCGGTAGCGAGTGTGACTGATAAGGCCAATTTGCGCTGTAAATGTCCGTTCACAGTGGGTGCATGTGAACACGTGGTCATTTCCACCATCATGCACCATCTTACGTCTCAAACATGGCATATACATACAAACAAACACAGCAAAGAAACATACGTATATGTGTTACCATATGAGAATTATATGTGAAATAAAAATACAAGAAAGAAACACGTATATATGTTAACATGGGAGAAAGGTACATGGAAACAAAACCACACCAAAGAAACACACGTGTATATGTGTACACAAACAAAAACACAAACAAACGCATACTATAGCGCTGAATAATTAGCACAGTAAAGCAGTGACAATTACACCACAAAACAAAACATAATCACAACCATATCCCCCAACACCCAATATGCATCGTTGATTCCCACAGCAATCATACTATCCACACGGCCAACGACAGAAATAAGAGACACAACAGGAAACAAAAAAAAAAAAAAAACTGCGCTGGCATTGACACGATGCCAGCCTTGGTCAATTAAAAGAATGAAAACACGTCAAATGACACTTGAACGGGGCCATACTCTAGAAATCTGCAATTACCTGTGTCTGGCATATGTGCATCTGCTGCCGTGTGGCTTGGGGGCTGGGTAGAATCAGACGGGTGGCTTGGGAGCTCGGCAGTAACAGCTGCAGAGTAATAACCATTACAGATCGGTGCAGGTCTTATACAGAGGCAAGTGCTGCACAGATGTCTGTTAATGTCTTCCCCCTTTCACTGATTCTCTGTGCAATAACATGTCTGCGTCTATCTGTCTCATGTTTAACATGTATGTGTCTGTGTTAGTGGAAGTTACACGAGTGCGCGAGTCCACGCCAAGTGGCCCAGTCAAGTGAGCGACACCGTTCCTTTGGGCATTGGAAAGATCCAGGAGGTGGTGGGGTACTGAATTTGCAGAGGACTAAATCACAAGACAGACGGGTGACTGTTAAATATCTTGAGAACCATTGATGTGTGTGTGTGCGCGCGTGCGAGCGCGTGTGTGTATGCGTGTGCGTGCGCGCAAGTGTACATATGAATTTGAGCATGTGTGTAAATGGGGACAATATAACTAAACACGGTCTTGTCTGGAACCCACAAGGCAAAGGAAATAGTGGGAGACCTAATAACATACGAAGAAGAAAAATTACAGATGGAGATTTAATAATAATGGGAGGACATGGCGGGAACTGCAGGAGATGAAAGCAAAATATAGAACGGACTGGGCGTGGTTTGACTGAGGGCCTATGGGGGAATAAAGGGGGGATGAAGAAGTGTGTGACAGTGTTTGTAAGGGCAGGAAATCATCAGTGCATTCAGTGACACAACATTTGTAACCACATGCAAGTGCCAGCCTGGCGCTGGCAGAGATCGAACGAGCGCGAACAGGAAGCCAGGTGATACAGACACAGACATGCGTGGCTGCCTGGGCATGTGATTCTGGACCGTTGTCTGTGTGAGGTAACATCAAAGCATCATGCCGGGATATGCACTCGTGGCCCTGCTGGGGGGGTGGTGTTGGGGGTGTTGTTTTTGAGAAATATATTAATATATTATAAAATATTAATTTTTATATAATATATATTTTATATATAAAGGAGAGAGGAGGAGAGAGAGAGAGAGGAGAGAGAGAGAGTTATCACTGCATACGTCGTGGTGGTGGTAGTGGTGCTGGTAGTGTGGTGGTGGAGTGATGGCGGTGGTAGAAGTAATAGTAGAAGCAGCAGCAGCAGCAGCAGCAGCAGTGGTAGTGGTAGTAGTAGTAGTAGTAGTAGTAGTAGTAGTAGTAGTAGTAGTAGTAGTAGTAGTAGTAGTAGTAGTAATAGTAGTAGAAGTAGTAGTGGTTGTGGTGATGGTGGTGGTGGTGGTGGTGGTGGTGGTGGTGGTGATGGTGGTGGTAGCCGTCGCCGCCACGGCTTTACGTATTCTCCTCGAAAGCGGACCGAGGAAGAAAAAAGAAGTAGATAAAACTCCTTCCTTTTGCTCTAGGAGTTCAATCACCAGCAATGACAGTTATATTTGTTCGACCAATTCCCGCGTGGCGGGTGGACTCAGCCTTTACAGCTCGGGTACATCGGGAGATTTGGAGAATGTTCTGGGAGTTCTCTGGAAAGGAATGGAGGTTAGGAAGAGAGCAAGCCACCTGTCTTTAGCATGTCGTGACCTAGATAAATACTAGACTTAACACTTCCTAAATAAACTGCAGTTTCTGTCGTGGGACTACGCGCGTTTTGTTATTACATAATACAGGTGAAGTGTCCTAGTTGCAACAATATTACATGTATCTTGTTAATACATAATACGGGTGAAGTGTCCCAGTTGCAACAATATTACATGTATTTTATTAATACATAATACAGGTGAAGTGTCCCAGTTGCAACAATATTACGTTTTTCTTGTTATTACATAATACAGGTGAAGTGTCCCAGTTGCAACAATATTACACATATCTTGTTAATACATAATACAGGTGAAGTGTCCCAGTTGCAACAATACTACATGTATCTTGTTAATACATAATACGGGTGAAGTGTCCCAGTTGCAACAATATTACATGTATCTTGTTAATACATAATACGGGTGAAGTGTCCCAGTTGCAACAATATTACATGTATCTTGTAAATACATAATACGGGTGAAGTGTCCCAGTTGCAACAATATTACATGTATTTTGTTAATACATAATACAGGTGAAGTGTCCCAGTTGCACCAATATTACGTTTTTCTTGTTATTACATAATACAGGTGAAGTGTCCCAGTTGCATCAATATTGCACGTATCTTGTTAATACATAATACAGGTGAAGTGTCCCACTTGCAACAATATTATATGTATCTTATTATATAATATAGGTAAAGAGTTCCACGTGCAACAATAGTACATGTATATTGTTACGTAATACAGTCTCCCACTTGTATTAACGTTTCATTTTGCCTCTTCCTGTGTTACGACAAGGGCGTTTTCTTTTGCCCGTTCACAGCTAAGCTGCGATATTTGAATCTATCAGCCGACACATCCAACTTACAAGCGGCACTGTGCTTGGGATATACAACCCCTCCTCGACGCATACTGATCTGTGACAACGATCATTATAAAACAGACCGACAACCGTAGCAATGAAAACAAAATGATATACATACTATCAGTATTCTCCTCGTTTTGCGGTGACGACACATCATCGCTGGAAGCTTTTTCGGCCATGAGGTACAATCGAGCGAAACCTGATGGTTCGAAGTTTTGACAAGATCAAATAGTAGACACTCCAAAGAGCTGAGACGTAATGTGTACACAAGCGCCCGTTAAGTTCTCTACTGCTAACGCAAAACTGTTGTAATCGAGAAAGGGGACTTAGAAGACAGAGATGTAGTTATCAGCCTGTTATCTTACTTGGTGACGGCAGGATGTCATTAGGAGAATAACACGGAACATTGCTCAGACAACAAGAACAGTCACAATATCTGCCACGCCCCCTTCCAGGGCCTCTCACTAATGAATGACCTAGAAGTATTAATTAACTTCGAGTTTCCTTCACTAGATAAGGCAACCAGCTGGGGATATTTGCCAGAATGTCGCCCTGGCATTGTGGAGAATAATAAGCCGGTAAAGTCAGAGTCGTGTCCTCATAGTCTGAACTCTCTAGAATGTGTCTTTTGTGGCTATGGTGACCTTAGCATGGCACGTTGGAGAGACGTGGCTGAGAGGTATGGGTGTCCGCCTGAGGCTCAGAAATTACCGGAATCCCGGTGCAGGGCTTAGCAATGTTACTTTAAACCAAAAAAAACCCACTAGGTTCCAGATAATGATACCACACGTCACCTAGCTCTCTTGGCTAGTGAAATTGGATATATTTTGTCGGATGAGAGCAACAAACAGGAAGTCCCGTGAACAAGATAACAATCGCACTGCAGTTGGAAATAGCAAAGAGTAGGCCGCAATGTGGCCGACCTGGCAAAGTTGTTAGGAAACATAATGTAAAGCAGCCCACTATCTTAAATGGAATCTGTCACCTAGAGTGGCTAGACAATCGGACACAACCGTAGACTGCTGTCTGACATACCAACCAAGGTATAACTACGTGAGACACTCTTTCCTCGACAAGAGGAACGAAGACGAAGAAGCAGCAGCATGGCGCACAACAGTAGCATTTACTCTGTGAATGCCGTTAATGTTTGGATGCGCAATATCAAAAAGAAAACAAAAAGAAGAAAAATAAAGAAAAGATAATTTATCTTCTATGTAAACCAACCAATAAGTAGACATCGGGTGTCCCTTTATCTTCTATGAAAACCAACCAATAAGTGAACACCATTTGTCCCTTTATCTTCTATTAAAACCGTTTAATAGCCTAAGAATTCATTCATTTAAATTCTTTACCAATGTAAGGGATTTTCCAGGTATCTATCTACATGCTATTCCTGTGTAAGTGTGTGCGCGTACATTGCGCGGATGAGTTAAATGCAGCTCTCCCACTGTAGTTTCTGTTCTCTAGTACACACCTTAGTGCAAACTTATTACCGTGTACTTGTGTGATTACACACTGTATTAGCAAGACTTGTTTCCTAATTATCTTTCACTTTTTTGCCCATCACCGCTAACTCTCTCCCTCCGCCCCACTTCCCATGGCCTTAACGTTGCAGCCACTATTGCCAGCTCGTTGAATATGCCTGTTATGAGGTGTGGTGATTTTGAATACACAGCTTAAAAAATCTCCGATGTAATTAAACTACTGGAGAGCAGAAGAAACAGACAGATGGAACCTGAGAGCAGAACATGTACATAGCCTGTGGCAGATCATCTAGGTCTATGCTAGACAGTCTTAAAGGATCGGTTGCGTAAATATACAAGGATGTCGCACGCACGTTTGCAATTTAAAATAAATGGAGCATATCGAGCAATCAGTCAATCTATCTATTTATTTATCCGTGTATCTATTTATGCGTCCACATATCTCTCTATGCATCCGTCAGTCCGACGGTTGGCCTTTCGTAGCTACGGTTGGCCTTTCGTAGCTACCAACCTACCTAGGTAGCTACCTAGCTATCGATCCATCCATCTACCTATCTAATGTAATCATCCATCCACCAAACATTATTTTAGTACTAATTGGTGCTATAACACTTTAAGTGAGTGAGGAAAGTGTGAACAATTTCAGAATGCCTTGTCCCTAATACCGTAAACAAACAAGTCAACTCGCCAGGACTACAGGACACTGTGCAACGGCGACCTCATAGCAGAGAGGGCTATGGTATAACACGATGAATATTCACATATATTAGCATGTTATCCTGTTAGTCTGAGTTTCCAAGTAAACCAAATTCCACTGCGGATGAGTTAGCCGTTACGTGAACGTTCCATCACAGAAGTGGCAGGATGTATTGTTTCTCCTTCAGCAACATTGAGAAAACTCTAGAATTATTAACACCCACGTGAGAGCCACACACAATCCGTGTGAGAACACTTGGGACCCTGACATCTCGGGTCGGAGACTCGCTCGTCTTGAACCCAAGCGTAGTCCATGCATGTGCTACTTCTTGCACTGGGCGGATGTTTGCGTGTGGATAAGCTTTCCCTTTTACCAGTATCGCTCGTCATGAAGCGAACCCACTAAAGCTTCTGAGGTACTTGTAATTTACGCCCCCCCCCCCCCCAAGTCACGGACGAGAAGTCAACATTTTAGTCCAACCGATCAGTGCAGGGGTTGAACCAGCTACCTCGGCATCAGCACACCGGATGTTTAAGAACACGCGTTCTTATCCATTCAGCCATGCCGATCTCTGGACTAAACAATTTCAAGTAAACAGCGAAGTTGGCATGAGGACATTTCTGGCCCAGCAACTACTGTCGGTGAAAAACAGTAAGTAGTCTCAAAACTGCTCTAGAGATGAGCCGAGCTGGTGGCAACCGCCAACTGTAACCAGCATCTGCACGCATCAGACAAGGACACGTGTTTCTGTAAGGCGGTGTGCACACCGGCCAGTTGCACTTAAACACTGACTTCTCGTCCAGAAACCACTGGCAAACTACTAAACCTAAAAGTGAGTAGAACATCAACCTGGGGTTGATCGCAACGTACTGCAAAGGGCATGAACAAACAACGATACTGTTGTAGCGGGTGTCGAGTGGCAGGCCTCCACGTATAACGGATCAACGCCGCATCTTGACACTGGTTAACCAAAGTTTTTTCTCGCAACTCCGTCTCCACTGAGAAAAGGCCCGAGTCCGTTCATTGGGATAACACAGACAACTCCCCCACATGTGAACACAAAGCCATGATAGTGGCAAGCCTAGAGCTATCTGGTGTTGCAACAGACCTTTGTGTAAGTGTTTATTTAAAAAAAAAAAGAGAGAGAGAGAGAGAGAGAGAGAGAGAGAGAGAGAGAGAGAGAGAGAGAGAGAGAGAGAGAGAGAGAGAGAGAGAGAGAGAGAGAGAGAGAGAGAGAGAGAGAGAGAGAGAGAGAGACGCAAAACGGTCTGTTTCCAAATCGCAAGCCATTGATTTCGAACCGTGCACTCGCTATGTCGGGAAAAGTATCCGATAAAAGGGAAACACCTGATGAACGATGTAGACTGTTGACATCTACCTTGGCAACGTGCTCCAATTAAGTCGAATATCTGTGTGGTAGTGCTGTTAACACTCGTGTACCACACACAACATCCCGGATTAAATCCTTAGTCTCAGTTATAAATACAACAAAGAAGCGCGATTCTAGCTAGAGAGGACGATGAAGTAATAATATTCTTACATGGCTGCTCTGCTTAACATTATTGTCTTATGGTATGAGCAACTCCTCAACTCTGTTGACAAAGTTAAATTGCAGAGAATATTCTTCATCTTGTGGAATGCGGGATATCAGAATAATGAAACACAGGATATCAGAATAATGAAACACAGGATTTCAGAATAATGAAACACAGGATATCATAATAATGAAACACAGGATATCAGAATAATGAAACATATGATAGAATAATGAAACACAGGATATCAGAATAATGAAACACAGGATTTCAGAATAATGAAACACAGGATATCAGAATAATGAAACATAGGATATCAGAATAATGAAACCCCCGGGAAGGTTAACCCGGTCAACAAATGCCCGCAGAAGTCGGATGTGTCGGCCTAACGGCGCAAGAACGCAGCTCTGCTGTAAACAGGCACAACGCAATCACATCCGAAAAAAAAAACTCCGGATGAACGAAGAAGAAGAAGAAGAAGAATAATGAAACACAGGATATCATAATAATGAAACGCAGGATATCAGAATAATGAAACACAGGATATCAGAATAATGAAACATGATAGAATAATGAAACACAGGATATCAGAATAATGAAACACATGATAGAATAATGAAACCCGGGAAGGTTAACCCGGTCAACAAATGCCCGCAGAAGTCGGCCTAACGGTGCAAGAACGCAGCTCTGCTGTAAACAGGCACAACGCAATCACGTCCGGAAAAAAAAAACCGGATGAACGAAGAAGAAGAAGAAGAAGAAGAAGAAGAAGAAGAAGAAGAAGAAGAAGAAGAAGAAGAAGAAGAAGAAGAAGAAGAAGAAGAAGAAGAAGAAGAAGAATGAAACACATGATAGAATAATGAAACACATAATACCAGAACTGCTTTATTGGAACAAGTTGCTCGAGCATACACATCTAGCTTTATAATTTTTTTCTTTTTCGCATATCCTTTACAGGTCATCGCTGTCAACACCAACATTTTACCGCTATTGTTGATTTCTTGGCAAGATTACGCTCAGTAGTTTGCCATTGCTTTCTGAGCGGCGGGCTGACTTATTCCGTAAGTTCTCAAAGCTACCAATTCTCGCGCGCTGCGTTACCCCACGTGGATAAATGGGATTACGAAGAAAGTCGTTTAACTCTGGGGCAAGGGAGACCGGCTAGCTTTATAAACACCCACGTACATATTTCAAGTAGATGAATACAGTGGCTCTTTCATGCACGTACACACGGGGGATGTAAATGCTATAAACATTCCATGAATGCACCCACGGATAGATAAAGCATACAGATTACGGTGGCAGTGAATACTGTCATTTGTTGCGCCATGTACACATATTACGGTCAGAAAGGCCAGAATATCTACCTGCCTGCGTCTCTCTCTGCGTCTCTCTCTCTCTCTCTCTCTCTCTCTCTCTCTCTCTCTCTCTCTCTCTCTCTCTCTCTCAATATCTTCCTTCTTCAAGTCACTCCTTCCAACAAGTCACTGTCATTTTAATTTCCAACACTGTGTCGGGATGCGGACACATAAACACATTTTTAAACAACTGGCTGAGAAACCTGTTTGTAGAATTCCACAATGCGCCATTTGACTGCCCTTTCCTGTCGCAGACATAGTACATCATGCCCATAGTGTTGACATACTAATGTTTATGTATGCTATTATTTCCACTGGTCTAACAACAAAACAGAAGTCGGCGTGGCCGACATAATAAGAGCGCTGGCTCTTAAACCTCCGGTGCGCAGGTGGCAAAGGCTTCCAAAGGGGTTTCCATTCCCTACACAAGTATTAAGGTGGACCTAATGATCCGCTGCAACAGATCCAATCACTCGTTGTGCCTCACTCCAACATAAATGGGACAGTATATTCACGTAAGTCCTTGAATAAAAAAAAAAAAAAAGTATGTACATCTGGTACCCTATTCGTGAAGGATAGATATGTGTATTATCTGCACTGAGAGACCAGGTGTGTATGCAGGACGGGAGCTAGCGCCTTCTCGAATACCGGAACGTCAGGCAAACATCTCACCATTTCATTCATTTATGACAATAGACATCCATGAATCAGTGAATAATTAAACTTATATATATGATATGATATCACATATTTAACACTTATTTTGAAAACCAAGTAATAAATCGTCTTAAACTTTCGGCCATTTCGACGTCTGTGATTAAAATACAGTATCATAGTATTTTGCAAATAAATTAACTTCAAATAACTGGTTTCTGTTGCACTCCAAGAGTTATTTCATCAATCTACAAGGCGCCCGTAGGTGTAATCACACTTGCAAAGGGCTTGACTTATCATAAGTTATCACGAACTTGCGCCGCACACCACTCGGAATTCTGGCTGGAATCTTATGTTCAAGGGATTTAACTGCATGATTCTAATTCTGCTCTTGCGTATTATATGATTTATCTCTCTTTGGTCGACACACGACACGGCACTGGCTTCATACAAGAACACACTTTAAACAAAGGCATCAAGAACGCTTGCACGATTTATTGTCTGCCATATTTCGCTGCATCTCAATGTGCTCATCCTGTAGAATTATATATCACACATAGTAAAAATATGAATAAAATTGGGTGGAACTGCGGTAAAGCTGTGAAAATGTAAACAATATAAAATGACACAAAGTAGTGCAGCTTTACATAACAGAATTACGACACATACAGGACGTTGCGGCGATTAGCCTTCATCAGCAAACAAACACATTCACAAAACACAACATATAATCAGGGAGATCTCCTATGACTACATCAAAAGGTGACGACAGTACGAGAAGAACAACAAGATGAAAAAATTAAAGCAATGAAGAGAAAATGAAAATTTGAAAAAATTTTGATACTTACCTCAGAATTACCTCAGACATACACAGCTCGGAATTCTGAGGTAAGTATGAACATTTTTTCAAATTTTCATTTTCTCTTCATTGCTTTCATTATTTCATCTTTTTGTTCTCGTCCTGTCGTCACGTTCTGATGTAGTCATAGGAGACCTCCTTGACTATATGTTGTGTTTTGTGAATGTGTTCGTTTGCTGATGAAGGTTAATCGCCGCAACGTCCTGTATGTGTCGTGATTATGTTATGTAAAGCTGCACTACTTTGTGTCATTTTATATTGTTTATATCACACATAGGGGATGGATGAATTATACTGTTGCCGAAATACTTAAAACACATAGTCACTGATATTGCTCGAATGATGGCATTTGTTTCGCCCATGGTAATCGCAAATATAAAATGAAGTGTTTCTGTTTGAATAAAATTGGTTGCAAGTCTGATACAGTCTCGGTATATCTCAGCAACAATTTATGTTTTGCCGAATACAATATAAGAAACGCCTGTGCTTTGATAACTTTATGGCCTCAAATCAGCATGTGTTGAAAGATGGCCGAGCTTGGTGTTTTATGACATGACTGCACATGGATCCGTGAAGACTAACTGAACACATTTTATTTAAACGGGGCACCGTGTATCCTTATTTCCACCAAACTACACTTTGTGACAGGACTTTACACGCTTCTATAGATGGTCAACATTGTCTTCTCCTCAATCCTAGCTATATCTCTGATACCCTAGATCAGGGGTGGCCAACTTTTTCAGCAGGCGGGCCAAATTTCAGAAATAATATTTCCTGCCGGGCCACGCACCTAATTTTTTTTTTGTTTTTTTGTTAATTAAAGTAAACAAGCAAGCGTGCTACAGCTTCGACCACATCGTGTTTCCCACTCCGCGGGCCACAACATGACTCCCGGTGGGCCGCATGCGGCCCACGGGCCTTGTGTTGGCCACCCCTGCCCTAGATCTTCTTGATTGTCACAACTTTCTCCCGTCTCTGCTACTAGCTTATCTCTGATGCACTGAAGCACTGGATCTTTATTGTCACAACCATCTCCCGTCTCTACTACTAGCTTATCTCGGATGCACTTGAAGCACTGGATCTTTATTGTCACAACTTTCCCCCGTCTCTACTACTAGCTTTATCTCGGATACCCTAGATCTCCCTGATTGTCACAACTTTCTCCGGACTCCGTCTTATAACATGGCCCCAAACTAATCTAGTTTCCCATCACAATGAAAGTAAATATAGTGTGTTTGTGAATTAACCTCTTTGTATATTCGTCTGCTTAAGTATCGATAAAAATTTTGAGAATCTGTTCTTGTCTTTTTATTCCGTATCCACAATTCACACGATTAAAGTACGAGCCTCCTCGCACACTTGATGCCCTTTAGATGGACTGAAGCAAGGGAATACGAAGTCAGATTGTGGCAGTAAGCAATCAGACCAAATACAGCAACTAAAGCAAGAAAGACCCAGAGCTGTCTTGCAGACCGGGTAAAACCCCAGTCACGTTCCACCTCCTGCATAATCCTGACACTGCTTACAAATATATAAAGATAACGGTGTGAAACTCTTGCTGCAACATACCTGAGGCTGAGTGCCGTTTCTTCCTGTGTAATCCTGGAAATATCAAGGAAAGACTTCTACTGGACATCCGAGACAAAGGCATGGTAACTGTGTCCGACCACACTCTAGAAACTCAAACACAAGACACAAACACGGGCTGTACATTCGCGTGTACTGTTATTAACCCCAGGTTGCAGGAAAAGATTGGGTCCCAAAATGAACAGTAATATAAAATATGATCAATAGCATACACGCTGAGTGATTGATGCCTGGTGTATGTATCCTAGATCCACTCTAGTGCATTATCCTAGAAGTGGCAATGTCTTTCCAAATGACACATATCACCCCGAGACACAGGCAATTCAGATTATCATCACTACACTCCGGACACGGTGCTCCGATCTGCTCCGTTGTAAATCCATGGGCGTGCTGTGACTAAATGTGTTAGTCCGAGTTGATTGTCGAGCTTACTCGCAGACGTTGTGTAATACTTTCATGATCACAATGATCTACAATCTATCGACAAATAATATGTACATATTAAAGAAGCAAAGAGAGGAGCCTGTTTATAGTACAAACAAGCAGGCTATTATTATTAAAGGCTGTTAAAACATCCTTACAGTCACATGGAAATAATAATTAATATTCACGGAAAAAGAAAACAGCCTGTGTCGTGAAATATGCATCGCTGGGATCTGCGCAAGGGAGTAATGTTCACTACACAGGACTGATACTGTGTCAGCTTTGGTTTGGTTTATCATCGCTTTCACTCCACACGGATTACCTCCTAAGTGCTGCAACCCCACCCCATAGATCATACAAGTGGTCTTCGAGTACCGCACACGAACTCCAGATCACCGACGAGGAACCATTAACGTGTGCATATCAGAATCACGCATGCTATAAATATTCAGTATGTGGGTAGATTTTCGGATTGTGAAATGTATCCAGGGAAGCAGCCTATATGGCCTACTCTTTTCACTTTACACTGTCGATAGATTTGTATATAACTACAGGAAAACTGAAGGACGACTCTGAATTCCAAATGAAAACAACCCTTACACAGTACGTAAAATTAATTATTATATTTCAAAATTGCCGGTGCCAACAAAAAAGAACTGTCGCTCGTCTACTACCTTTCGGTGTAGAAGATCGATGGTGTGTGTGGTCGCTAAGATCTGGCTAAATTCTCGCACACGAGACCTAGCTGAAACCAGTCACCGGAACTAAGTACACGACTGTAAACAAGTATCCACACGGGAAATTGGACTAACACGAAGCAAGGTCGCTTACTTTCCTCTTATCTATGCTTATGATTAGAAGGCCGCGCTGTTCAATAACGTTCCAATTAGCAGGGGTAAGACTGGCGGGGCTGTGTAGATAGTTGCCCCAGGCAGGTTCCCACGCTCCAAGTCCTTTCATGTTAATGTAACCCGGGTCAAACGTGCCTGGCCTCACTGTGTCAGTGTGAAAGCCAAAACACAGAGAACGCTTATTCCCTTTCCTGGGCCTGTCACAGCGCAAAGGGTTGTCTCCCCTATCTCAGGTGACACCTGTAGTAATGTGAAATACTGGCTAGTGACTTCCCAATCACACCTTGATTAAATCAGCAGTGTTCAAGAATTTACGAGGAAGAAGACACCTGTACTGGTTACAATTTGGGGTGACCAGTTCATGTTCTCACGGCAACATTTCATGCGCATAGTAGCTGTAACGTGATAGGTCTCTCCAATCTCAAACCCCGAGCCCACCATAGTTGACCCAGCTTCATTAGGAAACGATTCTTGAACAAACACAACTCACTAATTGGGGAGTAAATGTTGTTACTCCACAGTGGTGCTCATACATACATGTTTTAATCTATAATACTTTCTATCAACCTGACAGATGGAGTCGCATTGTGCTTACTTATCATGACAACGGTTGGGGTTCATACCCAAGCAGTGGCAGTAAATATGCTGATGTTGACAACGATGTCCTGTAAACTAGGATATGACCCCCCTCCCCCCCCCCCCCCCCAAAAAAAAAATAAAAAAATAACAAAATAATGCGGCTTTGCGGTCAACCCATCGTCAAGTAATGGGCACCGGATAATATAAAGATACTCTGGGAATTAGCTCAGCAGGAAAAGTGGCCAGAACTATTCATTACTTGCTAAATCTTACTATGCCGTGAACCAGAATATACTAAGGCCAACACATCCCATCCCCGCGGCAGCATCTGCTACGAGGCTACCTGTTAACCTTAGGTGTCGATTCGAAATGTCCTGTCAACTCAGGACAGCCGTCAACCTACCCACACACACACACATATAGACATTTTACTGTTGGTAATTACTCAACGGTGTCTGTCTATATAAATTCATGTATACAATACTTATCCGCAAGTTAGTTGCATGGCCTTTACGAGACGTTGCAACCAATCCCAGCATGTTTTTTGGGTGTTTGAAATTTACTAGGCAATTTTTACGTTTAGTAGTTTACCACTGATTTCTGAACTATCACCGCCTCATGGCACCGAAACCAACTCAAAACGGTCTGCTGCCAAATCACCATTAACTTACTTCGAACCCTCGACTCGGTAAGATGGGGAATTGCGAAACGCCTCCACTACCCACAAGCCACCGCACCGACTATCCATAAGTGTCCTTAGTTGTTCGCATGCCATTGGTCAGTGTAAAAGAGAATTGATTACTAATGAGCTAATGCCTCAGACATGATTTCACGCCGACCCACGTTAAGTACACTCACGATTCGTGGCTCCGCTGTCTGCAACGAGAGGCTCGGGTGTGCGTGACTATGCATGAACAGACCCGCCCATACATGGTCACTACATATGTTGTGTCAATGTTTTATATATATATCTATATACTCTACAGGTTACCCATTGGTACTGTTCAATACAAGGCAATAGCAGCCTAGCGGGCGGGATAACTAACTAACTAACTAATTCTCTCTCTCTCTCTCTCTCTCTCTCTCTCTCCCTCTCTCTCTCTCTCTCTCTCTCTCTCTCTCTCTCTCGTGATGGACAGTTATAGAGAAAACGATATTTGATGTAACTTATACATGTTGGATAAAGGGAAGCTATGCCTGTTTATAACATCATCTTACACATGTTTGAAACGAAATCGCTGTTTAAAAAATGTTTATGTTTATGTTGTGCATGTTTATTACATCTTACACGTGTTTGATACGGGGAATCTCTGCATGTTTATTACATCTTACACGTGTTTGATACATGGAACCTCAGTCTGTTTATTACATCTTACACGTGTTTCAAACGGAACCTCTGTCTGTTTATTACATCTTACAGATATTTGATACAGGGAACCTCAGCAGACGCAGTACAGCAACCTACATATGTTCAATGTATTCACACTTTATCATGATGCGCGAGTCAACTCCGGGTCGCATTCTTGTCAAGAAAATATTAAGTTATCTTCCATAAAAATATCACCAACCTAATTTAAGTAAGACATGTTACAAGACTGATATTGGGATCAACAACATGTGCCTCTGACACTGAAAGGCAGAAGATCAAATGGTTCGGCCATCTCGTTAGAATGCAACACTATAAGTTACCAGCACTGGGGCTACACCAAGGATCTGATATGAGAACAAGAGGACGTCCGAGAAGAAAATGGATTGACGACATCAAAGACATTGTACAATCACACGGAACGACGCTATCCATTGCCACTCATCGGGAGTTTTAGCGTTAACTATTGTCCTCCACGACCCTTGATAGCAAACTTGGAAGATGATGATGATGACCAAAAAGAAGACATTCATTGCGAGTGCTGATACTTTAGGCCCAACACAATTATTAAACTTGATACTTGGTATCGAATGGCATTCTATCATATACAATTTAGTTATTTGCTTTCACCGAACAACTTTCAATCCACTATAATATAATATGTGCGGATATTTGCTTGGAATCTAATAACTTTCGATTCAACATAATTACGTTGCAGTTATTTGCTTGGTATCGCATGATTTTAGACCCGAAATCAACAATGTACGTATATGTCATTGGCATCAGCTTTCAGCCCAACATAATTACTTACAGTTGCTTGATTGACTAATGACTCAACAAGGCTGATACGGATTATGCTTGGTGGAGAATGACTTCATAATTCTATGCAGCCATTTCTTGGAATAGAATGACTTAGGATACTACATAATTCTATGCAGCCATTTCTTGGAATAGAATGACTTAGGTTACCACATAATTCTATTCAGCTACTTCTTGGAATAAAATGACACGGATCCTACACAATTTTACATAGACATTTATTGGAACAGAATGGCTTAAGATTCAACAAAACTATTTAATTGTATCTGGCACAGAATGACTTACGATCCAACAAACGTGTTTAATTTTACATGCCTGACATAGTTTCACAAATCACCAAGCAATATATACACTAGTACATGCCTGATATAAAATGGTTTATAGCCAAAAACAATTTTATGCGGTATTTGCCTGGCAAAGATTTACTACTGATCACGGAAATTACATAAGCTTATTTGCTTGACACAGAATGACTAGTGATCAGCGAAATCACATACGGTTACTAGCCAGACAAAGAATGACTTTACTTACCAACAATATTCCTAACGGTTATTTAACAGGAAAAGAAAGTCACTGATCAAGGAAATTGCATACGCTTATTTGCTTGGCAAACAATTAGTTTACATTAAGGGTCCATAAGGGAAGCAAAGAATAGCAACACTGTAGCCTACCACGAATGTCGTAAGAGGCGACTAAGGAGGCTTGATGGTTCCGACGCCCTGCTACTGAGTGAGTGCGTGGCGCGACACTGTGAGCTGTGAGTTTTGTGTGAAATGCTTTGAATCTGCCCGAGGTTGTTTGGAACGTGACTGCATGTTCGGAGCGATGGCAGCTGGCTATGTCCCAGAGTTGACCGGTTTTTGCCGTATGCAGAAATTCGTGGCTGCTGGGCTTCTGGTTGACTACCACTGCCATCGACGATGAACTGTATTTTGTGGACTGTGTGGGTGAACATCTAGGAAACATCCAGATGGGAAAATGACTGCCGATTCCATCAGAGATAAACTGGATGTTTCGTGGGGGACTATTGTGTTGACATTCTGGCGGCGGCATTATGCACAGTGTATCTGTGCGGGCTGTTGTTTGTCGAGACTCCTGTCTTTTCCACTTTTCACATTGGGCAGTGGGGAGCGTTTTGTGTGATATTCACTGGCACAGAAACGGAGCATAATGGGGACGGGCCATTGCTGTGAAGTTGGAACCGCGACTAACTAACTAACTAACTTTACATTAAAACAGTACGCCTGGCAAAGATTTACTACTGATCACGGAAATTACATAAGCTTATTTGCTTGACACAGAATGACTAGTGATCAGCGAAATTACATACGGTTACTAGACAGGCAAAGAATGCCTTTACTTACCAACAATACTCCTTACGGTTATTTGTCAGGAAAAGAAAGTTACCGATCAAGGAAATTGCATACGCTTATTTGCTTGGCAAAGAATGACTTTACATTAAAACAATATTCTATACAGTTAGCTGCGGGGCAAGGAATGCCTTTGTCTATCAACAAAATTCTATATGGTTGTTTTCTTGGCAAAGAATGATTATAAATCAACAATATTATATATGCTTATTTGCTTGGCAAAGCATGACTATAAATCAACAATATTTTATACGGTTATATGCTTGGCAAAGAATGACTCTACCTACCAACAATACTCCATACAGCTGTGCGTGTACGGTAATGAACAACAGCAAGAACTAGACTGCTTGTGGCGTACCAGACAGGCAGGTCTCACACAGACTGCCACTGACGACACACCCTCGGCCTGCAGTCGGTTACACATGCGTGTTGTCAACTGGAATACCTCGACTACACCTCAGATGTGTGAGCATCCCGACAGTGCCGAGACATGATGAGATACTGCCATATAATCATCTTAGCTGTGGGCATGTATACGTCCCCAAGCTCATACAATAGAGAACACCCCCCTTCTCTCTCTCTGTGCGCGCGCGCGTGTGTGTGTGTGTGTGTGTCCCCGCTAACGCGCACGTTGGTGGGGAAACTCAAGATATGTTGGCAAATACATTCTACAGAGTTGTTTGTCTGGCAAAGAAATGTTTTACCAGTCAACGTTACTCTAATATTTTTGTGTATATATTATTAAAAATATACCCGTAGTGCATCGTGACACCCGTAGAACATCATGACAATTGGAAATATCAAAGGGGAAAAGGTGCAAGGGCACTCCAAGAGAAATAAGGCTGGATGGATTGGACGGTGGCATGGAGGAATATCAGCAGCAGCAGAGTTGATCTAGAACACCGAAAACTGAGACCTGTGGAGAGACATAAACGCCTACGCCAACTGGCAGGGCAATTGATGATGATGGTGATAAGCTGCTTCTTTCTGATGTTTGTGATAAGTTGTCTTCAGGAGGTGATATATTACAAATGAAATAGGATATTACCACGAAGAGTGCCAAGTTGATATGCTATGTTACATTGCATCCTAAAACAGTTAAGATCCACTTCCATCATTCTATAAAGATCGTGTAGTCTGTCGTTGAATTAAATCAGCTTCAATATGTGACACGTGGTTATGTTCACGTCACCCGTTATTGCTTATGGAGATGTCAGTCTAGATATTAGCCAATCAGCCATGTGTACTTATAGACTGGCGCCGCAGACAGCAGATCACATACTCCAAGACTACCAAACTACGTCATATCTAGGCAAACCTTATGGCCTAGAGAAACTACGGAAGATGATAAACTTTATGGACTACAGGTGAACTTTAAAATAAAAAACCAACGGTAAAATGTCTACATGAGACAACATTGCAGATAAAGACAATACATTTCAAGCAACGGGAGAAGAAGTCATCCTTACACCACATCAACATATTAATAGTGCCTAACAAGCTCACGACAGACAAGGAGATCCCACATGTACCATTCATGCGAGCTTTCTCCTTGATCTGTTGCTGACTGTTAATGGTCATTTCTGAACATATCGTTTATTTAACATATCCACGAGTACAGTAGCAGAATCAACAACAACAACAACAACAACAGTAGTAGTAGTAGTAGTAGTAGTAGTAGTAGTAGTAGTAGTAGTAGTAGTAGTAGTAGTGGTAGTAGTAACAGTAGTAGTAGTAGTAGTAGTAGTAGTAGTAAGTAGTAGTAGTAGTAGTAGTAGTAGTAGTAGTAGTAGTAGTAGTAGTAGAAGCAGCAAGGGTACCTGCAGTAGTTTAGTAACTGCAGTAGTTTAGTACTGTAGCACCAGCACCAACAGTAGTAACAGCAGCAGTAATAATAGCAAGCGGAGAAGACGCAAGACGGGGGAAGAAATGGAGGCTGCAGCAGCAAAATTAGAAAATACAGTAAGGAAGGAGGACTAGGAAGACGGAAGAAGAAAGGGCGTGGTGGAGGAAGAGGCTAATAATGATAGCTGGGGACGAACCCAGACAAGAAAACGAAATAGCGCCTCCGTGACGCACAACGGGGCAAATACCGCCTACGGACAACGGCAAGGACGGGCTGCATGTGTTTGTGAAACCAACACGTGGATACTTCCTGCCGGACAGAACAATGTTACTTCCAGTGAAGACACAACAATGTTTGTCCACGTGCGGCAGCTTCCACAAAGTGTCAGGATAAACGTGAAACAACGCTCACACACGTGAACAAATAGCCTAGATGCCTGATGGATGAGCAGAGTCTCTCTCTCTCTCTCTCTCTCTCTCTCTCTCTCTCTCTCTCTCTCTCTCTCTCTCTCTCTCTCTCTCTCTCTCTCTCTCTCTATCTCTAAGTGTAAAGGAAACTAAGCTTTTACCAGCTTTGCTATAAATACACACCTTCCTGGGATACCTATTTTGGAGCAGACATTGGTGATCTTGATATAAAACACAAAAATGATCCTTCAATCCAATGCCTTCAGCTTTAACGAAGTCAATATTTATTTTAATATTTAACCGCCCAGCTGTTGAAGATTTCCACGAACACAGTTCTGTCTTCATTCATTTCTTTTGTCTATTACATGCAGTGAATATCCCAAATCCACCTCTTCTACGTGAATGCCCCATGAATGCCTCACAAAGTACACACTGTGATCAGCCACACCAAGACAGCCCTCCCATGGTTAAGTCACCACATCCAACACCAGACAAGAGTAAGTTAGCTGTGCTTTCAATAATCAACAATAGCTGCATGCCTTAATGAAACACACGGGCAGACAAAACAATACATGCAGACAGAGACAAGCATAAACATGTCACAGACAGAATGATGGACTTAGACAGACAGCTAAGGTTGGACTTTTTACAAAACCCATTTGTTTCTTATTGATATCACACACAATCCTGTAGTGAAACGGAGAAAAACAGCTCAAGCTCTTCGTGGTAAAACTCCCGCGGCCGTTAAAAATCGCAAAGAGTAGGTCGAAAAGCAGCCGTCATAGCAACATTTAAGGGAAGGGGGAAGAACAAATCCTTCCGTTTCTGGGGATTAGAACCTCGAACCAATACGTGAAAGTAGCAGCGCATTAACCACTTCCCTCCTTCGGCTCCTGAAAAGTATACAGGAGGTGAATCTCCTACGGCAAAATGAAAGGATTCAGCTAAAACAACATTTATGCAGCGTGGAAGTGACAGCCTATTAAGGCAAAATGCTTGGTACCCGCATTTTCTCTCAAAATATGAAACATGGCCCGCATTGCTGGACTGTTCAGGGCTTCGTGTGGAAGCGATCCCATACTGTCAGGTTCGTTCCCAGACTTGGTTCCGGTGTTGCTATTAGACCAATCTGAGGCAGCAATGTTTGTGAGGCTGATGGCAGCGGGATGCTGATTGTTGGTCAGACAGAGAGAGCTTCACGAAACCACAGGGGACACAGATTTGGACAGCTGTATTTGAAGTTGTCACGCCAAGGTTATTTAACGGCAGGCCAGATACATCAAACCCGTTTACTGCTAAATAATATCAGTTTAGTAGAAAGTTTACAGACGGGAGACTTCATTGTAAAGGATTTTATCGCAAATGGTTCATTCTTCCTTAGTTATGGCGACGATCCCTAGGATTTTTCGAGAGATTTGTATTCGTACATGGAACGACGGAGTCGGAAAACGAACCTACGACATTCGGATCGCATTGCAGACGTCTGAACCACTTCAGCACAGAGCCACACTCAATATCAATACTAGTGACATGACATATTAGTCACGGAATTATTAATGTCACTTGCGGACTTCCCGTCAGCGCTGTTTAGTTCCCCGTATCAACACCAGTTTAAACAGGGTTTTATCAGGCAAGAGGGTCGACTTCATTGCACCGAGTTTTCTCCCATTTAGCTCAGTTTTTTTTTCGCAAGGTGGCTCTCCGAAAGCTTCGCACATAGCACGAACTCCGTAGCTCTAGCTACGGCCCCCAGGAGTCTCCGAGAAAACTGCACTTGCGAACCGAATGTCATAACCCAGAATCGAACCCACGACGCGAGGCAGACGCGTAACCACTCGGCCACGGAGGATCCCTAGTTCCACATATCAGTGGTTGTCAAGGTACATGGATGCTCCCCGCTTGCTTGCGACATTCACACACACACACACACACACACACACACACACACTCAAACAGTTACCATGTTCTTGGTATTAAGAATGATTTTGTTTGGTTTGTAAAGGATCATTGTCATTGCACAGTTATCTACATAAGTGCGCCAGTCTTCTCCCATAGGTCACAAAATGAGTCTCAGGGCAGTGCATGAACTCCGTAACACCGGTAAGTATCCAATTGTGTTTAAAGTAGAATCAAGCAATCAATAGGAAGCAGAGGTGTTTCCAAGTCACCAGGGCCAGGTTCTATACTGGCCAAAACCTACTAACACGTCCTAGTCGTGCGTCCTGGGCAACAGGTCCCTTCGGGGTCCTGGATAACGTAGTAGGATTGCTGATTCTTCCGAAGTCGGAGAGTGTTTGCCTGCACATGGGACAACGGATACTCACGCAAACCTCAGGTCCGGTATGACATCACACTGATGTTGGATAACTGGATGTCTTCATCGGACATACAGAACTTCACGCTGGAGTTCACAGCCAGCGAGCGCAAGCAAGCAAGCAATCAATCAATCAGGTGCCGTCTCTACAATGAAGGTTGGCTGCAATGGGTTTCTAACACTATCTCTCGCCGTGATTGTACATTTTGTCAGACTGTCCATCTCTCGATGTCACCTTCCCACTTGTATTGTTGTTCACCTCGTGCTCGCTTGCCTTCAATCTTACCCAACATCAAGGTTTTTTTTTTTATATACATGTGCTGTCTTTTAACGTGGCCAAAATATTTCACTTCCTTCTTCTTTTTTTTTTTTAAATTTCATTCATCAATACTCTTTTCATTCCCAGTGTTTCTAGACCCTCTGTATATTTTTGTTTCCATGACATACGACACTCTTCTGTATATCCTTCAGCATATAACAGAATGACACATGCTATACATTTTATTGTAAATAGTTTTTTTCTAATGTGGAAATTTTGCCTGGACAGCGGCTTGTTCGTTAACATAATCTCTTCTAAGTCCCAGTTTAAATTCAAGTACAGTATTGTCTCATGTTTCTATTCGGGGATATCGTTATATTCACGCATCTATTGAAGGGTACCGTTATATTCTGTCTTTTCTTGGGAATCGTTATTTTCCCGTTTCTTTTCACATACAGCGTAAATTTCTATGAGAATTCCCGTCTCTCTTCTGGAATAGGATACCGTCTGGATTTTATTCAATGATATCGTTATCCTCTGGTTTCTATTTAAGGATGGTTATATTCTCGCTCCTATTCAACCGTAGCGTTTATTGCATTCCTTTTTCTACTAGAGACAGCATCACTTTAGTGTTTCTAGTGAAAGGTATTTTATTCACGCACAAAAGCATTAAACGTTTGTTTTACTCCGCATCGATTTGAAAGCAATAAAAGTAATATTCTCCGTACCTGTACCCGTTGTTACTTCGTTATTTCAAACCCACGAGCCTATCTATAAACCCTGTACCGCTCCAAAGACCCACAGATAAAACATTCCCCTGGGCACTAAATCAATAACTTTCAATCAAATAACGAAACACTACCCCCGCCTGTGGTAGCTAAGGGTGGTAACTCTCTTGCATGTTCCAGCTACATTCGTCGAATAATTAAAAGCCGTGGGAAGCATGTGAGTAGTCAACTTTCTGATCGCATTGTCTAGTCCAGGTTTTCAATGCAGCCATGGGAAGGGTTGTTTGCTACTCATTGGCCGAACAAGAACATTTCATCTTCTAGTGCAGCCATTGGTCGACCGTTGCACAATGTGCAATATTATTGTAATTAACATGCACGGCTGTCTACTACCATTAACCATAATATACGATATATGTTTTAATTTTCTAAATATGTATAGATATGTCGGTGTGAGTGAGTGCCTGTCTGTGTGTGTGTAAAATTGTCTCTGTATGTGTACGGGTCTGTACATTACTGTCTGTGTGCATTGTCATGGCGGGAAAAGAAAAGACCACACAGACACAAAACATATGGGACACATTTATCAACGACCATATTCCTGTCCAAAAATATGCATAAGATACGATTTTCTATCACTGATGTCAAATATACACACTAAATCCATCCTTCACGATAAGCGTGGGCGGCCATGATTCGCCATTTCACTCGATCACTAGAGTCATGAGTAGTATATGGCGTGCACTTGCCACATGATTGGAGGGTAAACTGGTAGGGTAATTTGGGTTTATGAAGGAAATACGGGGGAAATGTCGACTCGGTGAAAATTTTTTTTTTTTTTTTTTGTGGGGTGAAACGGCGTGTGGGAACTTTTTTTCGTGGGAACGAAATTTTTGGCGCTGCCTGGTGGGGAAGTAATTAAGGTAAAATGTTCTGGAAAGCGAGGTTGTGAGATGAGTGGTATATATTTTAGAAAGGAGTATATGAATGTGTGCGTAGTGATGAACAAGGGTGTGATGGGTCGTGGTTTCTACTCATGGGTATATTTTAGAAAGGAGTATATGAATGTGTGCGTAGTGATGAACAAGGGTGTGATGGGTCGTGGTTTCTACTTATGGGTATATGGTGGTGGTGTAGATATAATGTGTGCGTAGTGATGAACAAGGGTGTGATGGGTCGTGGTTTCTACTCATGGGTATATGGTGGTTACGTATATTAGTATGGGTAGTGATGAACAAGGGTGTGATGGGTCGTGGTTTCTACTCATGGGTATATGGTGGTGGTGTAGATATAATGTGTGCGTAGTGATGAACAAGGGTGTGATGGGTCGTGGTTTCTACTCATGGGTATATGGTGGTGGTGTAGATATAATGTGTGCGTGGTGATGAACAAGGGTGTGATGGGGTCGTTCTACTCATGGGTATATGGTGGTGGTGTAGATATAATGTGTGCGTGGTGATGAACAAGGGTGTGATGGGGTCGTTCTACTCATGGGTATATGGTGGTGGCGTAGACATAATGTGTATGGTGATGAACAAGGGGTGTGATGGGTCGTGGTTATACTCGATGAAGTAAGAGATGGTTACTATCATCTGAACAGTGTGATAGTAGTGAAGGTAAAGGGTGGTATATTCACCGATTACAAAGGAAATCTTATAAAGTTATAATGGGTGTGGTGGTAAGGGGTATTAGTGATCAAGTAGGAGTGATATAGGGGTGGTCATAAATGTAATAAGAGGTGTTCGCAATTACACACTGGTCAACCAGTGGTCAAGTGGTCAAGTAAGGGTCAAGTAGTCAAGTAAGGAAATTTTAGGGAAAAGTGATTGTAATGAGATGGTGATGATTAAAGAGTGGTAAATTAGTGGTCAAGCAGTGGTCAAGCGGTCAAGTGAATAAATTTTAGGGGAAATTGGTCGTAGTGACATGGTAATGTTTAAATTAGTGGTAAATTAGTGATCAAGTAGTGGTCAAGTAGTGGTCAAGCAGTGGTCAAGCGGTGTGTAAGTGAGGAAAATTTTAGGGAAATTTTAGGGAAAAGTGATTGTAATGAGATGGTGATGATTAAAGAGTGGTAAATTAGTGGTCAAGCAATGGTCAAGCAGTGGTCAAGTGAATAAATTTTAGCGGAAAAGTAGTTGTAGCGACATGGTGATGCTTAAAAGGTGGTAAATTAGTGGTCAAGTAGTGGTCAAGCAGTGGTCAAGTAGTGGTCAAGTGGTCGAGTGACCACTTAAATTGTAGAGGACGATGTGCCTAAGATTATGGTAGTGATTAAAGTGATCGATGACGTGGTCAAGCAGTGGTCAAGTAGTCAAGTAAGGAAATTGTAGGGGAAAGTACGTATAGTGCAATGGTGGTGGGTAGAGTGAAGAAGAATCAATAGTAGTGATAATACTACTACCAATATTAGCGACAAGCACATACTTGATACACACAAATACAAAGACAACGAAACACACACACACACGTACACACATACAGATACATAAGTACAGACAAACCATACCATTACTACTGTCACAACAACAGCTATACACAAGTACACACCCATAATCAAAGACACAAAACACATACAGACACACATACACACTTGATACACTTGTACATACAGACACATAAGTACACAAAAAACAAAGACACACCCAAAACATTACTACTGTCATCACAACTATACACACACGTGTACACACATACAAGCACAAAGTCAACCAAACAAACACACTTGTACATACAGACACAGGAAAACAAAGAAGCAAACAAGTACACTCAAGTACTGACACAGGAAAACAAAGAAGCAAACAAGGACAGACACACTCACCCATAAACAATTACACAAATACACACCTACAAACACAAAGACAACCACACTTGATACATTTGTACATACAGACATACACATAAAGACAGACAAGCACAAAGACACACCCATACCATTACTACTGTCATCACAACTATACACAAGTACACAACCATAATCAAATAAACAACCACTCAAAGACATACATATAAAGACACACAAGCACAAAGACACACCCATACTATTACTACTGTCATCACAACTATACACCCATAAGCAATTACACAAATATACACCTACTGTAAAGACAAATACAAAGACAGCCAAATACAAAGACACACCCATCGCCTAGGATTACTACTGTCATCACAACTATACACAAGTACACAACCATAAGCAAATAAACAACCACTCAAAGACAGACACAAAACACATACAGACACCCATACACACTTGATACACTTGTACATACCATTACTACTGTCACTATCAACAGATATACACACGTGCAGACACACTCACCCATACCATTACTACTGTCATCACAACAAGTACACACCCATAAACAAATACACACCTACAAACAAAGACAAAGACAACCAAACACACTTGATACACTTGTACATACAGACCTACAAGCACACAAAGACACACCCATACCATTACTACTGGTACCACAACTATACACACATACAGACACCTATAAACAAATACATAAACAAAACGTGTCCCTACAAGAATACCACATACCCCCTTGTGATAAAGAACGCGGATGTCCGAGACTACGTCATCACCGCCATATGCAATAGTCATTAAGCATGAGTCATCGGTTTGTGGGGAAGCAGGCGTGAGAATAGCTTGTCTACAAAACTGCCACGTCAGCTAGGTCGTGTGCAGAACCAGTGTATAAAATAGAAGGCGTCTCTTGTGAGCACAGTACCAGTTCACGTGCTGACTTGGGTATCTACAGAGGTGCTTCAGGCTGGTGTGAGCAGTGTAGTAACCAGCTATTTTTCACGTAGTGACTTGGCTAGCTACAGCAGTGAAACAGGTTGGTGTGAGCATTGTGTAGTAACCACCTATTTTTCACGTAGTGACTTGGGTACAGCAGTGAAACTTGATGTGAGCCTTATTCGTGTCGTTGGCCTCTGATAAAATAGTGAAACATTGTATACACCAGAACATTTTTTCGTGGTTGTAAGAAAGAAGAAACAAACCAGTTTATCAATATGACCACCAGATCTACTGTCACGTGTTCAGTGTGCGACAAAGCCTATTGTGATAAGTATACCCTTAATCGTCACATTCGGACCATTCACGAGGGGAAAGACCAAGTATATCCCTGTCAATTATGTGATAAGGTGTATAAGACGAACGATGGCCTACAAAAACACAAACGAATACGTCATCAGCCACGTATGAATACACCAAACACTGCAATACCAGAGACGACAGCACCACCTGTCTATTTACACCATCATCGTAGTCTAACGCAAGTACCAGACTGCCACCACTGTATCTTCAATGATAACCTTACCCGTCATAATAGGAACATTCACAATGATTATCCCTGTCAGTTACGTGACAATCTATACAATTCGAACCTACAACGGTACTTACATCACCAGACATCACGAGAAAGAACGACACCCTTAGACACCCTGGCAACACCTCCACTCATAGTAGCAGAGGATATCCAACCAAATGATAGAGACAGTTTGGCAGCCCTTAAGGCGTACTGCAAGGACCTATCGCTTATGCTACCCAATCAAGTGGTAGTATTAGAAAAAAGTGTCGACCACCGCTATCGGGTGGTTTTGGTATGATAAAAAGAAGTATTCAGATATCTTGTATGATATCTCATACATGTCTTTATTCTGGATCCGAAACAAATAAGGTATGTGTGATGACTTCAACAACAACAGTGTTTTTGATAGTCAATTGTATACTCAAAAATGAAGATCACTAATCCAGAACTTTTTGGTTTTTCACTACTCATGTATGTCATTGATTTTTTTTTCTTATATCACTAAAGTGTTTTTCACCAAGCATCTATGTCATTGATTTTATTTTCTTACGATATATCTCTAAACTGTTTTTCACTAATCATGTATGTCATTGATTTTTTTCTTATACATCTAAACTGTTTTTCACTACTCATGTATGTCATTGATTTTTCTTATATCACTAAAGTGTTTTGATGAATAATACATTCTTTGATATATTGAAATCAAGTTTTGTTGTTTTTCTTTAGTGGTTTTGTTTTCATGACGTTGTCTTGTCGGCTCAGAACTTACATTACCAGACAAAGTCTTAGAAGAAGTTATGGCAAATACAGAACAGTCAAATGTATAACCTAGGAAAAAATAACCAAAGGCGAAAAGGCCTAAAGAGAGAAATGTCTCGATCAAGCTTATAAATATTACAACTAAAAGGTTGATCAAAATTCAAACATTATAAAAATAACCAAAGGCGAAAAGGCCAAAGACAGAAATATTTCAACTAAACTTATAAATAAATCACCAAAAGGGAAAAGGTCAAGTACAGAAATAGCTATGGAAAAAGTAAGTCCACAAAACTAAGAAAAAAAAATGTAACTTCTGTAGTCAAATGTGTCTTATCTGAAAAGACGCAATCAATGTCACTCCTTTCCTTGTTTTATTTTACCAAAGACCTTCACCGTATCTGGTACAGAAACCCTTATACAGCACTCATCTCTCCACAGTCTTGGTTGCTTTCTAATACAAAGTGGTTACATCACCAAGAACTTCAAAACCTCAATTGCACACGTGCTCCATTGAAACACCCATGACAGTTAATAACATGTATGGTAAGGTCGTCTATGGTTCCATCGGGGATAGTTCATCCGAGTATTCCAAAAGATCCATTTCCCATGGCTGACATCTTCAACTTGGTATAACACAACTTATTCTAATATACACTTTACATGAAATTTCCCAAATTTGGGCTCTATTAAAGAATACGTAATGAGATACACAAAGACAACAAGAACATATCATACAAAACAAGTCACAAATTAAAACTTACACCATATCAGATGAACCACCCAACAAGTACTACTAGAACACAAAACATATAATAAGGAAACACATGACACACAGAGCTTACAGACAAATCACTTGGACTCAAACAATTTTGCTTCTTGTACTGTAGAATTCTACCAACACTTCTTTCCTATCACCAAAACTAAACATCTACCACACAACCACTGGTCATTTGTCCAACATAATACTCATACCCTCGCCAACGACATTAAGGAAATGCATACTTATACATTGTCAGACATTAGCTTTAAAGCCCCTACTACTAACATATCACCGGTGTCGAGTTCCCGTTTCACAAAAATACCCTCTTGTCAGTTGTTAGTGAAAACCATTACACCAATCCAGATTTGTGACTCGTAGAATCTACACTCACACTGTCGTATCTGTAGTATGAGTCTGCGATCAGAGATTCTTCTATAGAATCACATTGTAATCCTAACGTTGACACTTGTTTTTAAAAAAAAAACGTTTTAACCTACTTGTGTAAAACTTTTTTCACCTTCCATTCATCAGGTACAATGACAGCTTTAATTGATAGACGGACATCGTGGTCAGAAGATGAAGATTGTTGTGAAGATGACAGTGTTTTTGAAGGAGGATGAGTCTGGCTTCTTCACAACAATCTTCATCTTCTGACCACGATGTCCGTCTATCAATTAAAGCTGTCATTGTACCTGATGAATGGAAGGTGAAAAAAGTTTTACACAAGTAGGTTAAAACGTTTTTTTTTTTTTAAACAAGTGTCAACGTTAGGATTACAATGTGATTCTATAGAAGAATCTCTGATCGCAGACTCATACTACAGATACGACAGTGTGAGTGTAGATTCTACGAGTCACAAATCTGGATTGGTGTAATGGTTTTCACTAACAACTGACAAGAGGGTATTTTTGTGAAACGGGAACTCGACACCGGTGATATGTTAGTAGTAGGGGCTTTAAAGCTAATGTCTGACAATGTATAAGTATGCATTTCCTTAATGTCGTTGGCGAGGGTATGAGTATTATGTTGGACAAATGACCAGTGGTTGTGTGGTAGATGTTTAGTTTTGGTGATAGGAAAGAAGTGTTGGTAGAATTCTACAGTACAAGAAGCAAAATTGTTTGAGTCCAAGTGATTTGTCTGTAAGCTCTGTGTGTCATGTGTTTCCTTATTATATGTTTTGTGTTCTAGTAGTACTTGTTGGGTGGTTCATCTGATATGGTGTAAGTTTTAATTTGTGACTTGTTTTGTATGATATGTTCTTGTTGTCTTTGTGTATCTCATTACGTATTCTTTAATAGAGCCCAAATTTGGGAAATTTCATGTAAAGTGTATATTAGAATAAGTTGTGTTATACCAAGTTGAAGATGTCAGCCATGGGAAATGGATCTTTTGGAATACTCGGATGAACTATCCCAATGGAACCATAGACGACCTTACCATACATGTTATTAACTGTCATGGGTGTTTCAATGGAGCACGTGTGCAATTGAGGTTTTGAAGTTCTTGGTGATGTAACCACTTTGTATTAGAAAGCAACCAAGACTGTGGAGAGATGAGTGCTGTATAAGGGTTTCTGTACCAGATACGGTGAAGGTCTTTGGTAAAATAAAACAAGGAAAGGAGTGACATTGATTGCGTCTTTTCAGATAAGACACATTTGACTACAGAAGTTACATTTTTTTTCTTCTTAGTTTTGTGGACTTACTTTTTCCATAGCTATTTCTGTACTTGACCTTTTCCCATTTGGTGATTTATTTATAAGTTTAGTTGAAATATTTCTGTCTTTGGCCTTTTCGCCTTTGGTTATTTTTATAATGTTTGAATTTTGATCAACCTTTTAGTTGTAATATTTATAAGCTTGATCGAGACATTTCTCTCTTTAGGCCTTTTCGCCTTTGGTTATTTTTTCCTAGGTTATACATTTGACTGTTCTGTATTTGCCATAACTTCTTCTAAGACTTTGTCTGGTAATGTAAGTTCTGAGCCGACAAGACAACGTCATGAAAACAAAACCACTAAAGAAAAACAACAAAACTTGATTTCAATATATCAAAGAATGTATTATTCATCAAAACACTTTAGTGATATAAGAAAAATCAATGACATACATGAGTAGTGAAAAACAGTTTAGATGTATAAGAAAAAAATCAATGACATACATGATTAGTGAAAAACAGTTTAGAGATATATCGTAAGAAAATAAAATCAATGACATAGATGCTTGGTGAAAAACACTTTAGTGATATAAGAAAAAAAATCAATGACATACATGAGTAGTGAAAAACCAAAAAGTTCTGGATTAGTGATCTTCATTTTTGAGTATACAATTGACTATCAAAAACACTGTTGTTGTTGAAGTCATCACACATACCTTATTTGTTTCGGATCCAGAATAAAGACATGTATGAGATATCATACAAGATATCTGAATATTTCTTTTTATCATACCAAAACCACCCGATAGCGGTGGTCGACACTTTTTTCTAATACTACCACTTGATTGGGTAGCATAAGCGATAGGTCCTTGCAGTACGCCTTAAGGGCTGCGAAACTGTCTCTATCATTTGGTTGGATATCCTCTGCTACTATGAGTGGAGGTGTTGCCAGGGTGTCTAAGGGTGTCGTTCTTTCTCGTGATGTCTGGTGATGTAAGTACCGTTGTAGGTTCGAATTGTATAGATTGTCACGTAACTGACAGGGATAATCATTGTGAATGTTCCTATTATGACGGGTAAGGTTATCATTGAAGATACAGTGGTGGCAGTCTGGTACTTGCGTTAGACTACGATGATGGTGTAAATAGACAGGTGGTGCTGTCGTCTCTGGTATTGCAGTGTTTGGTGTATTCATACATGGCTGATGACGTATTCGTTTGTGTTTTTATAGGCCATCGTTCGTCTTATACACCTTATCACATAATTGACAGGGATATACTTGGTCTTTCCCCTCGTGAATGGTCCGAATGTGATGATTAAGGGTATACTTATCACAATAGGCTTTGTCGCACACTGAACACGTGACAGTAGATCTGGTGGTCATATTGATAAACTGGTTTGTTTCTTCTTTCTTACAACCACGAAAAAATGTTCTGGTGTATACAATGTTTCACTATTTTATCAGAGGCCAACGACACGAATAAGGCTCACATCAAGTTTCACTGCTGTACCCAAGTCACTACGTGAAAAATAGGTGGTTACTACACAATGCTCACACCAACCTGTTTCACTGCTGTAGCTAGCCAAGTCACTACGTGAAAAATAGCTGGTTACTACACTGCTCACACCAGCCTGAAGCACCTCTGTAGATACCCAAGTCAGCACGTGAACTGGTACTGTGCTCACAAGAGACGCCTTCTATTTTATACACTGGTTCTGCACACGACCTAGCTGACGTGGCAGTTTTGTAGACAAGCTATTCTCACGCCTGCTTCCCCACAAACCGATGACTCATGCTTAATGACTATTGCATATGGCGGTGATGACGTAGTCTCGGACATCCACGTTCTTTATCACAAGGGGGTATGTGGTATTCTTGTAGGGACACGTTTTGTTTATGTATTTGTTTATAGGTGTCTGTATGTGTGTATAGTTGTGGTACCAGTAGTAATAGTATGGGTGTGTCTTTGTGTGCTTGTAGGTCTGTATGTACAAGTGTATCAAGTGTGTTTGGTTGTCTTTGTCTTTGTCTTTGTTTGTAGGTGTGTATTTGTTTATGGGTGTGTACTTGTTGTGATGACAGTAGTAATGGTATGGGTGAGTGTGTCTGCACGTGTGTATATCTGTTGATAGTGACAGTAGTAATGGTATGTACAAGTGTATCAAGTGTGTATGGGTGTCTGTATGTGTTTTGTGTCTGTCTTTGAGTGGTTGTTTATTTGCTTATGGTTGTGTACTTGTGTATAGTTGTGATGACAGTAGTAATCCTAGGCGATGGGTGTGTCTTTGTATTTGGCTGTCTTTGTATTTGTCTTTACAGTAGGTGTATATTTGTGTAATTGCTTATGGGTGTATAGTTGTGATGACAGTAGTAATAGTATGGGTGTGTCTTTGTGCTTGTGTGTCTTTATATGTATGTCTTTGAGTGGTTGTTATTTGATTATGGTTGTGTACTTGTGTATAGTTGTGATGACAGTAGTAATGGTATGGGTGTGTCTTTGTGCTTGTCTGTCTTTATGTGTATGTCTGTATGTACAAATGTATCAAGTGTGGTTGTCTTTGTGTTTGTAGGTGTGTATTTGTGTAATTGTTTATGGGTGAGTGTGTCTGTCCTTGTTTGCTTCTTTGTTTTCCTGTGTCAGTACTTGAGTGTACTTGTTTGCTTCTTTGTTTTCCTGTGTCTGTATGTACAAGTGTGTTTGTTTGGTTGACTTTGTGCTTGTATGTGTGTACACGTGTATGTATAGTTGTGATGACAGTAGTAATGTTTTGGGTGTGTCTTTGTTTTTTGTGTACTTATGTGTCTGTATGTACAAGTGTATCAAGTGTGTATGTGTGTCTGTATGTGTTTTGTGTCTTTGATTATGGGTGTGTACTTGTGTATAGCTGTTGTTGTGACAGTAGTAATGGTATGGTTTGTCTGTACTTATGTATCTGTATGTGTGTACGTGTGTGTGTGTGTTTCGTTGTCTTTGTATTTGTGTGTATCAAGTATGTGCTTGTCGCTAATATTGGTAGTAGTATTATCACTACTATTGATTCTTCTTCACTCTACCCACCACCATTGCACTATACGTACTTTCCCCTATAATTTCCTTACTTGACTACTTGACCACTGCTTGACCACTGCTTGACCACGTCATCGATCACTTTAATCACTACCATAATCTTAGGCACATCGTCCTCTACAATTTAAGTGGTCACTCGACCACTTGACCACTACTTGACCACTGCTTGACCACTACTTGACCACTAATTTACCACCTTTTAAGCATCACCATGTCGCTACAACTACTTTTCCGCTAAAATTTATTCACTTGACCACTGCTTGACCATTGCTTGACCACTAATTTACCACTCTTTAATCATCACCATCTCATTACAATCACTTTTCCCTAAAATTTCCCTAAAATTTTCCTCACTTACACACCGCTTGACCACTGCTTGACCACTGCTTGACCACTACTTGATCACTAATTTACCACTAATTTAAACATTACCATGTCACTACGACCAATTTCCCCTAAAATTTATTCACTTGACCGCTTGACCACTGCTTGACCACTGCTTGACCACTAATTTACCACTCTTTAATCATCACCATCTCATTACAATCACTTTTCCCTAAAATTTCCTTACTTGACTACTTGACCCTTACTTGACCACTTGACCACTGGTTGACCAGTGTGTAATTGCGAACACCTCTTATTACATTTATGACCACCCCTATATCACTCCTACTTGATCACTAATATACCTTACCACCACACCCATTATAACTTTATAAGATTTCCTTTGTAATCGGTGAATATACCACCCTTTACCTTCACTACTATCACACTGTTCAGATGATAGTAACCATCTCTTACTTCATCGAGTATAACCACGACCCATCACACCCCTTGTTCATCACCATACACATTATGTCTACGCCACCACCATATACCCATGAGTAGAACGACCCCATCACACCCTTGTTCATCACCACGCACACATTATATCTACACCACCACCATATACCCATGAGTAGAACGACCCCATCACACCCTTGTTCATCACCACGCACACATTATATCTACACCACCACCATATACCCATGAGTAGAAACCACGACCCATCACACCCTTGTTCATCACTACGCACACATTATATCTACACCACCACCATATACCCATGAGTAGAAACCACGACCCATCACACCCTTGTTCATCACTACCCATACTAATATACGTAACCACCATATACCCATGAGTAGAAACCACGACCCATCACACCCTTGTTCATCACTACGCACACATTATATCTACACCACCACCATATACCCATAAGTAGAAACCACGACCCATCACACCCTTGTTCATCACTACGCACACATTCATATACTCCTTTCTAAAATATACCCATGAGTAGAAACCACGACCCATCACACCCTTGTTCATCACTACGCACACATTCATATACTCCTTTCTAAAATATATACCACTCATCTCACAACCTCGCTTTCCAGAACATTTTACCTTAATTACTTCCCCACCAGGCAGCGCCAAAAATTTCGTTCCCACGAAAAAAAGTTCCCACACGCCGTTTCACCCCACAAAAAAAAAAAAAAAAATTTTCACCGAGTCGACATTTCCCCCGTATTTCCTTCATAAACCCAAATTACCCTACCAGTTTACCCTCCAATCATGTGGCAAGTGCACGCCATATACTACTGTCATGGATCAGCTCAGTGTACACTCTCTCTCTCTCTCTATATATATATATATATATATATATATATATATATATATATATATATATGTGTGCGTGCGCGTGCGCGTGGTGTGTGTGTTCGTACACGCCTACTCACATACAGGCACCGCACGCAAACAGAAACAAAGGTTACATACGCATATATACAGATATAAAGACAATGCACTCAGACGATCATGCGCAGACCCATAAAGGGAACACAAGTACACACATAGACAGACACTCATCAGGGTACACAAGAGACACACACACACGGATATGTGTACACATATTTAGGTAATGTAAAAAAAATGTACATCATAGTATGATTAATGGTAGTGGGATATGGAAATACTAGCTGCATTCAAGCAGGTATATAATCAGTTGATGTGGCTTTGGGGACAGTGAGACGCGCAGTTTCATAATTCTCCGTCGAGGGTTCGAAATCAGATGCGGGAGATTCGGAAGCAGGCCGCTTTACGTTGATTTTGATGGCATAAGGTATCGACCGTTCAGAAAGCAATGGCAAATTACTAGACTAAAAGAATGGAGTAAATAAAAAAAAAAGCCAATAAATGCTGGGATTGACTACTACGTCCTTAAAAGACATACACTAACTTTATATAATCAGCATGACGTATGTATTACAAAATCTTGCGGCTGAATGAGTAGCGACTCGGTGTAGTTTTAATTTAAGTGTGCGTGGGTCATAGTTCCAGAAATGAGCAGCTGAGTACGCTAAGCTTGTTTTTGTAGAAATATAATCTAGGTTTACGAACCGTAATAAACGTAGAAAATCCAGTAGCTACTTAAAAACAAAAAGACACAAACAGAAACAAGTGAAATAAGATTAAAGAGCAACCAGAAACAAGAGAGGTATTTAGTAATTTCTCTGTTGCTATCTTGATCCTCGACATATTGATAGTTAACAGTGTGATGGCAACGTCTTACAGAACAGTCGACATTGAAGCAGGCAAGCGGGGAACAAGGTAAAAACATAGATGTGTAACTGTCGTTGAACCCTATGCTAACTGTGAAAATATAAATATAATACTTTATAGAAAGTAGTGCATTTAAGAAAAGTGCATTTCCGAAATATAAATTACAAGTATCTTATGCAATAAGTCACAATCACAGAATGTCAGAAAAAGAGAGCTGAAATAATATATAGAACATGTTCTGCCATTTGGCAGTGAATCATGAAACGTGAAAGAACAAATGTGAAAAAGCTTGGAGGCAACGGAGATATAGTCGTTGCGAATACCTTAGATTACCAGAGTAGCTAACAAGTGATTGGAAAAAGCTACTGAAAGTAGAACATTATATAATACCAAAAGGAGAAGACAAATAATGTTCTCGGGCCATGTGGAAAACACAGAGATAATCAGAAAGAAAATAGAACATTATACAATAACATATAGAGAAGACAAATAATGTTCTACGGACATGTGGAAAACACAGAGACAATCACAAAGAAAATAGAACATTATACAATAACATATAGAGAAGACAAATAATGGTCTCGGGTCATGTGGAAAACACAGAGACAATCAGAAAGATCAGCGGTAGAAGAAACAAGGGCCGACCGAGAGAAATAATGCTGGGCGGACTGAGACGGTGGCATGGAGAAATGTCATCAATAGAAATGATCCCCCCTCTGCCGTGCGTCCACCTTGACGAGGTAGAGGGGCTTGAGCGTTCCAATGACCCCAAGAGCTATGCCGACGGTAGCACAGCTACTGGTAGGGTCACCCATGTCGGACAGGTCAAGGGTGAGGGACCAGACGAAGTGACGCACAAACCTGCTGCCTTGTAGGTAGACTGGGGACAGTCAAAGGCTAGGGAAAGCATCCCGAACAAATGCTTGTCGAAATCGGATGTACTGAGCCACAGGCTTGACAAAGAAGTGCAACGTAACTTTATCATTTCATGATGCCACAGATGAAAATTAATCGTTATGGTGCTAATCCCGTGAAGTCCCATCAGGCGGTGATAGTGCCGGGCCCCCTGCCTCGAGGGGGTCCACCCATGACTACTGGTGGTCACCTTCCCCTGTGCTGTGGAGTCAAGGCACAGATGAGTAGGTTAAGAGCTATTGACCAAACACCCCGGACACTCAACATACTACAATGGAATGCAGAAGGAGTTTATAACAAGAAAGCCTCCCTAACACAGCGTCTTCATAAAGATAGAATAGATGTGGCATGCATTCAAGAGACACATCTCAACGCCAATCGCACATTTTCAGTCGAGGGATATCAGGCCACACGTTTCGACCGCGAAGGACACAAAGGAGGAGTTGTAATACTTACACGAAATACAATACCTTGCAGCGAAGTATCTGTGATCTCTGACAACCAAACGGAAATTATAGGTGTTGATATAATGATAAAGGACGTGAAAATAAGAATTTACAATCTATATAGCCCGGCAGATAAGGATCTTACACTCGCAAACATGGAAATAACTGACACAAAATGCATTGTTGTCGGAGACTTTAATAGCCGTTCAGAAAGATGGGGATACCCAGATACTGACAAAAGAGGAGATGAAGTGGAGGACTGGGAAATAGACTCAAATCTCCATCTACTTAACAAAGCGGATGACACACCGAGCTTCTACTCCAGAAGATGGATTACCACTTCTACTCCAGACTTAGCTTTCTGCACAGGAGACATCCTCCACAAAATCGATCGCCATGTGCTGGACCAATTAGCAGGTAGTGACCACAGACCAATCAAGCTTGTAATAAATATGGAGTATGTTCCACAGGAGCAAAAGCCTTTGCCCCGTTGGAATTACAAACGAGCAGATTGGGACAGATTTGCCATACTAACAGACAAATATTGTGAAAACGTAAATACACGATATGGCAACATGAAGCAAATGGTGGAAAGTCTAAACAGGGCAATAATACAGGCGGCCACTGAGTCTATTCCAAGAGGAGCAAGGAAAAATTACAAACCATACTGGACTGAAGAACTACAATTTTTGGAGGACAAAGTTGAAGATGCTAGGAAGACCGCAGAGAGAGAACAAACAACTGAAGCGAACATCTCTCTCAAAGCCATCTCAGCAAAATATAAAAGAACAGTAAATCAAACAACAAGAGATTGTTGGAGGAAAAAAACAGAAAACCTTAATTTTGACAGGGATGGAAACAAACTATGGAAACTAGTGAAAGCCATGAACAATGAAGGACCTAGAAACAAACAAATAACAATTAAACAAGGAAATGCCTTGCTTACAGGAAAAAAGGCTGCAAATGCACTAATGGAACACTATGCCAGTGCAAACCACATTGATATTACAGCCGAACAGAAGAAAGCAATCAAAGATAAACAGATACATCATACATATACAGAGACAGCAGCAGAATATATGATGGCAAATCTAACAATGGAAGAAATGGAACAGGCAATGAATACCCTAAAAAAGAAGACATCACCAGGAAAGGATGGAATCACAAATGAAATGCTAATAGGACTAGGCACTAAGGCAAAAAAGAAACTACTAGCAGTCCTAAATTACAGCTGGAAGAGGGGAATAGTCCCACAGGCATGGAAGGAAGCTATACTAATACCAGTCCCAAAGAAAGGAAAAGACCTGGAAGAACCAAATGGCTATCGACCTATCAGTCTACTTAGCTGTGTAGGAAAATTAATGGAACGCATTATCAATGGCAGGCTAACATGGCATCTGGAAGAAAACCAACTCTTAACACCTCACCAAGCAGGATTCAGAAAGTACAGATCTACTGAAGATCAAATAACCTATATAGCTCAGGAAATAGAGGATGCCTTCCAAGAGAAAAAGCACACACTAGCAGTCTGGATAGATTTAGAAAAAGCATTTGATAAAGTATGGAAGGAAGGACTGAAAGTAAAAACTGCAAAAAATGCATGTTTGCGGGAAAATGTACAAATGGATCAGCCACTACCTTGAGAACAGAACTGCCAGGACAAAAGTAGAAGGACAAACCAGCAAAATGATGCTGTTGGAGCAAGGTGTCCCCCAAGGAGGAGTTCTTTCACCAACATTATTCCTAGCATATATAAACGACATCACGGAAAATTTTCCAGCCAGAGTACACACATCATCCTTTGCAGATGACCTAGCCATATGGACATCTGAAGAATATATTAGTACAGCTAACAGCAGAATACAGCAAGCCCTATTAGCGCTAGAGGACTGGTCAAAATCATGGCTAGTGAAGATAAGTGAGGAGAAAACAACATGCACAGTGTTCTCCCTCTCAACTAAAACTCAGCAACCTAAGCTGGTATTGATGGAAAAATATTGCGCCATGAAGAAAATCCAAACTATCTAGGAGTCACCTTTGATCGTCGCCTGACATGGAAGGACACAGGTTGAGAAAAATCGAACAAGAGCAAGGCAAAGAATGGCAATCATGAAAAAGCTTGCTGGTACAACATGGGGAGCAGATGAGAAAGTTCTCAAGAAGTTATATACTGACGGGTGAGGCCAGTACTGGAATATGGCATTGCAGCTTGGGCAACAGCAGCTAAAGTCAAACTTTAACAAAATAAGTAGAGTCCAAAATCAAGGAATGCGAATCATAACTGGAAGCCTGAAGACAACGCCTATTAATGAATTAGAAAATATCACTTGTTTACAACCAATGCAGGATAGAAGAGATAGCAGCGCCCAGCAACAAGCAGAAAAATTTAGAAGATTGACAGACCACCCTATGTACAACAGATTTAATGGTTTTGGAAAGGGAAGACTGAAGCGTAGCAACTTTGTAGAAACTGCAAAACGAAGGATTAGGTCAGATCCTATTCTTAACATATCAACAGTGCACACAAGTTCCCAGCTTGGAGACAGCAGCAACTGCCTGAGATGATAGAAAACATTCCTGGTATTGAGAAAAAGAACACTCAGCATGAAACCGAAAGAAGAGAAATAACCCTAAACTACATAACAGAACATTACCCAAGCAGGAATTGGACCATGCATATACAGATGGATCAGCCAAAAATTCAATAGAGAATGGAGGAGGAGGAATTCTCCTAAATTTAAAAAATGGAGCGAAAAAAACACATTCAATGGCAACTGGAAAATTTTCAAGTAACTTCAAAGCGGAGGTAGAGGCTCTGAAAACTGCAGCAGAAATGCTCCTGATGGAGGAAAATAAAGAGAAGCAAATAGCTATCTTCACAGATGCAAAGTCAGCTGTCTCATACTGAAGAGCAATAACAGCACAGAACTAACTGACCTAAGAGCAGCACTCCATGGTCTATGCCAGAAATCCAAAAAAGTTGTAATGCAGTGGATCCCATCACATTGCAGTATACCTGGAAATGAAGAGGCTGACAGACTGGCAAAAGAGGGCGGACGACTACCACAGCCTGACATAGACATAACCTATAATGAGGCAAAGAGGTTGATAAAAAAGCACTTATAGAACCAAATGGGAATCAGAGCATCCAGGCCATCAGAAGGATGATGCATATTACAAACTCGACCGAAGAGAAACAAGTAGCAATCTTCAGGCTCCGCACAGGACATAACAGGCTGAAATACCACTTGTTCAATAAACTAAAAGATAGGAGATACCGATGAATGTAATTGTAGAACTGGAAAAATGACAGCAAAACATTTGCTGCAGGATTGCCCAACGTATGCAGAACAGAGAAAGATATTTTGGCCCACACCTGCTTCATTTGAGGACAAGCTCTATGGAGATATCAACAAGCTAAAGTTGACCGCAGATTACTTTAACTATATACATGTTGACATTTAAAGGTGCATGAAGACCCAGAGGCATGAAATGGAATATTGCTTGGATAGCAAATCCATTACGTGGAAAGTCCGAATCAAAAGCCCACTGTGTGGGCTTCATAAAAAGGTGGAAAAGTGTCCTAGTGGCACGAAATGGAATATTGCTTGGATAGCAAATCCATTACGTGGAAAGTCCTGAATCAAAAGCCCACTGTGTGGGCTTCATGAAAGGTGGAAAAGTGTCCTAGTGGCACGAAATGGAATATTGCTTGGCTAGCAAATCCATTACATGGAAAGTCCGAATCGAAAGCTCACTGTGTGGATGTCATCTGCAGACTGCATACTTCTGGTTTCCGGAAGAACAGCCTATGGTGAACGGAAGGCCCAATATACGGAAGTGAGGCTAAGCAGCCATGTGCAGGACGTGACGATTCCTTGGGTGAGCCCAGTACCAGAGCGCTATGTATCGGCTCTGCAAGTATGGAAGCCTCCTTGGATGGCGGGGAATGCCCATGGTCTGCCCCTGCCTTCCCTTGAGGGCTGACCAGGATCTTTGGCTGTTCTATATGGACCAGCTGGGATGGGGGATAACACCACAACAGTGAGAGTCAAACGTCCTAAGAAACCCCCGGGAAGGTTAACCCGGTCAACAAATGCCCGCAGAAGTCGGATGTGTCGGCCTAACGGCGCAAGAACGCAGCTCTGCTGTAAACAGGCACAACGCAATCACATCCGAAAAAAAAACTCCGGATGAACGAAGAAGAAGAAGAAATGATCCACAACACCACAGACGGGGATCTGTTGAGATGCACGAACGCCTACGTCTTTAGCAAAGCACGCGATGATGATGATGATGATGATGATGATGATGATGATGATGATGATGATGATGATGATGATGATGAAGAAGTTGATAGGGACGTAGTTTGTCCTCTACACAATAGAGGTCAGCTGGTTCACGAAATTAACATCCATCAGTGTCGGAAATTTCACCAGCGACTGATGACAATATCAGCCAGAGGAAATAATCACACGGAACAACTCAGGGGATGAAAATTAGAATCTATGCCTGGATATGAAATCTCTCTCTCTCTCTCTCTCTCTCTCTCTCTCTCTCTCTCTCTCTCTCTCTCTCTCTCTCTCTCTCTCTCTCTCTCTCTCTCTCTCTCTCTCTCTCTCTCTCCTATAATTACAACACCACAGACTTACGAATCCCATCTCTTACATGTCTCGAATAACAATCAAGTGAGTCTGTTACATCACTTCTGTTTCACAAATGTTCGCATTATCCGATCAGCGCCCTTCTGGTCGACACTCCATCCTCCGGCTTCAGATATGCCAGCCTGAAAAGGTCACACACATACAGGCACAGCAGCCACATAGTTGGGGAGTGCAGGGGACAGGACTGTTAATGCACACTGTGTGAAGCCACACAACCATATTAATGGCACGTGTCAGACATGTGCAGCTACACCCAATTGCAGCAGCTGTGTTGCTATCGCAGTCCAACATTTCAGCAATTTCTCAGTTCCAAAGTACAGCGCACCAGCCAGGGGCGCAACCAATTTTGTAACAGAATCATAATCCAAAGACAACATAGGCTCTCTGAAGATTCTGGTTATAATTTAGATTGCCCGTGTAACCGTGTGTAATACCCCTATACTTTTGACGGTTACAACAAACACTTGAATTCTGAGTTCCCAAAGCTTCTGTTCTGCAGTATTGTTGTCTTATACCATGAACTTATTAAAATGTTAACTTCTCGTCCTTGACTTTAGGACGTAAATTACAAGTACCTCAGAAGTGCAGTGGGTTCGACTGATGGCGAGGGACACTGGTGATAGGGAAAGATAATACACACGGACAAATCAGTCATGTGTACACTATGTGCACTCACTAGTAGTAACACGTGTGTGTACTACGCTTGAGTTCTAGCAAGCGAGCGCAAAAAAAAAAAAAAAAAAAAACTTGCCCATCTTCGTTGTCTTTTTCAGTGATCAAAGTTTGAATGCGTCTATTCAGCTGTGGATCATGAACAGGACAGTACCGCCTGCAGAATTCACTACAAGTTCATGTACAACTTGTACAGCTGATTTTTCTACTAATAATCCATGGGAGTAGGCCAAAACTGAGCCTGAAATAATTCAGTGGTCCTTGGAGTGACAAGATTATAGTGGCAATGTGCAACTCGTGCCCGTCCAAGACAGTGATACAGAGCCCGCATTTCCAACTCCAAGCGCATAAATCAGCGGGGTGTGCAAAGCTGCTACTGGAACATCGCATCTGCGAAGAGTAAAAGTAGAACCAACCAGGTCCGGATTCAACACAGCACTTACAGACTGGTTGGAATCAGTCCTAGACTGGTGATATTTCTCCAGTGGGTTAAATATTTAATTGTCAGATCCGAACCCAATGCACAGCATCGCAAATAAACATTAATTACACGAAGACAACATCAATAATACGTCACTCACATTCCCCTTCCTCCCCCCCCCCCCTTTTTCACATGTAACATTAATACAAGCCATACCCATGTCATTTTGGCAACGCAAAGATGCTTGGTCTTCTACCCGTGGGTTTTCCCTTATAAACTTTGCCAGGGCGGTGCAATCCTTCGCGATTTCCAACGTGTGATTTTTCTACCTTATCCAATCCCAGTACCCATATGTTCCTTGGACTGCCACAGTAACTAACAGCGATTATCTGAATGAGGCTAGTGAATCCAGAACATTATATACAACAATGCGAAAGTGACATGAAGTTTTCTTTGGTCATCTGATGAGAAGAGAGGCATTAGAGAACTGACAAATGGAAAGAGTTGGGGGAAAAGCAGCGGAAGACCAGGATAAATTATGCTGGATGGACTGGGATGGTGGAATGGAGGAATATCATAAGGAGAGTTGATCCGGAACACCTACGCCAGGTTGCAAGGCAGGAGGATTAGATCTCCCCCCCCCCTCTCTCTCTCGTGTGTGTGTGCGTGCGTGCGTGTGTGTACACACACACGATGTATGACATGTTTCAAAATCAATGATTTCGTTTAACACCCCCCCCCTACCCCCAACACTATAAGTCAATTGCAGACCAGGTAACTTGTGACTAGAGACGAACACCTAATCCTCTCAACCACGCCCCCTATGCAGTTCACACGTGGAGAACCGAGATACCCCGGGCACGTGTAACTACTCACACCATTCATCCCGCAGTGGGCAGGTAGACAACAAATAGATCATTCTGGCTTCCAGCGGTGCACAGGTGGCTACCACATTGGCAGCTGGAGATGCACCAAACACTAATACGGAACACAGATTCACAATAGGAATCTAGTTTACTGTAAGCTGGTCCTGCCTCAACATACCGACGGCTCATTAGGGACGTCTTACGCACTACAAGTTCGCTATGAAGGCAGTTATCTGTAGGACAAAGGTTCTCAAACTATTGCTAAACAGTGCGCTTTCGATTTAACCGACCTCATCATCAAGTGCCTTGCCAGGGTAGAAGGACGCCCTATGTGGCTATGCCGCCAGCCTGGTAAGCTTGTCAAGCGATGAGTGCAAGACGTGGGTGCTGACTGTCTTCCCACCGTCGTGAATATTGCTGTGACTCTCTTGCAGTCTGGCAGCGAGCAAAGCTTGTATTTCGCCGGATGGTTTATCATAAGCAAACCATGGTTTGTACTTTGTCCTTCGTTAGCCACTTGTGCTTCACGGGATTCTTTAGCACAGGGAAACAATGGTTTGCTCTTCCACCTTTTGCCAGAATAGTGTCAGTTTTCTGAAATGATCTAGGTGAAGCTAAATCGAGGTCTCGGCCAGTAAGTATCTGACCACGTATTAGATAACTGGTGGGTTTACCGTACCTTGACAGCACAAGTGCTTATTTTCCAACCACTTATTTCATAAATGGAATTTCTTTTTCTTCTTCTTCTTTGCGTTCATCCGGAGTGTTTTTTCAGATGTGATTGCGGTGTGTCTAAGTTATGCGCCCTTGGGCCGAAATCCGTAGGCCAACACATCCGACTTTAGCGTGCATTTTTGACCAGGTTGCATTCCTGGGAATAAATGGAACAACCAATAGGCCCCAAGAAAAGTATAAACAAAACAAATACACAAACACATAGTTTATTCACTACATATACATATTCAATAAGAGATCCTCTTCCTCCTCCTCCTCTTCTTCTCCTTCTTATTCTTTCACCTCTCCGCCTCCTTTTTCTTCTTCTTTCTGTTTCTTCTTCCTTCTCCTCTTCCTCCATCATCTTCATCACCTTCTTCTTCCTTCTCTTCTCCTCCTTCTTCCCTCTCCTCTCCTTCTTTTCTTCCTTCTCCTCTCCTTCTTCTTCTTCTTCGTTTCACTGTCGAACTGAGTGGGTCACGCTATATGTGTATCAGAATTCCGGCATACATTTGTGTAAGATTCACTTCTTCAATCCAAATTTCTTCCAGAGTAAAGTCGCTTCCTTATAAAAGATAAAAGGTCTTCCCGTAAACAAATAATGTGCTATATTAAACAGCACAGCAGTTTAGAAGGAACAGTAATAGCAGACATGGTCCCTGGAAGGACAAGCAGATCTGACCTGCAAGAAGGTGGCCACGGGACATTAAAGACACCTTGGGCGCGAGAGTACATCAAACAGGGGAACTGACTACTGACCGAGACTTTTCCAGTGGGACGTGAAAGAAACGACGTTCTGAAAAAGGACCTGCCATGTGATGAGGATGATGATGATGATGATAATGATGATGATAATGTTGATGATGATGATGGTGATGATGGCGATAATGATGGTGATGAGGGCGATTATAGTGGTGATGATGATGACGATGATGATGATGACGGTGATGATGATGATTATGATGGTGGTCGTGTTCATTATGATGGCGATGATGATGGCGATGATGGTGACGATTATAGTGATTATGATGGCGGTGATGATGGTGACGACGATGATGATGATGATGATGATGAAAATGGTGATGATGATTATGCTGATGATGATGATGATGATGATTATGCTGACGATGATGATGATGAATGGGCTCAAGCTACACGTGAACTGATGTTCGTGGTGAATAATCGTGCCTGGGCCGCGATCGTGTGGCCTTCACTCTGCGATTTCCAACTATCATGGGATATACAACGTGCGCAACTTGCACATCTAACCTCCTGCTAGTCACCCTTATCCGAAGAGACCTGGCATACATTCGCACTACCCAAGAGATCAAATGTTTTACGACAAACCAATAGTTTCTGTTTAAAAAGAACCGGACCTGTGCTGGGCTGCATACCCGGTAAGGCTGAGCAGGAAGTGGACACCAATACCTCTCAGCTACAACGTCCCATCGGGTGTCTTGTAATTCCTCACTGTCATTATAATATTCCCGCCACACCTGCCAAACCCGAGCGCAGCTACAGTGTGGCGCTAAAGCTGTTTGGACAGCCCTGCTCTAGAAACAAACATGCGTTAGTGACAACAATAGGACAGTGTGAACACCGCTGACGCGAGAAGTCGACAATTTACTGTTGAGGTTAATAGTGCGTGGTAAGAACGATGAAAAGATAGATATATTTTATTCGTCCTGTGTCAACAGTGTAAGCCGTCTGACTCTCAGAACATAAGAAAACCAAAGACTAGATATATAACTCATGCTAAAGAGGCATGCCATTTCTAGATGAACTATTCCAAGAAAGCGAACTCTTGGGTATATTAAAACCGATGGAATTAATATATAGGGTTATAACCCTTTGGTGTTCATGAAACGAGAGAGAGAGAAAGAGAGAGAGAGAGAGAGAGAGAGAGAGAGAGAGAGAGAGAGAGAGAGAGAGAGAGAGAGAGAGAGAAAGAGAGAGAGAGAGAGAGAGAGAGGGGGGGGGGAGAGGAAGGGGGAGGGGATAATAAAACAAACATAAATACTGATGTAGTGAAAATACTGATTTAGTGTGGTTTTCCGCATTTATCACAACACTACGACACAGGAAATCATTCACTGGGTTTATGAGGCTGATAGATTCGACAGTACAATGCATATTCCCTCTGAATAGAAGTGTTGTCGTCCTTAAAACCAGTGAACGAAGGAATACCAAAATAAGCCCAACTACAAGTCAGTCCGTCCGTACGTGATGTACTCATCCATACCCTGGTTATATTTTAGCATTCATCTCCGCAGCTGTAAAATTCCAACACCGGTCTTTTGCATACCCCTTAGATTTCTGAGCATGGATCGTGGAAGGAAATCTCTGCAACAGTCCCCCTTTGTGCAATAACTACTATACCACCGCGGCCTCCGTAAGTGAAATGGAACAGGACAAATCCACACTAGATGGCACGCTGTGTGCATTTGTCGGGAGATAAAGATAAACCAATCACCCCATGGCGGTTCCTTGTAAGATCTTATCCGTATAAGAAATAAGAGGCTGGGATCTTATCTTTGTAAACTATAAGAGGCTGAGATCTTATCCGTGTACATATAATAGGTTGCGATTTTATCCTTGTAAAATATAAGAGCGATCTTATCCTTTTAAAATATAAGAGACATATCTTGTCCCTGTAACATATAAGAGGGTGCGACCTTATCCTTGTAAAATATAAGAAGGTGCTTTCTTATCCTTGTAAAATATAAGCGGGTGAGATCTTATCCTTGTAAAATATAAGGGGATGCGACCTTATCCTTGTAAAAATATATACGAGTGCCATCTTATCCTTGTAAAATATAAGAGATTGAGATCTTATCCTTGTAAAATATAAGAGACAGATCTTATCCTTGTAAAATATAAGAAGGTGCTATCTTATCCTTGTAAAATATAAGAGACTGAGATCTTATCCTTGTAAAATATAAGAGACTGAGATCTTATCCTTGTAAAATATAAGAGACAGATCTTATCTTTGTAAAATATGAGACAGATCTTATCCTTGTAAAATATAAGAGACTGAGATCTTATCCTTGTAAAATATAAGAGACTGAGATCTTATCCTTGTAAAATATAAGAGACAGATCTTATCCTTGTAAAATATAAGAAGGTGCTATCTTATCCTTGTAAAATATAAGAAGGTGCTATCTTACCCTTGTAAAATATAAGAGACTGAGATGCTATCCTTGTAAAATATAAGAAGGTGCTATCTTATACTTATAAAATGTAAGAGACTGGGATCGTATCCTTGTAAAATATAAGCGGGTGCGATCTTATCCTTGTAAAATGTAAGAGGCTGCAACATTATCCTTGTAAAATATAAGAGGCCGTGATCATGTCAAAATCGGGTAGCTTAAGAAGTTATAATGAGCTATGTACTTGCACCTGGCTGTTTTGGATGCTGGCGTTGGGGAAAACAGGTATGTTTCGTCAGCTAGAAACGCAGGTAAGTTGAAGGCAACAGAGAGGAGGGAATTCCACTTCAAATTAACGGTAACATAATTAGAGACGAAGCACGAAGTCACATGAGGATGAACAAGACCAGACGTAGAGACACTGGAAAATAGAAAACTAGAAATCAACAAATGATGAGCACGGTTTTATGGACATAAATTATTCTACATCAACAACACACAAGACGATGTAATCGAAGGAGGGAACAAAGACTAGTTTTGTGCAGTTATCAGTGCAATGACTCACGTTATCTTTACTCTTCTATTTTCCGGAGCGTATAAACATGTTTTATTTTGGCATAATTATATACAGCATTAAATTACGGAAAGCAGACCAGTAAAATGTAACAAACGGGGTGGAGCCGTGTGCGTTTCTCATGTAGTATTGCTCCACAATGGAGAGTTCTGATAAGAGACAACTCTGAAGAATGGAACCATATCTTACACATTTTTACCTAATAAGAAATGCCGAATACGTTTAAATTTTCTGACTGTCGTTGTGTTGGTGATAGCTTTCTGTGGAGTAAACTATACAGGCAGAGGGGGAAGGATCATGTTGCACGGGCAACCCTTTGGTCTTTAAATTCATTCCAGGCTTTGTGCTATTTGGTGGGGGGAAAGGGGGGGGGGGGGGGGGGGGGGGGAAGAACTCCATTTTACAAACTATCCTCTAAAAAGACGGCTAGGTGGCAGTCAGTATTGACTGCCCCGTTGGATGTTGGAAACGGGATATGGTTAAACGAACAGGATACAATTGTGATACTGAAGAGATTTTAAAAAAAATATATAACCAGCTGGCTGTGTATATATAACAACAAAGAAAGAAGTGTCCATATAATTTCTTCTGACAACTAATCACTTGTTGACACTCTGTAACCGCGTAACTGGAGATGCATGCGACTGTTAACTGAAGAATATATTTCACCTAAACGACCATAGCATCTTCCTTGTTGTTAAACTGATCTTGTTAAGCTGCTGTTTGCCATGTTTGTACACCAACAACTACATGTCCATTGCTCCATTTTTCCACCGAAGATTGAGCGGTATAATATGTGGTAATATGTAAAAAGTTAGTTGCATGTCCTTTTACTGGACGTTGCAATCAACCCCAACATTTATTAACTATTTTTGATTTACTGGACAATTTTTCCGTTCAGAAGATGGCCACCGCTTTCTGAACGGTCCAATCGCATTCGAAATCAAAGCAAAGCGATCTGTTTCCTGGTGGCCTGCAGCTGATTTCGAGCCCTCGACCTGGTATGTCAAATCAAATCAAATCAAATCAACTTTATTAGGGTCACAAATTGGGCGCGCAGGCCCGTCTTACATTCGGCCCTTCCAATCACTCGTCTTTCGTTCATCAAGAGCATTATACATTTGCATAGGAAGAAAAATAAACATTGTGAAATGAATGTTGTAAACATAAACAAGGCTAATTACCATGGTATGAAGCCCATCTCCCACCTATCCATACATCACCCCACCCACACAACACCCCCACCTACCCACACACATGCGCACCAAGGGACACATACACACCCCCACCTACCGACAGACACGCACACAAAGGGACACATACATACCCCACCAACCGACCCATCCCCCTCCCGCACATCCCCACCCACACACGACACTGCCTCACCTGATCCCCCAACCAAAACACACTCGCCACCCACAAACATTCCCCCACCAACCCACACATCCACGCCCATCCACATTCTAATACCCCACACATCCTCTCCCCACCCACAACCTCAAAACCACCCTTTCCCCAGCCACATCTCCATCGACAACATATTCCCCACCCACACACACACAATCCCCCCACCAACCCACACATCGCACATCCACTCACACATCCCCAAACCATACACACACATCCCCACCAACTGACATGCCCCTACCCCCCCCCCCCACACACACACATCTCCCTAACCACCCATACATCCCCAATCCACTCACACACACACCACCACCCACACATACAACTTCCACCCACCCACACATGCCTTAACCTAATCCCCCACCACACAATCCCCCACCCGCACAATCACATACACCCCCTACCACGCACTATTCCCAACCCACGCACCACACACACACATATCCCTCACCAACACATCCCCACTTACACACCACACACATATCCCCCACCCAGATACCACAAAATATTCCCACCCACACAGATACCCTTACCAATCCACCCCACATACCCCCACTCACACACCACAAAAATCCCCCACCCACACACACATACCTCACCCACAACCCGCGTTCACTAACACCTCAGCCACAGACGATGACAAGTGGCCATGATCTGTTATAACAAGAAACACATTCACACAGGACCACAAACAAACATAGACCTGCCTGGTACATGGAGGTAGACTGTCCGGCACTTTCCCTCTGGGCACTTTTCACAAGAGGAAGCTCCCACTGCAGCATACTCCGGAACTTCGGGTGGTGAGACCGCACGCGGATCTTCTGTTGGACTGTAGGCATCCAAAGAACTCATTCCGTGTGATGAGTATGAAGACAGCGATGAAGTTGATGGCGACATCAACATTGGAGAGTGCTCAATCGGGGTACTCGAAGGAGTTTTCAATGAGACAGACGCCGCCGATGTCTGAGATGAAGAGCGAGATGACTGGGACGATGCTGAAGAGATTGAACTCAACGAGGATCTGGGAAACAAATGTCCGAGAGATCTGTTGAAAGCAATCGACGGCAAAGCGTCAACAGCCCCTTGTGTTTTAAATGATGTCATAGATTCATCGCACTCGGACACTACTGAAGATATTGAACTTCCAACAGAAGAATCCGAGATACTAGACAGCATCGAAGAATGAAATCCTAAAGTCAGCGGCGAAGAATAAGATCTCGGCAAAGGTTTCTTTCTTTTCGTTGCAACAAATGAGTTAGGAAATTTAGTCTGAATTTCGGCAGTTTCCAACGTGCAGGAATCAACCACGTGTACTTCGGCACATTTGACCTCAGATATACACTGCTTGCACTGGTTATCCAATGGTGCATTGGCAAGTTCTTCCATCACTGTATGTACATCAGCAAAAGAGTGCACGGTAACTATGTCAACATCGTCTCTGAAATTAACAGTTTTCGGTTTTCGGCTGGTGAGTTTTGCTAGCAGACACTACTGGCGAACTAGATCCTAGAATACCACTATTAGTATTAGCATTAGATAGCGGACAAGTCTCCTCGGCGGATGGAGAAAAGCTGTTAATGTTCTCACAATGTGATAAGTTGGATGGAGTGTCCAGGCCTTCGATATCCGAAGACGTGGAAGCGCCGACACCGCTGTCTCTTGTTCTGGCAGGAAGTGAGCCCAGGCCTAATGTTTGTTCCGACAAAGACAAGTCTCCATCGGATCGAGACGTCTTCATACTGCTGGCGTTGTTGTTGCACTGTAGAACTACCATGTCTGTCACGTAACTGCCACACTGACAACACACTCACTACCTAGTTTTCGTACAGAAAATGTATCCCTGGCAGCGCCAGCACACACTGTTTGTATCCCCGTTCATAATGTGGTCCTTGTTACAACAAGTTGGCGTGAATTATAAGTCAGTTTACTACTGCAGTCTAATCTGAACAAAGTACGAGAAAACCTATTTGTTTATACAAGCCGATTAAAGATCTTATACAAAAACATGCTATAATAAAGTTCACTGCACACTAACCTTCGCCATGCAGCTTATTCTAAATAAGTATTTCTAGTTCTACCAAATATCACAACGAACTGTGGTCGCGCAGCTGCTAGTTTACACTACTGGCTCGATAGCCCGTGGTCCCGATACCCATGCCCCTCATTGTGGGGTTTATTCTGTGGCCAAATGAGTATAAGAGTCCATAAATGTTTATGAGAGGGGTAAGGAAGCTGAAGTGATACTGACCATATCAACCACATAGAGTCGTGTGATTGGCTGGCTAGTTGAGGAAAGCTGAGTTGTAACTCTGCGGCCTGCTGAAATGGCTTTCAGTTCTCCTGAGCCCCGAGATGGGCATTCGACTATTGGAGTAATGGGTAGAGTATCATATCCAGAATACGTCAGGAGTTCCTCTAGCACAAATCACAAGTACCTTCACCTACAATGTTCAGCCAAGAATTATCATGAACAACCCTCTCATCGCCAGAATATTTTCACAAGCTGCCGAGAAGATAAGTATCAGGTGGAAAGCAATAACCACTACGAAAAATCACGAGATGATTACCCTCAAACAGGCTAATAAACATACAGACCAAACGTGTACAGTGATGTTACGCATGACGCGATGGATGGGACATAGTATGAAGAACCAACTAAGTCTTACATGGTACTGAAAGAGTTATACAGAATGTGGCATGTCCTTTGCAGAACGCTGCCATCAACCATAACTTCAGCCTGATTTTCTAGGCAAGTATTGCGTTTAGTAGTTTGCCATTGCTTTAAAAAAAAAAGTCAACGTTCACGTTCAAATAGCCGTCGTATAAAATCATCCCGCTACCCCGCTGTCAACGCACCGGAAGTTTAAGAGCTAGAGTCTTCTTATCCTTTCAGCCACGACTTCTACAATAACAAATTGACTTTATAAAGTCTTGCCATGGAATCTCACTCTAAAATATAACTCTCAGATGTGCGGCCTGACTTCAATTAAACACTTGAATAACTCCCAAACTGTCGCGCTTGCACTAATACCAGTGTTGTCAACTACCTACTATACACAGGAAAGCAATATAAGCAGACCGTGCTCAGAAGGAATCCCTTCAACGGTAAACGATGGCACAAAGTCAAGCATACAATTATCAGCAAGAACTGCAATAATTTCCCGGCTGAGACTAACTGACATCGGATCAATATTACAATGTCTATGTATTCTATATCGAGTCTGTGGCGAAGGACTTACGAATGCAATTCATAATCCCGCATACCGCGTTAGAAACACATCTGCGAGCGATTTGGAAGTTGGCGCCTTGCGTTGGGTTTCATTCAAAAGCATGAGCGTCGGTCGTTCAGAAGGCAATGGCAAACTACTGAACATATAGTTGCCAAGAAATCTTTCCACAAAATGATGGGGTTGACTGCGACATCCTGTAAAAGATATACAACTAACTTTAACTATGTATTCAAACCATGAGCCGTCACCGCTTAGTGGTTAATGCACACGTCTGCCGTCGCGATGCCCCTGAATTCAAATTCCTCAGCGGCGCATTGTGCCGCAACTATGTGACCCAACAGCGTCCCAAACAATTGCCTGAGGTTCAAGGCACAATGCTACTGAATACAACACGTCTGGTCAAGGGAAAATGCGGTTAGTACCAACTTTCGAATGATACCACGACAGCATGAACATGAAATCCTTTTATTTATATATATATATGAAATAATTTTGACAACGGGCAACCATGAAATGAAAAGTTCTCGCTATAAGCCAGAACATATGAATAAATTCATGTTGCAAACAGCGGTAACTGATGCATAGACACTGCCAACGCTATGGTGTTTGTCCATCAAGAATGATGGCAACCATTCATTTCATCCAGTGGGGTTTAAAGTTTGCAGCCGTGAGTTCTAAGATCACTGGTAAGGCCTATTTTGGCTCGAAATGTTATTTGACAATGTGGACAAAGAATGCTTGACGTTCCGGAATGAGTATCTCCTGCAGTGGTTTTTCTGTTCAGTCTTTTTTTTTTCGCAGCTCTTGCAGTTCTGTTTGCTTCACAGGTGGCTACATCCTTGCGTAATGATGTACGGCATGAATTTCGGTCTTTAGCAACTGTCTCCCAAGTGTCGTGATGAATTCCAAAAAGCCAACGCTGTATGAGAAAGTAAATGACACTTGTCCACGAATTTGTGCTAATTACGACATCTGGTGCTAGTCACATATTGTATAGACCAATCAACTCTTGATAGTTATGAGGTCCTTATCATGTCAGCTGCTTTTACTTTCCACAACATTTGTTGGTACGCATGTTGAGTCGACTTGGCAGCCAAGATAATTCAACTAAAAATCCCCATCTCGGTGGAGATTCGAACAAACGACCGGCGGGCCTGCAGGTACACACGCTAAATTTCACCATCTCACCTGGTTCCTCTTGCACATTGCGGTGTCAAGGTGAAGAATAAACAGCGGGAAAGTGCACGTTTATAGGCTTCATATATCGAGATTCCCATTATCAATCGTGTACATGGTCGCCTACTTCTGGTGCGTGCTAAACGGCCTAAATAATAATACTCATTATTTACTCTCAATATTCAACCGTTCCCGGCAAACCGGTGCACATAATAACAACACCTACTTCTATTTTCCTCTCCTAAATCCTCAAATCCCAAGACGGCACTGACATCTGACAACATTTCCACACACAAACAAAGCCCATTGTCAACCCAGATACCGCAATTACACTGAATAGAAACGCCGATACATGCGCATGTACTTACTCACAGACCGTTACCAAATACAACACACATCCCTGATTATGCAATACTATTTCCCCTGATGTGTCTCACCAAAAAAGAACCTACACAACCAACGGACATCCTACATAATCCAATGTGATCACACGCCACGTGATACCCCACTCAATGAACACCAGAGTGGGAAGAGTACGGGCTATAGCTCCCGACATACCCGGGCTTCGATTACTGCTGAGCGATTGGGGTGACAGCGAGGACTGCTCGCACAATTTCCAAATGAATCATGACGCTACATAAAGCGCACTTGTCAGTTACCGGCTGACTGACAGATAGTAATGAGGGTTTTGCCATGTCGGTTCCTGGACGGACACACACACAGACACGAGTGCACGGCATAAAGTAATGAAATCTGGCCGGAACGTCTAAAATACGCGAAGAAAAGGCAGGAGAAACGTGGAGAAGCGTGAAGCGATCCGTATACATGTATGTGACAACATGGGGGACACAGAAACAGACAGGAAGGAGCAAAATACAAGACAATGAAAGTATAGAGTTAGAACACACGCTGGACTTACAGATGTATCTACGAAGCAACAAACACAGCAGACTGTTGCCTGATAATCTCTCTCTCTCTCTCTCTCTCTCTCTCTCTCTCTCTCTCTCTCTCTCTCTCTCTCTGTGTGTGTGTGTGTGTGTGTCATATTAATAATTAACGCGCAGACATGAGGATTTACGATTTACAAGCCTGAACGTCCGACTCAACCAAGATACTGATCGCCGAACTCACAAACACGATACTGTACTAGAACGCTAAACACAAACATGATACTGTACTAGATCGCTAAAGTCACCAGTAAGACACTGTACTAGATCGCTAAAGTCACCAGTAAGATACTGTACTAGATCGCTAAAGTCACCAGTAAGATACTGTACTAGATCGCTAAAGTCACCAGTAAGACACTTTACTAGATCGCTAAAGTCACCAGTAAGACACTTTACTAGATCGCTAAAGTCACCAGTAAGACACTGTACTAGATCGCTAAAGTCACCAGTAAGACACTTTACTAGATCGCTAAAGTCACCAGTAAGATACTGTACTAGATCGCTAAAGTCACCAGTAAGACACTTTACTAGATCGCTAAAGTCACCAGTAAGATACTGTACTAGATCGCTAAAGTCACCAGTAAGATACTGTACTAGATCGCTAAAGTCACCAGTAAGATACTGTACTAGATCGCTAAAGTCACCAGTAAGACACTTTACTAGATCGCTAAAGTCACCAGTAAGATACTGTACTAGATCGCTAAAGTCACCAGTAAGACACTGTACTAGATCGCTAAAGTCACCAGTAAGACACTTTACTAGATCGCTAAAGTCACCAGTAAGACACTGTACTAGATCGCTAAAGTCACCAGTAAGACACTTTACTAGATCGCTAAAGTCACCAGTAAGACACTGTACTAGATCGCTAAAGTCACCAGTAAGACACTTTACTAGATCGCTAAAGTCACCAGTAAGACACTGTACTAGATCGCTAAAGTCACCAGTAAGACACTTTACTAGATCGCTAAAGTCACCAGTAAGATACTGTACTAGATCGCTAAAGTCACCAGTAAGATACTGTACTAGATCGCTAAAGTCACCAGTAAGATATTGTACTAGATCGCTAAAGTCACCAGTAAGATACTGTACTAGATCGCTAAAGTCACCAGTAAGATATTGTACTAGATCGCTAAAGTCACCAGTAAGATACTGTACTAGATCGCTAAAGTCACCAGTAAGATACTGTACTAGATCGCTAAAGTCACCAGTAAGATACTGTACTAGATAGCTAAAGTCACCAGTAAGATACTGTACTACACCGTTATAGTCACAATCATGATACTGTACTACATCGCTAAAGCACAATCAGGATACTGTACTACATCGCTAAACCCACAATCATGACCCTGTGCTACATCGTTAAAGTCACAATCATGATACTGTACTACATCGCTTAAGTCACTAGCACGATACTGTACAACATCGCTAAAGTCACAAGCACGATACTGTACAACATCGCTAAAGTCACAATCATGATACTGTACAACATCGCTAAAGTCACAAGCATGATACTGTACAACATCGCTAAAGTCACAAGCATGATACTGTACAACATCGCTAAAGTCACAAGCATGATACTGTACAACATCGCTAAAGTCACAAGCATGATACTGTACTAGATCGCCAAACTCACAAACGTGACACTGTACTACATAGCTACACTTACACATGCATTGACTCACATCCACTAGTCCCAATAAAGCACAACTCACCGTAAAATAATATCAGATACAACAGAATGCTCTAAGGCGGGCCAGCTAGCGAACTGATACCCACGGTACCTGTGTTAGCAAGTTGTTCTTGAGTGTCTGTAAAAAAAAAATAAAGCCAAAGAGCGGAGAAATGCACTTTACGCCCGTGTCTTACCTTCTGCCAGAAGTCGTAAAAAACGGTTTTAGAAACGGTGCATTTTAAAAATATTATCAATAGACAGCAGTGCACGCTATGGAGCTATGATCAAACACACATAGCAACGTAAAATATCAATTTACTTTACTACTAAATATTACGACAACACCATCATTATCATATATCCTTGTCAGCTGGCGTAGGCGTTCATGTCTCTCCACAGATGTCGGTCTTTAGTGTTCTGGATCTTCTCTGTCGATGATATTACCCCATGACGTATTCTCAGCCCATTCAGCATCATTTCTCTTGATCTACTTCTGCCTCTTTTCCAACTGATCCTTCCAGTTGTCACGATGTTCGCCAATGCCTCTCTTCTCACTACATGACCGAAAAAAAAAGTTGTGTGTCTTCTTATTATTGTTGCATATAACGTTCTGATTTAATTAGTCTCGTTTAGGCCATCGTTGTTAATTACTCTGGCAGTCTAAGGAATTCGCAACATTCTATCAAGAACCACATCGCTGTTGCTTCGAAATTCATCCTAATTTGTTCACTTACATTTCAAGATTCACTGCCATACAGCAAAACAGGTTCCACATACATTCAATGATAGTGGCTTATTGCATAAGATACTTTTCATTTTCTGAAATGCAGCGTTAGCCTGATCTATTCTCTTAAATCTCTGTTCTGCATCTTCCAAGTGATGTTATAATTGCCCCTAGGTATGTAAATGTATTCACTTGGTTAAGCATTTTCCCTTCTATTGTTATCTCACATTTTGGTGTCACCTTTTCCTTTTACAACAAACATATGCTGGACATTCCATTCATGCAGTCTGTCCTCTTATATACTGTGATATTTTTATCTGGGCATTGGGCGTTAGCCTGCTGACAATGATATAGGAAAACCCGTAGATGAAACATTACCATCATAGACCAAATCCAAGTCCACTCGGTGTGTGATATGCTGAATCATAAGAATAGGGTGGCCAGTCTTTCCCTCACGTAGCGAATGGCGAGTGCAGGTATGAAACCATCGTCCCACTGGCATTAATCCTACTATAACTATAACCGCACGAACACAGAAAGAAGTGGAGGGGGGGGGAAGAGAAGTGGGGGAGAGAGGAGGGAAGAGAGAAGAGAAGAGAGAAGAGAGAGAAAGCGAAAGAGGAAGAGAGAAAGAGAGGAAGGGGGGGGGGGGGGGTCCGGCGGTGTTTTAAAGAACACTAAAATACGCCGGTCTCCCTGGCGTAGGTGTTAACGTCTTTCTCCGAAATCCCGTATATTCTCTGTAAGTAACGCAGCTGCGCGAGAATCGGCAGCGGTTCGTGCCGCGCTGGTAACTTACGGGGGTATGTGAGCCGGTCGCTCAGAAAGCAATGGCAAACTACTGAGCGTAATCTTGCCTAGTACATCAAAAGCAGTTTAAACATGCTGGTGTTGACTGCAACGTCCTGTGAGGGATATGCAACAACAACAACAACAACAACAAATGCTGTATTATAACCTTCACATGAGTCACATAGACATACCAGCAATTTACAAGAGAAGATAGGATGTCAGGAAGCCAAACAGATAAATCCTGACACTGGGAACATCACAGAAAGAGGACGCCATAAACAGGAACACTCTTAGAATAAAAGCCGAACGATGGGCAATGATGCAGCTGATAATGTAGAAACCCCTGTAGAAACCCCGACCCTCCACACATCGACTCGGCATAAGGCGTTTCCTAAACTCGCCGGCTATAATTTATGGATGCCAATGATGGTAATCTCAAGACGCTATGGCAACAGGTAATTTCTGCCTCCCTGAGTCACGTCATGAATAATGTATCAGCGTACCTCAGACAAGGGCACATCCGATAATGTATCAATTATAACAGGGACGTGAGGATTCAAGGCCGCCGAGGCTCTTTTGTTGGCGATTAGGGTGCGTTCCACCTGGAATGTGGGTCGTGTATACAGGGGTCATAAAAGAATGTTTAGCGTCAAAGGAAATGGACCCTAAAACGCCCTAAAGGAGACGGCAAGCGTTATAATCAACTCTCTTTGTCCCACCGGTAACCGAGTTGGTACGGTGGCTCGCACGCTAGCCTGCTGGACCCAGTGGTTGTGTTCAAATCCCACATGGGAGACGGAATTTGTGGATCTGCGCTACCAGGTTGACATAGTCTAAAATGCTAAAATTAGTGGCATGTTCTTTACAAGAGGTCGCAATCAACCCCATTATTTATTGGCTGGTTGTGATTATTCCAAGCAATTATAAATGTATGTTTTTTAAAGTCTGTCATTGCTTTATGGACAGCCGATGCGCATTACCATAGTGAAAATCAATACAAAGCGATCTTCCCCTAAATCGTCTGCGGTTGACTTTAAACCTGGAATGTCAGGATTGTGAAATTGTGTTCACTACCCGTAAGGCACCCCACCCCCCCCCCCCCCCCCCGCATATCCTTTACAGGACATCGCTGTCAACATCAGCATCTTTCAGCTGATTGTTGATTTCTTGGCAAGATTACGCTCAGTAGTTTGCCATTGCTTTCTGAGCGACCGGCTCAGTTACCGACGCGGAGAGAACAGCTACCAATTCTCGCGCAAGTCACGTCACGTTACGAGAGTATACGGGATTACGGAGAAAGTCCTGTAACCCCTAGACCAGAGAGATCGGCCGTAAGGCACATACGTAGCCTAAAATGGAAGATATGTAATGTCCCAAGAAAGCGGCTGGATTGATATTGACGACATTAACCACCAAATGCCCAGTTCTATATATGGGTGTCTTAACTGATCTAGTCCTCTAACCGGGTGTCTGTAATTTCGAGTTCTCTAACTGGGTGTCTCTTCATAGGCTTCTACAAAACGAAGTCTCTCTGGTCGAGTTCTATAAAGGGGCGTCTATCATAGTTCTGTAAAATACTTTTGAATTCAAGATTGCGTCTTATATGTAGCTGCTTGCAGAATGCAACCAATCATGAACAAGTCTACAGGATTTAGTATGAGTTGGTTGAAGGCCTATGATGCACCACAGGGAGATATAAGGAAGGAGGAGAAGGCAGCAGCAGCAAGCAGCACAAGAAGAAGAAGAAGAAGGAGAAGGAGGAGGAGGAGGAGGAGAAGAAGAAGAAGAAGAAGAAGAAGAAGAAGAAGAAGAAGAAGAAGAAGAAGAAGAAGAAGAAGAAGAAGAAGAAGAAGAAGAAACTTCATTCTGCAGTATTACTCCAACACAGCTAGCTATTTAAGGAGGTTTCAAGTAGATCAGTTTAATCACTTGTTCAATAAGTATGGAACAACGAATTGATATAGCCTGTGCCCAAATAACACAGGTGGCTACCATTAAACGGAAAAAAAAACAAACCCAGATTAAGAAACAATAAGCGAGAGAAACGGGGGTGAATGTATGGCATCTCCAAGAAGGAATAAACCGATGAAGGAAGAAACATGTGAATCCGTTATTGAAGGAACATGTGAATCCGTTATTGAACCAACACTTTGCTACCTGCGAAGCAGAATAGAAATGTAAAGATGAAAACAACTGACAAGACTAAACAACTAAGAAATAAAACCATTCCGACGAAGTGTTAAATTATACTTCCAAATACAAATACTCACAGTAGTTATAATGCAATTAAACGCATGGGAAGAGCCATGAAACCCTGCCGGCACAGAATCCCAGCTGTGATGGCGCCAGAAAAACGGCGCTAGAATGCACGATCGCTGATTGCGAAAGTTCGGTGATCATCTCACTACATGTGTATGGAAATACTAATACTATTGTTGCTACTTCTACAATTGCACTTCACCTACGTCTACAATTACCACAACCACCACCACCACATTCTCCTCCTTGTCATTATCATTTTCCTATTCGTCCCCATCCTTCTTCCTCTTCATTTTCTTCGTTTAGGTTGTCTTGAAACATCACTGGCGATCAGGACTCGTCATTCGTGTCATCCGACATACTGACTTAGGTGATATTCCTTATAATTGTTCGCCACTCAGATGTTTACGGTGTTTTGCGTACATCTTTCTCCGTCTCCCTCTGCCTATCGTCCGTAGTATCTTGAAAGACCAATTTCTAGGACCATATTCTCTATTGCACCGCTTATTCCGGTAAGCCTTTAGTAGCCTTTCAAGTAATTCCATGTGTCTTCACAAGTAATTTACCCACATCTGCAGCTCTCAAACACACTCCTCTGCCCACGATATTCTCAGCAGTCTTCTACCTAAGACGCCTCCGTGATTGAACCAGCCCACAAAACAGGTGCCCAACATTCTTCCAAGAAAATGGTGAAAAGGAACAGAACCAGTCGTCTCTCACTCATAAAAACCGTGACCTTGTTATGTGAAGGCCCACTAATTCACAATCCACAATGTACAGACTCGGTAGAGCATTGGTATGTCGCGTTTAGTAAAACATATTATCAATCATGAACTCTCCGGTTATATAAGAATATAACTATGAACTATAACTACAAAGCGGAATCATTTCACAAACCTGCAGTATTTTCCGCCAAGCGGTTGCTTGTACCTGTTATAACACCCCCAGCATACCCCAATAAGTTAGTTACCTTCCCTGAACGATGCAGTCAAAGATTAGACAGCATCCGCACACTCAAATGTGCGTGGCAGCGGTGTTTCCACTACACGATTATGTACCTGTGGTATACTACCTGTCTTCTCTTTCAACCCCCTCCTCCTCCTTACACAACATTCCAACAACTTGTGTCACAGCTGAACGATGATCTTACCTCGGTTGTCAACCTCTTAAGTACGTATTGGCTGCCGGCTTGTGTGCACGCGTTTCCTATTTAACGCCTTTAAGGGTCATCCGAAACACGGCCGCAGGGAGTGAAGTGGTTGACCTCCATAAAAAGGCGGTACATTATCAGCTTTGTTCCTCCCGATGTTTCATTCTTATAAAAGTCCCCGAACATGTCCGTACATTTGAACTGTTATGTGTCCCTAACGGCTGTTATTTTGACTCGTCCTATCCTCACAAGTTGTCACTGTTTCAGCCGTATGTGCTATGACAACAGGGAAAGTTAAACACATGATGAAGAATACTGCACCACTATAGATATTGAACTGATTAGGAGATAAAACACATCCTTGTCTCACCACTCTTTTAGTTGCTCTGAATACACCAGTTCTGTTTGAATGTGTCACCAAACACAGACTCTCAGCACGCGGGACATGTTTATGTATGCTTCTTCTCCACCAGAAAAGTCCAAGAGTGGCTATTTATAGTACCAGTGGTCAGTTGGCTACGCGCGAATCCTACTCCGTCCTCTATCATGATCCTTCCTGCTAGTGCCAATTGTCAATACCTGCGGCCGTAGACGCATCCATTTGTGTTTCCTCGTGCAACGGGCGGTCGTTTACTGACAGTACCGCTATCGCTTATGAACAGTACCTTGAAGTTTCAACCAAATCTAGTGGTGAATTCTTGCTTTCAACATAAGTTCACTACTATCCTAAGATTCGCTTATGTGGTTTAGTGGCAGTGAACGCAATTTCGGACACCCCCCCCCCCCCCCCCCCCCAATACCGGGATCGAAATCACCCGCAGAACTTTTGGAAGCAGACGGCTTTCAGAAAGCAATGACAAACTAATGAAAGTAAAATTGTCTTTAAAAAAAATCAATAACCGGGGTTGATTGTAACGCACTGTTAAAGGGCATGCATCTAACTTTAACTATAGATGTGTATTCTCAATGAAGACCATGCCAAATGCTGAGTTCTTGGTTCTTTACTTTGTCAAAATCACTGTAATAGTCATGTATCAACATCAATACAAGCCAATGTTTACTTCAACTATTGCTTATGAACAGTGCTCATCTGAACATTCAATTCCCGATACCTCTGTTATCAATGAATCGACACTGACTTCCACAAAGGCACGGCCTTCTTGTATCTCTTATTCTGTCCATTCTAATGCGGGAGTGTATGGTGGTGACATGATTCATTAAGCTGATTGTATTTTGTGACGCATACCGTTGGCTCTGGGTTTTTTTTAGGCATGAAATATTGATCGACAGATGTTTGGATGAAATCACCCTTGTGTCATATATCTTGTTGAGAAGCTATGTTCTCTACGTTCTACGCTAGGTTCTCCCAACAATTCATAGATTACTACAAGAACGTTGTCAGACTCTGGTATTTTTCAGTGTTTCATTGTCTTTATAGTACATCAATCCCATCTCTCACCATGGATAGACGTTTCAAATTTATTTACACGTAGTTTGTTTTCTCGACTACGAAACATTTCTTCATAAACAGTTTTGCATATACCTGTCATCTACATAAAACACTCTTTTTGTTCATTTATTTGACGTGGTACAGCATATGTATATGCACGTATATTTCTAGTTAACTTCCATGTGTGCGTGCGCGTGTGTGTGCACATGGTTTCTAATCGTTGTTCTTATTCCCGATTTCTCTGTGCTCATTTCTCTATAGTGGGACGTTTCTGTCAAACCCATCATTTTTTAGCTGTTTTAACAAGAAACGCACACTTCTTCATGATTTATGTATGTAATATTTACTTATATGTAATGTCATCCCGAACTGTTATCCGTGTTTCACGGGCATGCGGACAGTTTCAGGAAGTCAAAGGTATCGACCTTAAACACCATCCACATGCATTATGTCCTTTGTAGAAGAATTGGCTTCATACTGAGCCAATCCGCCCATGTCATCCAGTCATGGTCTAGATTTCTTTAAAGTCATTTTGTTCCCCGGGGTTTTTAATGTGATTCCACCGTCTCTTCTCAAGGAAACATGCCTTCTATTGCCGCTCGCCCTAACCCCTCTGTGGGTTTGAAATGTGGCCAAAGCACCCCCACTACTGAAACCTGATACTGTTTCTGATGAAATGTTCTTCCGTACTAAGATCTTGTAAAATGTTGATATCTCGTCTGCCCTTCTAGAGCGTTTTAAGAATTCCTCTGTAACGTCGACTTTCTATTTATTTTTTTTTAAATGCTTGTGAAAAGCACATGATCACATTCATTCATTAATTCAGTAGCATGTCCTATGCAGAACCTCGATCATCTGCCACACCCTGCACCCATCTTCTCTGTGACCTTCCTCTTCCTCTCTTCCCGGGCAAATACCCCTCCATTATTGTTCTCTCAAAACTTTCACGACGTTTCAATTGACCAAAATGCTTCAATTTTCTTGTTTTATCGTCTTTAGTAGCCAACCTTCATTATTCAGATCTTGTTTTGTGGATGCATTTGTTCTTTTCTGTATGCAAGATATTCTCAGAACCCGTCTTTAACATTTATATTCAAAGGCGCCGTCAGCTTGTTTACGAAGTGTCCGGGTCCCACAGGCCTATGTTGCATTGGGAAAGATGCATGCTCTTAAAATTCTAATTTGTGCAGGTCTATCTGTCCCACGCCCACAATTTATTCAGTTGTTTTAGTTATGAAGAGCAATAGACATTCGTCTTTTAATTTATTTCATTGTGTTACCATTGTTGGTATTTAATGACCCGAGACAATCAAAATTTTCCACCACCTCAATTTTTTCCTCATTAACATACATTTCTTTCCCCGTAATAGTTTTATCTGTATGCAACGAACGACAGAATACTCAAATAACAGAAAGCGCGGCACGATCCCTGGTAACAACAGAAAACCGAATGAACAGAAAGCACAGAAATATCCCTGCTAACAATAGAATACTGAAATATCAGAACAAAGTGATTGCTCCAGACACGTGAGTCTCGGCCGGCTATTTAAACTGCCCGGTTATATCCTTTCAAAGACACGCACAAACTAAATAAACTAATAACGTTATAGTTGCTAGGCGATATCAAACACGTCATAACTGCTCAATGTCGTCTACGCTCAATTAAAGTGCAGTGTACGAGTCGCGACCAACAAGATGTACATTCATTGGAGTCTTGCTCCTTAGATCACGCTGTATCATCTCTGAAGTTGGGATTTTACAACTCTAAATGACCCCTTTAAATTCTAATAAATGTCTCACATTGTGTGTCAAAAGAACCGAAATTCCACCTCTCCTCTTATATGTAACACGCTGGGAGCGGAGTGGCTTAGATGTTCGACACCCAGCAGACAGAAAACAGTGTAGATAGTATTTGGATTACTACAAAAGTGACACCCATGGATGGTATACTTCCCCTCCACCCCTCCCATTAATTCTGGGGTGATGGATCGGACATCCAGTCTTCGCAGCAGAAAACACTAGCACGTTTGAGTATACGTTAAACATCCTTCGCCAGTTGAAAACTGAAGAGTAGGCGGAATAAGACGCTGCCAAGGCTCAATTTTAACATGTTTTTAACCTATACAAAAAGAGGTATCCCTAGCATGTGTTATGATAACAGATTACCCCCACCCCTATAAATTAACTTTCATTTGTAGATTATCAATGCCTGTTTTACGGTGACAAGGGCAGACTACAAAATCATATTAATAAACTCCCCGGGATGGTTAACCCGGTCAACAAATGCCCGCAGAAGTAGGATATGTCGGCCTAACGGCGCAAGAACGCAGCTTTGCTGTAAATAGGCACAACGCAATCACATCCGAAAAAAAAAACTCTGAATGAACGAAGAAGAAGAAGAAGAAGAAGAAGAAGAAGAAGAAGAAGAAGAAGAAGAAGAAGAAGAAGGAGAAGAAGAAGAAGAAGAAGAAGAAGAAGAAGAAGAAGAAGAAGAAGAAGAAGAAGAAGAAGAAGAAGAAGAAGAAGATATTAATAAGCTAAGTTCAACACGCAGCAGATACAATAAAACATAAATACAACCAAAACGAGGGTAATGCAGATTGGCAGATCCCCTGGTCCAATAAAAACACTTATAAATAGTACACCTCTGAATTAAGTTACATAATTTAAATATCTAGGAAGTATTATCACATAGGATGGCAGAAGAGACAGAGAAATCGAAAACAGATGTCAAAAAAGAAAGTGCGCTTATATATCAACTGGCACCGATAGTGAAACATTCCAATACCCTAAACGGTAAAAGAATAGATAATAAATAGCATATTCATACCGACCCTATGCTACTAATCCAATATTTAGGCGTTATACAAGCCACACATACGCACAATAAACACCCGCGAGATGAGATGCATGAAAAGAGCTGCCAACTTAACCATTCAAGACCGAGTAAGAAATCATTTTATCAAACAGACAGTGAGATCAACACATTGTGCCACATACACTGAAAGGCTGAAGATCAAATGGTTCGGTCATCTCGTTAGAAAGCAACACCATCGGTTACCAGCACTGGAACTACACCAAAGAAGCTCTACACCACACGTGTCAAACTCAAGGCCCGCGGGCCACATCCGGCCCGCCGTATAATCATATCAGGCCCGAGAGGTCTCAACCGACGTACAAATATATTCGGCCCTAGAGAGAATATTAGGCAAAAAAACTTTAGTGACTTTGAAGCACAGAAATGTAATTTCGAGCTGTTTCGTAATCCATTTGCCATAGATGTGGAAACTGCACCTGTAAATTTGCAGATGGCGCTAATACTAATAGAGCTGCAGTGTAATGGGACACTAAAGGGAAAGTACGACACTGTGGGGCCTGCACAGTTCACTAGTTTCATTCCTGAAGAGATGCCCCGACTTCGTCTACATGCGGCTCGAACCTTGATCATGTTTGGTAGCACATATCTGTGTGAGCATCTGTTTTCTGTGATGAAAATTAACAAAACATAACACAGGAGTCGTATCATTGATGAACACTTGCAGTCTATCATGAGAATCTCAATGACACAAAACATTACTCCTAACTTAAAGGAACTTGTAGCCAAGAAAAGATGCCAAACATTGTGCTCTAACAAATTGCCATAAGAGTGAAAATGTGTTTGCCAATTATGTTTTATTATTAAAACTTTCTGTTTTAATGTATATTAATGTTTTTAAAAAAAACGCCAAAGGTTTAATTTTCGGCTTATTAAATGTTTATCCTGTCCGGCCCGCAACCTTACATATGATTTGAGTTTTGGCCCGCTGAGCGATTGAGTTTGACAACCTTGATCTACACGAGAGCAATAGGGAGCCCGAGAAGAAGACAGAATGACGACATCAAGACGTACAATTACAAGAAATGACACTATCCAGTGCAACTCGTAGGGCGCTGGAACGTCTGTCAGTTATTCCTCCCCACGGCGCTTGACGGTAAAAGTGGGAGTATTATGATGATGTGAATATGGTTTACATACTCTGTTTCCTCGCTCGTGCTACAGAGTTCGTGCACTGTGTTCAGATTCCCCTTCTGAGATCAATGGAAAGAATATGGGAAACTTAAGTGGATATTCGTATGTAATTAAACAAACAAAACAAAACAAGCAACACCCTACTAGGGTGCTACTTAGCAATACTTGTGCGGAAGTAGGAGTATGAGGAAGAAGAAGACGACGATGGAGGAGAAAGAGGAGGAGGAGGAGGAAATGAAGAAGAAGAAGAAGAAGAAGAAGAAGAAGAAGAAGAAGAAGAAGAAGAAGAAGAAGAAGAAGAAGAAGAAGAAGAAGAAGAAGAAGAAGAAGAACCCTGTAGGACCAACTAATTATCGTAATGACCGACGCTCCAATCCATGCTACAAAAATCCACACAGTATTGTAAAAACAGCTACGATGAAAACCGTTCACCTGCAGAAGGAATCGAGCTTTACAGAACTACCCAAAAACCATCTGCCATCTGCTAGCCTTGCCAGGGGGGAAGGAAAGCGTGCAGTCCGGGTCGGCACAAAGCGCATCACCGTATACATGTCAGACTGACCCGCCCAGCTCAACAGCCAGGGGACTGGCATTGTTGGAATCATCCTGTGTACTAGTTGCACGCCTCGTCGGCCTATCTGCTCAGGGGGTAGGGCGACCGTGACGAAGACAAAGAAACTAATCCGTGCCTAGAAGAAGGAATCTTAACTGGAGAAGAAAAAAAGACGCCAAGGGGACGCGCAAGGTAACTACCACAAGGCACACAATGACATGGAATGATTTTGCAGACATCTAAAGTACTAGTTCTGGCTGGCGTGGGCGACCCTGTCTATTCACAACTCTTGTGTTCTGTTTACACATGTTCTCTCTGAGCATTTAACTGGAGCCTGTTGACAAAATACCCCACGAAGGACACATGACCAACCCAAGCCTGAACTCAGCCAGTCCCAGTGTGCTGTGCTGAACCATGACCTGGCGGCATCCTAACATGCCTCTCCACAGATGTGAAGTTTAAATACCCTCTTGCACATCTTACTGGTCTATGAGGTTGGAGAGAGGGAAGGGAGCCCTGCAACACAAGTCCTGTAGATACGGTACTTCAGCAATGAATTGGGAGGAAAACCTTTACAACAATCCCACTTCAACAGATGCAAGCCCTTGTTATGGCCCTCTAATAACATGAAAGCCAGCGCGTCAGATTTACGAGTTAAAATGCAGTCTTCTATAGCATTTATCAACCAATTAATGTGCTGGATTGTTTCCCTCGATATGGCGCAAGTCTGCCTTACCATTTATGCGCTATCAATCCTGCCTGTTATATCTATTCCATTGTCTATAAATGCTTGGGGTGACGCTACATGTAGGAGGACAACATCAAGAGATGGCCTACAAGAAGCCTGTGTGAGTACACCACGAAGACGCAGGTGAGGGTCCGCTGGAGGCTCAATACAACTGGCCTTCAATGCGCAGATTACATTTCATAGTCTTGATCATGTTATTCGGAAGACCCGGGTTCGAATCCTCGGTAAGGTGTAGTTTTTTTTCTGTCCGTAGCCAAAAGAAAACTCTAACCTGCATAGTTCGCGGCGACTGCACTAGCCATGCGGCCTTAATGTTTCAGGCTCAAGACCCCACTGTCCTCTACACAGCAAGATACTATAGGCAGTAAATGAAAGTATGATGATGACAGATCATGTTGCTTAGCGGCCGTCGATGTAGGTGGCGTAGTGACTTTTGAAAAAATAAAGAAAACAAAAACAATTCCTTAATCTATGTTGATGTTTTAAAATGGGGTACTTTTTTTTTTTTTAAATTACGAGTGTATGTATGTGTGAGCGCGCCTGCAATGTTGTTTGTTCACTTTGTTCGGTTGACAACGCAACAACGCTAGGAATGAAGATGGCAACACTACAGCAAGCCACATACATCGGCTTTGTGCTTGTGTTCACACAGCGTGCCATCTAGCGGTTGACGTAACAAAACCATTCACGTGGTAACTGAAACTTATCGAAAGAAAGCTCTGTGACTATTCCAATACATACGCAAAGACGATTCTGGCCTGAGCCGTGAGAATGAAAACAAATATATCAACGTTACGAAAATTTCCCAATTCTCATGTTAGGCGTTGGCACGTGTCGTAAAAATAGTAAAATTCTCGAAACGTTACTATATGCACTGCTTTCACTGTGACTGCATAGGGCCATCATCATCATCATCACTGATAGAGCCAACCCGCCTGACTGTGCTGTTTAGACACCGTCGATAAAATATTGCGAGTTGCTAATTGCCGGCGTGCGGGAAAAAAAGGGTGGGGGGGGGGGGATGAACAGGCTGATAGGCTGGCAGGGAATGCACCTCTTGGTGGTAGATTGCCCATGGACAAGGAGGAGCGTTCATGCGTTTGTGGGACCAGGTGGAGAAGGCGGGGGAACAGATTGAGAACCCGTATGTGGAATGAATGAGATTGCGGGGTATCAGTAGGGGTTCTGGAAGAATCTCAAAACTGAGAGGGAAGATCATGGAGAACTTTAAATCAGATAGCAGTTGGAACGATTAGTAGTATGACTCTTCGCTGGCTGTTGAACGAGGGAAGGAGCACATATGGGAATGCCCTGAGTGCAGTGATGTTGGTTCTTAACTCAACTAATTGCATGTCAATAGTGTGTTGATAGCGTGCGTTGGAGTCACTTGTTCGGTCAGAGAGGCATGTCATTTGGAGGGGGCATGTTTAAATACCCGTGTATTCACTATAGCTTTCAATCTTTATATTGTTCGGTGCACAGAGTCATTCTTATTTCTTCCCTCCACTTCTGTGAGAACAGAAATAATTGGTTGCACAAATTATTGCACGGGAAATTGTGCAGCATCTCGTCTGGTTATAGTACAGTAGTCACTCTTTATGTTGAGCGAAATATACATATTGTTTATGTCTTGATAATTGAAATTCACAAAAAGGTAAAGCATTATTTTTAACTTTCATAAGCGCCAAGAAGTACACCTGTGTTTATTTCTAATATTATTTCACTGACCTCAAGGGTTCTCCAATAATTGACAAGCCACAAAGCAGAAGATTTGACTTTTATAAGAGTTTCTCTAATGGTTTCGATTTAAAACGGAATCGCTTCTCTGTACCGAAAACATTATCGTACAAACCCGGGAGTGTGAAACGTGAAAAATGAGCAAGCAAGCTGAAAAACATCAAATGGCAGTGGAAATGTAGTTTTGGAGGAAAATGCAAAGAATACCATGGACAGGCAGAAAAACCAGCGAGCAAGTCATACATGAAACAAATGAAAACTGATTAGATAAATTATACGTAGACAGTCCAGATTTTCGGACAAGTTATGAGAAGAAATAAATTGTAGAACATGGTGACAACTAGCAAGATTGAGGGGGAAAGAACAAGTGAAAGGCAGAAAGATAAATATCTATATGGTCTGGCCATATGGCATAACGGGACAAGAACACAGAGCTGGTCCGAGACTGGTGATCATATGTGATGACGAAATATGACCGCCCACACTTATCGACATGAATGTACACGTATGTGTACTTGCTGTTTTCCAGTATGATCACACCATACATTTTTGTTTCACTTCATATATACATAAGCGTTGCTGTAAGTGTAGTCACCAAAATACACAGAGGAAGGGAGCCGATCACGCTACGCAGTCTCGCAACACAGAGAATGTACGAAAACCTTATCATTTCAAAGCTCAACGCAGTATATCTGCAATATGATAAACTAGCCTTATCATTTCAAAGCCTCACGCAGTATCCCCTATAAGATAAACTAATTTAAAACGCACGGAAAAAGTTACCACAACCGACTGACTGCACAAGATAGCAACTATGTGGAATCTAGCCTACGCAATTAAAACAGTAAACATTGCAACGTTTTACTTTTTTTTTTCTATTCTCATCTTCAGGCTCTAATACGAAACTTGAAATATAAAGCATATTTGGGACAATGTTTAAACATAACACATCTCAATTAATCGTCGAATTTGAATTTAACGCTTTCGATCTCATTCCCAAGTACTTCTAAGCAAACAATGTCTCGTAACACTGATAAATTTACTGTTTTCGTGGTGACTACGGTCTAACATCGTCTTTAAATACGTAGTAAAACAGTCACTGAGCTTTCGTAAACCTTAAATAATATAAACAACAAACAACATCGCTTTTCACCATTTCATATAAACACAGAATATGACTGTGTAAACATCATCCCCGAAATGAAAGCCAGCGGAATATCCTCACAAGAAAAAAAAAAACATAACCACGAGTGCATAAGAATCCTCACAAGAAACTCTATGTAACATAAATCTCCTTGCTGTTGAATGAACAGTGTGACAAAGATCTGAACACACAGCGCCTCTACAAATCCCAGAGAACAAAACATCGCGTATATATATTACTAGGTACCTGGCCCAGGTTTCCACCGCACCATGGCGGGATTAGCCGAGCAGGAAAATTATACAAGGTAAGCGAGTGTTGGGCCGCAGATGACGTATCACGCCAGGCATTTCTTTCTTTCACAGAAGCCTTGTTGTTGTGACGGACCCCTAGTCATCCCCCTGCCGGCGCTGCTGCGATTTATCACGGTTCTCTATCACTGCAATGAATCCCCGTGCTTTTTTAACACTGCCACAGACCGGGTAGCCGAGATCTCACGCACATGTTAGGAATCACGCAACTTCTAGTGACATGTGCCTTAACACCCTGCTCCCCGGCTTGTATGCTAGCTCTGCTGTCAAAGTGCTGTCAAAACAGTTTTCCCTCTTCCCCCTCTCCAGTTTGTCTTTATGTCTGTCTAAAGTTAGTTGAGTATCCTTTACAGGACATCGCAAATCAACCCCAGCATTGTCCCCCCTGTTTGTTATCTCCTGTCAAGTTTACGTTCAGTAGTTTCCTTTCTGAACGACCGGCACCCATATCATTTCGTTAAAAAAAAAAAACACAAGGCGGTCAGCTTCCAAATCGCCTGCAGCTGTTTTTCGAACGCGGTAAACGGGCTTACGAATCGCGTCAGTAAATCTTTCGCCACAGATCAGGCGATGCTTGTCTACCTATTCGTTAAATACAGCCAAACGCCTACCTATTTGTCTGTCTATCACTCTGTCCGCCCGGTCCGTCAATCTAGTCCCCCATATGTTTATGTATCGCCATCCTTATCTACTGCAGTCGTCCGTGGTGAAAGGATAGTGAACGCAGTTTAAACATTCCGACATACGGGGTTCGAAGTCAGCCGCAGGCGATTTGGGAGCAGATCTCTCTGGGTTGGTTTTCACGATGGTATGAGCTCAGGCCGTTCAGAAAGCAAAGGCAAACTACTGAACGTATGATTTCCTAGAAAACTGGCAAAACATGATTGAGTTGATTGCGACTTCCAATAAGGAACATGCAACTTAAAAAAAATAACAACTTCCTTCCTTGTCTATCCTTACAAGTGTCTTCTACCAATCTACCTAACTACATGTATGTCTACTTGTCCGTCCTCTAGTTTGTTTTTCTTCTGTCTATCTACCTAAATGTCGCCTGTCATCCTCTCTCAAGTAACAATAGAAAGGGTAAATACTTTATGTAGCTGGATAAACCTCGTATCTGACTAGTCCATTAAGAAAATCTAACCATACCACTATACGGAACAAAGCTAGGGCTGCGCCTAGAACCAACGCGTTAGTATTCACATGCCCTAATAAAAGAGAGCCCTTAACACTGTGCCCGCTCTGTGGCGATGGAGTTTGCGAACACAATTCGTAATCTCGCATATCGGGTTCGGAACACAGCGATTTCAAAGCAGACCGCTTGGGCTGGTTTTCATAAAATGATATGAGTACCGGTCGTTCAGAAAGGAATGGCGAACTGCTGGATGTAAACTTGCCAAGATAACCAAAGAAATGCTGGGCTGACTGCGACGTCCTGTAAAGGACGTACGACTGTTATCGCGGTCCAGCCACATCTCTGAAGGCCTCGACAGTAAAACTTGGTCAGCTATAAAGTAAATAATACATTTTCTGTCCACTTGACCGTGGTCAGTTATCAGTTATCAGTTGGGGTATCTTCCTTGCACCCCGGACAGGTCCATAGGTGCTAAGATCCTTCTCCCCCCCCCCCCCCCCCCCAGCATATACTTCAGCGTCCGGTGACTAATAGTGCCAGTTCTGTTTTGGTTGACGAGGCACCTCGTTTTTCCGATGTACCTCTCGCGTCTGGCCGTGCCTATTCTTACACCCAAGTCTTTCATCCTGGACAGCGATGTTCCAGTGGACCGTATGACCGTGGTCATAGACAAAACATAATCACTCGGACTTATTTGTGTTCATTGGTGCGTGTCAGTGTTTGAGTGAACTGTTGTCAGACTCGCAACGTGCGTGATTAAACCCAGGTACCTAACTGGCACAGTTCGCGGCGACTGCACTAGCCAAGCGGCCTTAACCTTAATTCCTCAGGCTCAAGACCCCCCCCCCCCCCCGAACTACACAGCAAGGTATTATAGGCAGTAGATGACAGTTATTTCTGACAGTCATCTTTGATGCCAGAAGTGCTTAATGTCGACTGTACAACTGATCACGTCAACTGTTATATTACAATGAACACAGCGCTGTTCCATCATCGATCCGCCTGGAATATTCTGGTAAACAGAGATACTAGAGCAACTAGCAAGCTTGTTCTATCTAGGACATGCACAACAGATGATGGCAGGAGTGATACCAGCATACAAAAATAGAATAGGTATGGTCAAAACTACATTTGAATAACAAAGACACAAACAATAGACAATGTTTTATTCTGTCTCACATTTGTGAGCACAGTAGTGAGTATGCAGGCCAGTCATCCATCCATCCACCATGTGCCATGCTGGTAAGCGTGGGCGGTCATCTCGCCATTTCACTCGATCACCAGAGTCGTGGATCAGCTCTGTGTTCCTGTCTCGACCGTGCCACGTGGTCAAGCCATCCAGGTATTTACTTTCCGTCTTCCCCTTGTTCTTCCTTCGATCTTGCCAGTTGTCACCCAGTTCTCCAATTCATTTCTTCTCATAACATGTCCAAACATTTTTTGACTGTCTATGTCTAATTTCTCTAATCAATTTACGGTCTCCATTTGTTTCTTGTAGTACTTGTTCATTGGTGTTTCTGTCTGTCCATGGTATTCTTTGCATTCTCCTCAGAAACCACATTTCCACAGCCATCGGATGTTTTTCAGCTTGACTGCTAATTGTCCAAGCGTTACGTCCATACAAAAGTACGGGCTCTATGTTGCACCTCAACACTCCTTTTCTCGTTTCAATTAACATCTTTTTATTGGTCAGTATGTTTTTTTGTTTTTTTCATCTTGCCAAAGGCTACTTTCGCCATGGCGATTCTTGTTCTAATCTCTTCACGGCATCGATCGTCAGATGTTATTACTGTTCCGAGATAATTGTACCTATTCATTTGTATTATTCACAGGCTTTCCGCGAATCACCTGATACCTGCTAGCTTATGTTTGGAAATTGCAATTTTGAGAAAATTCACAACATTGAAAGAATGCAGCTTTCGCACAAAGTTTACCCCACAAGCAATGTAGGAATTATTTTTGACATTTTCCTTATTGATCTAACCTGGTATTTCATATATTGCAGCTAAATGTTTCATTTCAACAGGCTCTTAACGTTTCAAATCAATTACCGAAATGGTTCGAATTCCATAGCTCCTGGTAACAATTGAAAACATTGTTTCTCGTCAGCCTCTCACTGCATCATTTAGCAATAGCAGAAGCTCAGTACCCTTACTGTTGTACACAATCACTGCATCATTTAGCAGTAGGAGAATGGACCCTAATATAGCTTATCTTCTGAAGTTAAACGGGGTTGAGGTAACTGTACAATAGAATGGACAATAGTTAGTTGCATATCCTTTACAGAGCGTCGCAGCCAACTCCACCAATATTTAGCTGTTTGTGATTCCTGGGGAAGTTTACGTTCAGTAGTTTGCCATTGCTTTCTGAACGACCGGCACTCATACCTTTGCACGGAATGGAAAGGGGTTTTCTAATTGTGAAATATACATTCAGTGGCGGTCTATTCAACCTGCTCGAACAGTAAAGGCAATGAATAAATTACCAAAAATCGAGATGTAGATTATGAGCTTTACTGAAACACGATAAGAAACAAATTGGACGTTGCAGCGAAAGCCTTCGTCAGCACAGAACAAACACAAATCGACACACAACTACATGAAACACTACATGACAATATTAAGGGTACTTATCTAAATCTGTATCCTTGCTTTGAGCGACTAACGCGTTAGACGACTATCAGTGGATTGGTAAACAGTAAAGAGATTGTTAACAACAGGGAGCCCTGGGTCATCCCCCTAGTACAGTGACAGACTTGTGCCTAAAGGTGGCATAATCTGAACCTGTCACCCTTGACTTGGGGACGTTAATTACAAGTACTTCTGAAGTCGGAGTGGGTTCGCCTGATGGCGAGGGACACTGTTAATAGGGAAAGCTAATCCACACGCAAAATTCAGTCCATCACTACTATAAATAGTGTGAATGAACTACGCTTGAGTTCAAAGCGAGCGAGCGCCAAAATTTTTTTTAATTTTAAAATACTGTTTCTTACCTCTGTAAAATGTATTCATATAACACACTGAACTAGCATGTGACGCGTTTGAACACTTTCCTCCTCGTTTCTTTTTTAGTATAATTATTAAGAATCTAGAAAAGATCATTACGGAGGAGAGGGTACCGGGGAGGGTAACGCCACACACCTGAAAACTCAAGATACGATAGATAATTCACCAAGACGCGATAGAAAATTCACCAAGATGCGACAGATAATTCAGCAAGATGCAATAGATAATTCACATATGACAGCAACAAAAACAGAACATCTGACTGAGGATAGAAGTTTCGCAAAACTGTTATGTTATGACAGCGATGATTGTCCTGTTTAAATCCCGAGACCCTCATGGGATGATTTCTCTGTCTTCCCTGATCAGAGGTCCTCTGCTATCGTGTTTTGACGGAATCCTTAAAATACTATCACATAAACTTTACCTCCTAATTGGCGGGTATCTGATTCAATTTGTTTTAAAACAAGACATATATATTTTCTTTTTAAATACACAAGCCTGCTATTGTAATTACCAAGCTTCCACGTTGTGCCAAATTATACCTCGTGGTTTTTTTTTTTTATTTAAACATATTATTTCTCAGAAGACAGCAGCTATTTCTGCCCTCTCCTTAATTCTCACCTAATCTTTGGTCTTAGCAAAGACACACAGAGAACCCATTTTAACACACGTGGAACACGCGACCACCGAGTCGACAGGAATGCGTGTCAGCCCAGGCACTGCGATAGCCAGGCTCAGTGCGTTCAGAATGTACGAGGGTAAGTTAATAAGTAAGTCACAAATGGCTGTAGAAAAATAACTAAATATGATAACAACTTGAAACCAGTTTATTTTTATACATACATTGTCCCATTATTTCTCAACACAATTTCCACCAACACTGATGTACTTATCCCATCGTTTTATCAGTCCTCCCAAACCGGCTGCATAGAACTGCGTGCTCTGTTTTCTAAACCATGTTTTCACTTCACAATCAACTTCGGCGTCACTCGAAGATAATGTCTCCCGCCAAGGTGGGTTTTTCAGTGGACTTAGCTCCTAGCGATTTCCCGTAAAGCGGTGCATAGCTGGGTAGAAAAAGTTACGAGGGCGAGTAAGTCACACAGTTCTGTGGGGTGGCAGGTAAATGAAAACAGAGCACGCAGTTCTATGCAGCCGGTTTGGGAGGACTGATAAAACGATGGGATATGCGCATCAATGTTGGTGGAAATTATGTTGGGAAATAAAGGGATGATGTATGTATAAAAATAAACCGGTTTCAAGTTGTTATCATAGATACTTATTTTTCTACAACAATTTGTGACTTGTTTATTAACTTACCCTCGTAATGTAAAGAACCCGTTCCCAGTCCCGATATATGCTGCTAGGCACATATTGTTAAAGATCAATCGGCAATCGATAGTTATTGTGGTAAATTTCACGCCTTATGCAATTTCTTCCAAAAAATATTTGAGGTACACATTGAATGGATCTGGTAACCCCCCCCCCCCCCCCCCCCCCCCCCCCCCTCCCCACACACACACCCCCCAAAAGAAAAGAAAGTCGAATCACCGAAGAATCAAACACACAACCACCGGGCCGACAGGCAAGAGTGCCAACTACCGCGCTACCGCGATGGTGTTTAATTGTCTCACGGTCAGCCTGGGGCTGTGTGGTTACTGTGTTCAATCTTTAGGATTTTAATTTCTTTTATAAACATTTGTATCACAAATGAGGTCGCCTGAGACACCATCATACATCTGGTCTCTTGGCAATGGCATGTTTATTTTCACACTGCGGTAAATTGTCTGACGTCGACCATGCCACGGTACACAGAGGTAGGCATGTGGGCTACTAGTGGGACTGATGGTGACACTGAAATTATCAGCTGTAAAGCTGACAGAAGAACTGAAATAATCAGCTGTTACAAGTTTGTTGCACGTCCTTCACAAGACGTAGCAATCAACCCCAACATCTATTGGCTGTTTGTGATTTAACTTAGCAATTTTACATTTAGTAGCTTGCCATTGCCGTAAAAGTAATCACGAGAGGACCCAGACTACGAATACAATGGCAATAGCGATTCGAGGAGCTGGCTTCTCTTGGTCGCTTGAAGTCACGGGACTCTTGTAGCATTTAAATCATTCATCATGTGCCATGTCGGTAAGAGTGGGCAGTCATGTTTCGCCATCTTAAACACCAGAGACGTGAATCACCTCTGTGTTCTTGTCCCGACCATGTCATGTCGTCAAGCCAGTCAGATATTTACTTCTCTGTCCTTCCCCTTGTTCTCTTCCCTCGATCTTGCCAGTTGTCACCAAGTTTTCTGTAGCTATGGACGGGGTACAAAGAAGGCACCGTGGTGACAACATCGTTCACTGTGGTCTAGCGAACCGTGGATGTGGCGACGGCTACAGAGGCCAAACGACCGTACATGTAAATCAGAGAAATAGAGAAAGAAAGCTAGTAACGAGTTAGAGGAGGTTAATAAGCCTAAGACACATATAAATCTACCTCCTATCCTTCATTTATACTTCATCACCGTTCAAAACCCTTCCATTTCATTCCCTTCATCTCTCGATCTTCTCTCTTATCATCACATACATTTGTTCTCTTAATTGCTCTAATTTTTTCATCTTTTTATTCTTCTCATCCCTTTTTTATGCCTTCATGTTTGTATTACTTTGTGTTATTTTATACTGTTTACATTTCCACAGCTTAACTGTAATTCCTCTAATTACATTCTGAAAATTAGAAGCACCCTGTTGTGTGTGCCCAAAAGTAGAGTTTATAACCCTTCGTACCCGTTGACGTACCACTTGGGCGTGAATTTATGGTTTCTTGAATAGCCGGAACGGTGGTGATTCCCCGCTGGCCCTAGTAATTACACGCCCACGGGGAGGGTGTATAAATCTTAGCGAAGAGACACGGTTAGAACATTGACACCATTTTACGTGTTCCTGTGTTGGACGACAGTAAAGATAAATCCCCTAAATATTTAAGTCGGCTGAGTTGAGGTGAGTTGATTTGAGTCAAGAACAGACATCATAGCACTCAGGACTTCCCAAACATGCTCCGTCCTCACCTGCAACAGCCGGCGACGAGTCCCAATACTAATGGTACCAGTAGAATATTAGTCCGAAATTGCTGCAAATCAATATTTTTCACAAGATAAGATTATATAACATAAATCACACATTATTTTACTGTATGGCCGACAGAATAACGGTCACAGCAATACGCAAATTATCATTAGTTCACTAAAACAACTAAATTAGAATCCAAAAGGTGAGAGCAAAAAAAGTCCTTTCTGCGAGTATAAATACAGGCTGGAGACGAGATAGAGATACTGAGATGAGAGATTGGGACTAGCTTTGAAAGAATGAGGCTGGAGACGAGATAGAGAGACCGGGATTAGTGCTGAGACAATGAGGCTGGAAATGAGATAAGAGAGACTGGGATGAGAGATTACGACTAGCTTTGAGACAGTGGGGCTGGAGACGAGATAGAAAAACTGGGATGAGAGATTGGGACTACTTTGAGAGAATGAGGCTGGAGATAAGATAGAAAAAAACTGGGATGAGGGAATGTGACTAGCGCTGAGGCAACGAGGCTGGAGATAAGATAGAGAGACTGGGATGAGAGATTGGGACTAGCGTTGAGAGAGCGAGGCTGGAAACGAAATATAAAGCCTGGGGTGAGAGATCGGGACTTGGGTTGAGAGACTGAGGTTGATAATGAAAGAGATAGAAGGGCTAGGATGAGAATGAGTAGCTGGGATGAGACAGGATGGCGATAAGAGTGGCTATGGATGCAAGACAAATGAGAGAGACATAGAGAAAGTGACTGAGAGACAGAGATTGAGAGAGAGAGAGAGAGAGAGAGAGAGAGAGAGAGAGAGAGAGAGAGGAGAGAGAGAGAGAGAGAGGGGGAGAGGGGGGTAAGCGACACATGAATATCATGGCCCGCTTACACAAACACGACAGCTACAGCAATTTGTCACGCAATCAGTGGTCGAGATGACAAATGATCGGCACACTTCTGCACTGATGCGGAACTCATTGATCTACACGTGCAAACTCCCGCACAGGGAGTGCTTGCCAAATGATCCCATTGACTTTCTTGTCTATTCGATGTTAACCAGAACCATCAGATAACTGGCTTCTCCGGTCCCTCTACATTCCCGTCTTCCAAATAATATTCTCTCCCTCGCACCCTCTTTGCTCCCCACCTGTACATGCCAATACATTTAGCCGCAGTGGCCTACTCTTGCCTGCCGGCCCCGGAGGTCACGTGTTCGCATTCAAAACCAAGATGGGGATGTTTAAAAAATATTGACCTGGGCACGCATGCCGACACAGCTTAAAATGGACACCGGGAAATTTCCTGGAAACAAAGGCGGTTGGCAACATATTGACCTCAGCATCCAACGAGTGCGCTAGGGTGTAGACACGTATGGGCTAGCTACATATACTCAATACGCCTCAAGGTCTGTAAAGGGGTTCTGTGTTGTATTTGTACACACATACACACAATACATTCCTGCTGTTTTAATCTCATATTGGTATGCGGCAACATATACGACTCCTCTATTGCACTAGGATATGTGTGCATACGACTTGATCAATTCTCGACATCTCACAGGCCACTGCGTGTGACATACATTCTATATAAAACATACAAACAATCAAGTCTCAAAGCTCCTAAACAGAAGTCAACACTTCGAAAATAGACAACACATGAAACGGTTAATTCTCAATCCATACTTCAAACGCTACTTTCCCTACAACTGCATGTATATGTGGGTGGCTTATCCCTGGTCTACTAGTGTGTCTCACTCATGAAAACTTTATTTCTGTACATTCATTGTCCAGGCTTAGCATGTGTACACACAACAACTTGATCATTTCTGTACATTCATTGCCCAGACTTAGCATGTGTACACACAACAACTTGATCATTTCTGTACATTCATTGCCCAGACTTAGCATGTGTACACACAACAACTTGATCATTTCTGTACATTCATTGCCCAGACTTAGCATGTGTACACACAACAACTTGATCATTTCTGTACATTCATTGCCCAGACTTAGCATGTGTACACACAGCAACTTGATCATTTCTATACATTCATTGCCCGGACTTAGCATGTGTACACACAACAACTTGATCATTTCTGTACATTCATTGCCCAGACTTAGCATGTGTACACACAACAACTTGATCATTTCTGTACATTCACTGCCCAGACTTAGTATATGTACACACAACAACTTGATAATTTCTGTACATTCAATGCCCAGACTTAGCATGTGTACACACAACAACTTGATCATTTCTGTACATTCATTGCCCAGACTTAGCATGTGTACACACAACAACTTGATCATTTCTGTACATTCATTGTCCAGGCTTAGCATATGTACACACAACAACTTGATAATTTCTGTACATTCAATGCCCAGACTTAGCATATGTACACACAACAACTTGATAATTTCTGTACATTCAATGCCCAGACTTAGCATGTGTACACACAACAACTCGATCATTTCTGTACATTCATTGCCCAGACTTAGCATGTGTACACACAACAACTTGATCATTTCTGTACATTCATTGCCAGACTTAGCATGTGTACACACAACAACTTGATAATTTCTGTACATTCATTGCCAGACTTAGCATATGTACACACAACAACTTGATCATTTCTGTACATTCATTGCCAGACTTAGCATGTGTACACACAACAACTTGATAATTTCTGTACATTCATTGCCAGACTTAGCATGTGTACACATGTCACGAGCGCCCTGAGTTAACCCAGATAATAATATCGACGTTTGCGTGGCATATATTTTCTAGGCCACAACAGTCGTACTAACAGAGTAAACACAGCTGTACAGGTTACATCGTGTCAGCCCATATACACATTTGGTGGTGAGTGAGTAGGAATGGATACACAGAGTTGGCAGTTCATTAACAAGTAGAATCACATATATTGTCAGCTTAGGATATGGAATGGTTCCGTTTGTCATCTATACGGCCGGACATCAGACGAAAATGGCTGCTGGGATTGTCACCACGGAACAGAAGATTGACAAGTATGTCAACATTTGAATGCAGATGGAAGCCGTGAGATCACAGGGGCAGATGTAAAACGGAAGTACCTAGTACGGAAAACAGTGCATCTGTCAATTCTTGGTTTCCGGAACATCAAGATGATTGGCAGCTTGGTATCGAAACTCTTTGTTGGGAGTTTACAGAAACTAGCTGGCTTGTTTTGAGAATCTAGGCAATTACTGACAACTTTGACAGGATTTAAGCCAGGAAAATAGTTCTTGACAGGGGATGATTTGCCACTGTGCCACCTGTGTGGGGGAGTAAAGGATAACGTCACGTGGCCAACTTTGGTAGTTTGCGATATAAACTCGAGTTGAGATCAACTAGGGTGGACTTGAATAATGCTCTAGTTGGAGTGCCAGGGCACTGCAGTGCTTAGTGGAAATAATATCTACCGTGTGTTAATTAGTGACTTAATTTTGCACGTGCCTATAATGGCAGATGTAGATATGATTGATAGGACTGCAGTAGTGCCATTTAAGGTATAACCTATTATAATATATTCGTTATAATTACTTTAGGCAGTAGCCTTGTTAAACTATAGTGTGATGATTAGCACTGTTAGTGGAAACTAGCTAGAGTAGTGAAGTGATACTTGGCTCTGTTAGCTAAAATAGATTAGTGAAGTGTTGATAAGCTTTACTAGTTGAGAATTGAGCAATGAGGGATAATTGGGATCTTCCCGTAGGTGTCCCTGGTGGGCGGGGTTCCGCATTCTGTTTGCTGATATTTTTTCTTTGTCATAGCCTGATTCGACTCTAGGTGGGTAGCTAATCTGCTCTATGACTAAGTCTAGTTAGCTAAAGATCATTAAGCAAGGTGATAGGCTTACACTCAGCCGAAGGGATCAGTGACTAGTACTATCACCAGATGTGTTGTTTCTATCCTAGGTTCCCTACCAGATCCAAGGAAACTCTACAAGTTTTGGGAAAGAATTAAAAACCCATTCTGAAGAACACCAGTTCAAGAGTCAATAAAGTTGCATACAGAAACGTAACTTACGCTAGAAGGAAATTGATTCATCAAAGAGAGTGATGCATACTGATGCACCACACAGCATCAGACAGTAGTAACGAACCGAGAACCGGCTAAGAGTACCTAGTGTTAGTACAGTAACAATTAACATTAGTAATTAGCACTTATGGACTGAATGGTTCGATGTGCAATGAGGATGATCTGTCGACTAACTAACTAACTAACTAACTGCGTACACACTACAAAAGACTTGTGCAGTTTGTTTAGGAACAGTAGGAACGGACATTGTGTAGAGTGCAACCGGTCCATGATTAACTGTTAATACCACCGGTGTCTATTTCGGATGTTCATGAAATTGGATTACCAGAGGTCTACAGAGGCAAAGCAGTATCCGGCAAGATGGTTTCGGCAACGGGTGAGAAGTACATGTTCTGACGTACCGTGCTGTGGTCTATCTTTGCTGGGATCAGCTGACTGGGTTGCTGTTTGAGAGTCAGAGTCTACACCCTTTATAGAACACGTCACACATTTTCTTCACATACACGTCTCATATACGTTACACTTTTATTTTAATAAATTACTCTTTATTAATTTTTAGAAGCAAGAGTTGTTGAGTATGTTGCGTTGGGGAAGTATGAGAAGGGGGCATAGTACGACATTGTGAGAGTGATAGGAAAAGGTGTCCATAGGCTGATGGAGTGTGTTGGACGGAAGCTGGTGGATTCTCCAGAATATTGAGAGGAAAAAAAAAATATTATAATGTGGGTGTCGGATCTCCTCACTCCAGGGACGACACTTTAAAGGAGGACACGACAACACACAACAACTTGATCATTTCTGTACATTCATTGCCCAGACTTAGCATGTGTACACACAACAACTTGATCATTTCTGTACATTCATTGCCAGACTTAGCATGTGTACACACAACAACTTGATCATTTCTGTACATTCATTGCCAGACTTAGCATGTGTACACACAACAACTTGATCATTTCTGTACATTCATTGCCCAGACTTAGCATGTGTACACACAACAACTTGATCATTTCTGTACATTCATTGCCCAGACTTAGCATGTGTACACACAACAACTTGATCATTTCTGTACATTCATTGCCCAGACTTAGCATGTGTACACACAACAACCTGATCATTTCTGTACATTCATTGCCCAGACTTAGCATGTGTACACACAACAACTTGATCATTTCTGTACATTCATTGCCAGACTTAGCATGTGTACACACAACAACTTGATCATTTCTGTACATTCATTGCCAGACTTAGCATGTGTACACACAACAACTTGATCATTTCTGTACATTCATTGCCCAGACTTAGCATGTGTACACACAACTTGTGAGGTCAGCATTGCCGAATGGGGTAAGAGTGCTAGCTCTTAAACTTCCGGTATACTGATGCTGAGGTAGCTGGTTCAACCCCTACACCGGTCAGTTGTACAAACATGTTAACTTCTCGTCCTTGATTTGGGGACGTAAATTACAAGTACCTCAGTAGTTGGAGTGGGTTCGGTTGATAGCGAGGGACACCGGTAATAGAGATAGCTAATCCACACGTAGAGAATCAGTCCAGTGCACTAGTAGAAGCAGCACGCCTATGGACTACGTTTGAGTTCAAAGAGTGGAACCCCCCCCCCCCCCCCCCCACGTTTTTTCTTTTCTTTTGCACCCATGTAGCCACAAAGGGAAAGTTGGAGGGCAGGAGACCAAGAAAGAAGATGCAGGCAGTTTGACATCAGGGCATGGAGGAACAACAGTATCGTAAATGGTTGGCAGGACACGAGACAACAGCAAGGTAGGCTGACAGAAGGTACACAAAGGAAGACAGCGGGACTGTAACGCTGACTGCCTTATTGTGATTTTAAAATGAATGCAGAAGCCTAAAGGATGTCTTGGCAGCCCGAGACCGTCGTGTTTCAGATTCCATCAGTTTTGGTTGGCGGGGCTCTAGCCACTGTCGGGCCTGTATCAACGACTAGCCCACAGTCCTGGATAATGTTTGAGGGGAACATCTACGACTCCAAGAACAGAGGACTCCAATAATCCATACACGCGCGCCCGCAAAATAGAAGCAGAAAGAGTGTGAGGAAGGGAGGGAGAGAGATCATGCCAAACCAGGAAGGCGAACGTAAAGCACTCCCACAAAGTAGGGTACGGAAACACAATACTATGCAGAAAGGATGAAATCTGAAATAAAGGAAATATTACAAAAATAATAAACGCCAGTTATCTGCCCAACAGATGCAACGTGGAATGCCCAAATAAAAGCACCATCAGCAATCACCGCTTTATAGATCAAAGCCGTATCGCTTACAGTATGATTATCTGGGGCGGAAACAAACTAAACACAGGATGAACCAGCAACAACTAACAAAGACACCTTCGTTTGGGAAAAACCGCCAAAACAAAGAACCCACAGCAAACACATTAGCTAAATTATGCGATCAGATGTTGGACTGGTTGGCGAGGCGAGACCAGATGAATTCGGGAGTATAGCATTTATCAATGGCCCTAGGATATAAAAAAGAGCCTTACCGTGGCGTGTCGATAGTATTGTACTAACTCCCGTTATGAAATTTATACAGCCGCAATGTGTACAAAACCGCATGGGTGTAAAAGGGATATTGCTATTATTTATACCGCTGCTGTAAAGAACTACGCGAATATGTGATTAATGCCAACATTCTGATATTGGTGAATATTTAGAATAGGATTATAAAGAGAGAAAGGAACTATATTTACAAATAAAAATATGCGTAATCTTTTGTGATAATGGGGGTGTATTGTCAAAAGACCCGGGAATATGTGAATGTGACTGCATACAGTGTGAAAGTCCAGCTGAACAATGGTCACGACAAAAGGTATGCAATAGAAGGTACAACAAAGACTACACGCATAAAATACTATTTGCTACTTCAAGGACTTGTAGTTGGTTTCTGCGTTAAATAAAAGTTGTCGGTGCAGGTGGATGACAGACCTGGCTAATTAAGGCATGTGTTGGGGGTGTCTAGCTGTCCATAATGTAAAAAACCTGCGTTATGTTGATGACATGCTAATAATCACTGAACAGGAAACGCAGTTACAAGAAATGATAGATATAATTGCGTCATAAAATCAAAACAAAGGACTTAGTCTGAACAGAAGCAATTGTTATTTATTTTTAAAAAAAAATAATATACCCAAATGCAACACTAAAGTGAAAGGAACCAATCTAATCCCCCCCCCCCAAAAAAAAAGTAAATATATTTAAGTATTTGGGTATTTTACTAACAGCAGATGGAAGATGTATTAAGGAAGTTAAGTGCAGAACAGCCCAATCTAGATGAAGAATATTCTCTGTAATTTATCTTTGTCAATGGAGATGAGGACAAGAATTATTACGAGATATACTGAGCCATTCCCGATGTATGGAGGTGAATTATGGACAATTAGCAGATTATTGAGGAATTATGTGGAAGCTGCAGAGATGATGTTTTATAGAAGAATTACGAGAACATCTTGGACGGTAGAAAGAGCAATGAAGATATCTTGAAAGAAGTTAACTCACAAGGAGAACTGGATACTCGCATCAGAAGAAAACACTCTTTGGGCATGTCATGCGAACAGAAAAGCTAGAGTATTTCATAACGGGAAGATTGGAGGAGGAGAACAAAAGAGAAGATGCTGGACAGTTTGACATCATGGCATGGAGTACAAGGGGAACAAAATATCAGCCGGTATAAAACATAATTGGCAGCACAAGAGTCAGAAGGCTATGTAGGGACAGACACGATCACCGGTGGCACACTGCATGGGCTATACAAGGAGAAGGCGGCGGCACGTTAAAGTACAAATGCGCGCAGGTTTATTTATGGCTTTTAGCCCCTGCACACGGATAGCTAAATCTTATTATTATAGCTCATGAATATGGATGTAGGCCTGTCCACAGCCTTCTGTCACGATTGTTGAAACTCATTTCTGACACTGGTGTGACTCAATTTCACGATGCCAAGATATCCAGCACCTTCTCTGTGTTTTCTCGTGTCTTGCTTCCCTTGAATCCTTCATGCTATCATGACATTTTCCAGGTTACACTTTCTCGTGACATGTTCAAAGAATGAAATCTGTCTAATTCAGTACGAGTAACAATTCTATTTTTTTGTCTTGTTCCATCCTTCTAGTACCATTGGAGCAATGGTACTAAAACAACTGGCACCAAGTGGGCCTCTCTTGTAGTAACCTCCATGCCTTCCCCATATTCATTCGCTCCCAATTCTCTTCCCCGGGTGTTTTTCAGTTCTCTCTATATTTTGTTTGGCCTGTGAGTTCCAGAAGGACTTTCTAGTTATACCTTGATCAGATCTTCTCACTATATGTTTTATCTAGTGCAGTCGTATTTTGCTCATCTCTTGATTCGCTGGAATGCTGTCTAGTTCTCTTCCTAATATTCATTGTGCTTGAATACACGCTTCTTCCAGGCCATTCCTTTATGCTTTCCTTCCAACATGTAACGATCCCTTCCTGTTACATACTTAGCCCCCTCCTCCCCACAACGACGCACATACATATCTCCTTCCAGCACAGTGTTAAAGACTGCTATCTCTCTGTATATGGCCGAAGTGGCTTACATAAATACACAGGCACTAACTATGGCTCATAAAACGGGTAATCGTTCACACACCTGTCGTGACATAAGAGTACATTAAATTCAATGTACTTAGATCGAGAATCTCTCTCTCTCTCTCTCTCTCTCTCTCTCTCTCTCTCTCTCTCTCTCTCTCTCTCTCTGCAGAATGGCAAGCCGCTTGCTGAGAGCATCGCACAAAGCACGAGCTCCGTAGCGATGACCCCCGTGAGTCTCCAGAAAAATACCGAGCTCGTGATCCGAAAATCACTGTCCGGGGAATGGTCCCACGTCAATCAGAACGCGAGGCAGACGGTTTAACCACTTCGCCACGCTGACCTCCCAGTATCTTAGTATGTCCACGGGAATGGAAAAGACAACGACATAGAGCACCGGTCATGGCACCTAATAAAGCCAGGTATGCGGAAATCATGACATACAATCACAGCCTGACTGTGCTCACGATAAAAGAATAGACGATGGTAACACGACACAAGTCACAATTCCGCATACAGTCATGTATCTGGAAATCATTTCACATTATCAAGCTCAGCTTGGCAGAATTGATATGAGCGCTCCATCTTAAACATCCGGTGTGCTAATGCCGAATTAGCGGGTCCAACCCCTACACAGGTCAGTTGGACTAACATACTGACTTCTCGCCCTTGACTTGGGGACGAAAATTACAAACACCTCTGAAGTCGGAGTGGGTTCGCCTGATAGCCAGGGACACTAGTAATAGGGACATATAATATCCACACGCAATAACCAGTCCAGTGCACTAGAAGTAGTAGCACTTATATGGACAACGTTTGAGTTCAAAGCGGGCGAACGAAAAAAAAATTACACATTATTTATCACTGCTACACTCTAAGATTACCTGAAAACAACCGATCCTAAAACACGCACCACACCATAGACAATAATAACACATCACTGATACGGCCCAACATACCCATATCCCCAATGTATTGTGCATGTGTGGTCAACTACAATGCAACACGTGACGGGTGAATATATTGTACACGACACAGACACTGAAGCCTTCAAGTATAGCACGATCACCGAAACCTACCGTAGACGACGCCACACCTCCGACTATTTCCAACCTTGGAAATATCCCATTGCCTACGCTAGGGGCACAAAGCGGTCACTCGGTAAAGCCAGAAGCGGGAAGGAAAATAACACACACGCTACCTTTCCTTCATTCCTGAGACGTTCAAGGCCTCGGCGAACGCGACACAGTCGAAAGGGGACGCTGCCCTGTAGGGTTCACGGCTCAAAAGCCATCCCAAGGCGCGGTCCTCTACTACTCTAATTCTGCAGCTAAGCAGTCTAAACTTATCTGATAACATTTCTAGATTTCTTTCTATAAATATTAAACGCAAACACAAAAACGATAAACTATCTTTTGAACATACGTTTTCTCTGCTCTCTCACACTTAAATCTGTACATTACATCCCCTCTCATCGCCCCCCCCCCCCCCCCAACCCACAAACAAGTTGAGAATCAGTGAACATCAGCAAAGAAGGCAAACACCACACACAGAGTCAAATCTCCGGGCTGATCAATATAACTCAGAATGGTTTCAGGCCAAGTAACAAGCTAAGATTCACAGAAGGATCTGCTTGTTTGCCCCTAGATTCTATTCACATGTCTGAAATAATCCTGGGCTAGACGTCACCTCAAGCATCTCACTTCAGCCGTGTATCAGCGGCGTTGCCGTTCGCTTTACTATCGCTATGTGACCGCAGACTTGCAGGCGCTAATATTGTGCTACTAGTTCGACACAACTGAGCGATCAATCAATTCTAATGTCACCAAGTCCTTTTCGTTACAGACAGCCACCATTCTATTTTCTTCTTCTTCTTCTTCTTTCTCTCTCTCTCTCTCTGGATTGCCGGGGAGATGTGTGTGTGTGGGTGGGGGATGTGTGTTTGGCTAGGCGGTTGTGGGCTAGTGGGTGGAGGAGGATATGTGGCTGGATGCTTGTTGGTGGGTTATGGGATGGGTAGGGGATATATATGTGGATGGGGAGATGTGGGTGTGGGGGTTATGTGGTGGGTGGGAGATGTGTGCAGGTGGGGGTGGTTGTGGGCATGGGGATGTTGTGGGTGTGGGATGTTTGGGTGTATGGGTGGGGAGTGTGTGTGGATGAGGGATGTGTGGGTGAATGTGTGGGGTGTGGGGCATGTGTGTGGGTTGGGGGATGGGTGGGTGATAGATGTGGGGATGTGTGTCTGGGAGGGCGATATGTCTGGGTGGGTGAGGGGGGGGGTGTGGGGGTGTGTGTGGCTGGATGGAGGATGTATGTGTCAGTAGTGAGGGTGATTGTAGATTAGGGATGTGTGGGTTGGTTCGAGATTGTGTGAGATGTATGTGTGGGTGAGGGGTGTGTCTTGGGGATGTGTGTGGGTGTGGTGTTGTGTGAGAGGGAAGATGGGTGTGGATAAAGGATGTGTGTGTGGGTGGGTGGGGGTGTATAAGTGTGGAGGGATGTGTGAGGGGGATCAGTGTATGGGTGGGGGATGTGTGTGTGGGTTGGGTGTGCGTGGACAGGAGGTGTGCGTTTGTGAATGGAGGATGTGTTGGTGGGTGAGGATGTGTGTGAGGGATGTGTATGGGTGGGGAGATGTGTGTGTGGGGAGATGTGTGTGTGGGTGGGGATGTGTGTGTATATGGGTAGGGGTGTGTGGTTAAGGGATGTGTGGCTGGGGGATGGGTGGGTGGGTAGAGCATGGGTGGGTGATTGTATATGGGTAAGGGTGTGTGGTTAAGGGATGTTTGATTGCAGGATGGGTGGGTGGAGGATGTGTGGATGGGTAGGGGATATGTAAGTGGGTGAGTGTGTGTAGGTTAGGAGATTGTGGGGGATGTTTGTATGGGTGGGCTCAAGATCTGTGAGTGGGCTGGGGGAGATGGGATATTATGTGGGTGGGTGCGGAATTTGCGTGTGGGTAGGTGCGGGATATGTGAGATGGTGGGGAGATGCGTGTGTGCATGGGGGATGTGTGTTTGGCTGGGTGGTTGGAGGTGTGTGGGTGAAGGAGGATATGTGGGTGGGTGATTGTTGGTGGGTAATGGGATGGGTGGATATGTGAGTGGGTGGGGAGATGTGTGTGGGTGGGGAGATGTGTGTGGGTGGGGGATGTGTGGGTTGGGGAATGTATGTGTGCTTGTGGTGTGGGTGGATGGGATGTGTGGTTGGTGGGAGTGTGTGTGGGTGGGAAGATGTTTAGGTGTGGGGATGTGGTGGATGGGTGGGGGAATGTATGTGTGCCTGGGGGGTGTGTGTGTGGTTGGGTGGAGGATGTGTGGGTAAATGGAGGATGTGTGGGTGAATGGAGGATGTGTGGGTGAATGGGGGATGTGTGGGTGAATGGGGGATGTGTGGGTGGATGGTGGATGTGTCTCATAACATGGTAATATGCATTGCTTATGCTTACAAAATTCATTTGACAATGTTTTTCCTATGCACTATTGATGAACTAAAGATGAGTGATTGGAAGGGCCGAATGTAAGACGGGCCTGCGTGCCCAATTTGTTACCCTTTGAAAATAAAGTCCGTTCGTTCGTTCGTTCTCTCTTATCCAGTATATCAAGACGTCTACGCGGGAAGCGATACAAGCGCACGCTCTTAAACTTCCGATACGATGATGGCGAGGTATGCAGTTCAACCCCTACGCCGGCATTTAATCGCCCATGTTACCGGCGTCCACAAGGGTAGCAAATAATAGTAGCAATGTAACCCACCATACTTGTCGTAAGAGGCGACTAAGGAGGGTTGACGTGAGACAGACTATCTCATACAGTAGAAAACTTTAGCCACAAAACCCAACTAATCACGATTCTGTCAACACAGGCCTTGAAGTGAGCTGGTTGAAGACCTATGCTCTATTCGGAGATGAGAGGCACAGGAGATGAATATAAGACACCAACGGACAACAAATTATATATATATATATATATATATATATATATATATATATATATATATATATATATATATATATATATATATATATATATATATATATCGCACAATTAGAGTACAAAGTAGGTAATACAAATCTGACATACTATATGCAACTATTAACACTTCACACCTGGGCTTACATTTACCTTTGTAGATTACAGACATGTCACCAAAGGTTGCAGAACGCCAATTTTCCAGCTGTATTTACTGTCCCAAGCCGTCATGAAATATCAAGAATGAACGTCTCCAAATCATAAAATGCAACACAAAACTAAGAATAAAACACGTGAAATCAATCTTGCTCCTACGTTTCCAAAGTGCTAAGGCAAAAATACATTAATTCACACATGTAGAAATACACACCCGAGTCCAAATACACACCCGAGTCCAAATACACTCCCGTGTACGAATGCAAACACGCACACTGGGTAAGATAGACGAGGGAATGAGGATAAGGGCAGAGAGCATCACGTGAATGTAAGGGGAGGGAGAAAGAGAGGAAGCATGTCCCCAAAACAGGTGATAATGGAACTAATTGTGTGTGAAGAAAACAGCACAGGAAGCTCCTCTGTACACCCTCCCCAACACAGAAGACCCTCTCTGGACAACTTGTTGCGGCCAGTTGAATGAACATCTGTCCATCTTCAGAATCACAATGAAACCTCCTTCTAGTGTTGACCTGCTCCCCTGAAAAGGAAACACGGACAACAAATGATAAGAAGCCAGGAAAGAAACACGAAACCCCCATAGAAGTGCTACCACCCTACCCAGGTCTTCAATAATGGGCCCACGATAATTGTGGAAGACGACCCTCAAGGCTAAAGGTCACGCGCGCCTGAGATATGGCTTCTTCAGCGTGGGGTCGCCAACACTGGACGATTTACTGAGAGGCTTGTCTTCCGGGTTGGCGGACTCGAGTCGGAATGTTGCAGACAAAGCAGGGATCATTACCTCCCCCACCATCCCACAAGACAGGTGGCGTTTGTGCTGGTGTGTCACTGAATTCTGTGACCGGATCTAACTCACATACCTGGTCGTGACCATCCTCCTCTTCCCTTAATTCACCCCCCTCCAACCCCCCCCCCTTTTTTTTTGCCTTTTTTTCCTACGGGGTGCCTTATGGTATGAACGTCAGTTGGTGAGAAAACAATGGCGAACTACTACTGAACATAAACCTGCCCAGTAAATCACAAACAGCCAGAGAATACTCTAGCTGACTGCGACGTCCTGTAAAAGACATGCAACTAACTGTTTAAGTCATGTACAAGACAGACATTACACCTCAAGGAGAGTCCTGTCTTGACAGCAATATGCCTGCTCAAGATCACCCTACCTTACGCCGTTTATGGTCCTAATTAAAACGATTTGTGATGTCTACAGCACTGAAATTCGTGGTTGTCTAAACCAGAAGTTAATCAGCAGTTTACCAACTCCGTAGATACGACAAGGATCCAAATGTCAGCAAACCAGAATCCAGTTATTAAAATTATTCTTTCATTGGTATTTTTCCTAATTTGAAATTGTGTTTATGGCGCGACCTACTGGGCCTACTCATGAGTAATACTATCTAAGAACATAAGAGTTACAGTAAACTAATAACAAATTATTAATCTTACAGGCCAACATAAACATACTGCCGTATTCAAATATGACCAGTCATCTGCAGGACGCTGCCATCAATCCCAACCTGGCGGTCAGCATGGCCGAATGGATAAAAACGCATGCTCTTAAACATCCGGTGTGCTGATGCCGAGGTAAGGGTTTCAACTCCTACACCGGATGCCATACTGTGATTCACATTAATATAATAACTGTAACGAACCAACAGTATGTATAATTCTTCAGCTCAATGAAATCTATCAACAGTTGGACTAAAATGTTGACCTCTCGTCCTTGACTTGACAACGTAAATTACAAGTACCTATGAAATCGGAGTAGGTTCGCCTGATGGCGAGGGTGATTGGTAATAAGGAAAGCTAATCCACATGCACAATTCAGTCCATCACAACTAAAAGTAGTGTGTTTGGACAACACTTGAGTTCAAAGCGAGCGAGCGAAACAAAAAAATCTCAACCCCAGGATGATTTTCTAGGCATGTTTACGTTTTGAACGAGAAGTCAACGCTGACATCTAGCTTACTGTTTGTAGGGATCGATTCCCCGTGCCCTGCTATCAGCGCACCAGAAGTTAAAGCGATGCGCTCTAACCTCGCGAACACCCAGACTGCCAGATGATTTCACATACATCTAAGTCTTGTTTCTGTGAGTGTCACATTCCATTCCACACAGTGACATCCAGCCCTTATCCCGCTAAACAGAATCAATTCTGGTACTTACCTTACAACTCTGTTGATGCGATGGCGTTACCTGACAGTACATTCTTAAAATACAACCGACACAACAACTGGCACTGCTTGAATAGTTATTATATGGCCAAAGCCTCCACCAGCACACAAGAACTTCTTGAATATATGCTCTTCGGACAAAATGTATACACGGCAACCATAAAGGCAGGAATCGGGCACAAAACAAATACATTCAATGTGCTGTTACGTTACATTACCGTAAGTGTCTATACAAATACTAGTAAATATGCAGGTAAAATATATGACACGAAAATAAATATTCAGAAGGCAAAGACCACAACAATAGCCAGAATTTCAAAGGAATTCACGATAACAATAGGATGGCAGACTACTCAGCAAGCATCGCGTTGTTACTATATAGGTCACAGGACATGGTCCATGAGGAGGCACAGTGGTTCTGATTCTTCTCCTCTTCCTCATTCTCCTTCCTCTTCCCCTCCTTCTTCTTCCTCTTCTTGCTCGATGTTCTAGTACTGCCTACACAAGAAGTCGCTGTTTTATGTTTCCGTATCTGAGAACTCGTTGTGACGCCAAAATATCATTGTGCGGAAACTTGTCTGTGTGTACCAACGCTGAGTCCAAGATTGACGACACACGTAGTAGCGGTCTTCCAGAACATGTTCAGCCGTTGTTTCTTCCTGTCCTCATTAGCACAGGAGCGACAAAACCAACGGTGCTGTCAAAGACTCAGGGAAGACCACCCTGAATGAGTGGTCTACCTCAAGTAGATTAGAGGTAACCCAGTGCCCCTACATGAGGGCAGGGTAGGTGTAGGGAGTAGATAGGAAGGGGAACTATCAAATAGTTCTCTCATGAGACACGGAGGTGTCAACCAGAGAGTAAGCACTCTGGTCACGGCATAATCACGCCAACGTGATAGACACGGAGAACTAGAATGAAACTCATGAGAGGCCACTACTCTAAGCGTGCTGAATGATGCAGCACGCAAAAGCCGAAGTACGCACAAGGTCCCTCCGCGTACTGTGTAATCAGCACGCGGAGAATTGGGCAGACAGGGGACAGACTTCGTAGGGAACACATCGCTTAGCGTCGATGCGTATTTCTTTAGCCGAGTAGATAGGTTTAGTAGTAGGGTTAGGAACGACTAGTGATAGGCAATTCTGTGTATTCATGTGTGATTCATTAGCGACCGTTTTTGTGCATTGATGTAATGTAAAGAGCCAGTGGCAATACAATGTGTAATCAATTCCTCTCCTACGACTGACAAATATTTTTGTGTGGTGCGAGAGAAGTTTATCCCGTAATGCCTGAAGCATCGCTTGATGACAGGCTAGGATAAAAGTGGTGTCAGAAGTATAGCTTGGACCAATTGTTCAAGCTAAAACACTCACCCACGGCTCTAAAATAGTATTACTGTCAGTTAATCACAGGGTTTAATTTGTGTTAGTAAATAATGGCGTGTGCAGACTAGAACAAAGTGCGAGCTGTGCCCATCGTGACCGGTTAACGTTTATTTATGCTTATTGAAATGTTTTGTGCTTATGAGCATGTTTTCTTCTGATTTGTAAGCAATATTATTATAGTTTTGTATTATTTATGTCTACAATTACTGATTGATTTATGAGTATTTGTCAAAAATGATTTACGGCGGAGCAATACACAAGAAATGAGCCGGCGACAATATTGATTTTTCCAATCTAAAAATAGCGCTGCGACTATGACGTATCGCGACTGACAAACAGCTGCCCTACGCCATTTGCAATCAGCGACGGATTGTTTACAAATCGCCAAGCGGCTGCTCGCCTAAATCTTTGGCTTATATTAAATATTATTTGTTTATATAATCTATTTATTGAATATATTTATTTATTTGAACATTATTATTACTTTTATATTTATTTCAAAGCATTTATTTAATTATTTATAGACTGTTTCTATTTGTTACCGTCACGATGGCACTACTTTCGCTATGCAAATAAGACTCGGTCTGCACAGCACTTCCATAAATTAAACAGCAATAGTTAGGGAAGGCAGAAGACGTTAGAACGAAGACAGGACATTGACATTTATTATTAATTATACCACATTGTGTTGTCCGGGGGCATGTGATTGTACAAAATTGTCTAAAGTCATATGGCGTTTGCAAATGGTTAATTGTTGATGATCTTGTAAACCAGATGTAACAAGAGCTGTTTATGAGAATAACTCAAGCTGTATGTCGAAGTGCCGAACGATTGGACCTGAGGTGCCAAACGATTGTACCTGATTTTCTGGAATGTTAAGATGAGTATACCCAAATTATTTTGAATGCAATATGATTAATAATGCATCTCTTTTTCAGGGTGTGATCTATTAGTATATTTTTTGTGATCTATTTTTCAGGGTGTAATCTAAGAGTATAATTTTTGTACACAGGGATTTAAAAACTTAACATATCTAATACACCTGAGTAAATATTTAAGTGCCTATCGACGCTAGCTAATTACCAAACAACATGGCAACTTTAGCTGATTTCATAAAAGCAGGCAAGGAATTAGAATACACAGGAAAGGAATTAGAGCAATATGCTGATTAAAAATTTAGGGAAGCAAAAGATGCTGAGAGAGATGAACGTGCAAGAGAAAGACAACATCAGAAGGAGATTGGAGAACAAGAAAGACACCACCAAAAGGAGATTGTAGAACTAGCTGAGATAACAAAACAAAAGGAATTAGAAATAAAACACAAAGAGGCACAATTGGCTGAAGAAACTAAACAGAAACAATTAGAACAAGATAAAGAAATTAAACAGAAGGAATTAGAGATTAAACAAAAAGAATTAGAATTAAAACAAAGAGAGATAGATGAAATGGCAAGAGTGAAAGAAAAACAAATACAGATTGAATCAGAGACACAATTAAAGATGAAAGGTATGGAAGTAGAGTCACACTTAGAGATCTCCACTACAAAACTAAAGAGTCAGCAAGAAGAGAATAAACTTAATAAATACAAAAATATTATTAAGCCATTCTGTAAAGAAGATTCCATATCAGCTTGGACAGAAAATGTCGAATATCAGCTTAAATACCACCAAGTACCAATCGATATGTGGGCTATGATGTACATGAAGAACCTCAGTGGGGAGCCCCTTAAAGTGATTGAATCAATACCAACTGATCTTAGATCTAACTATCAGTACATCCACGATAGGATAATGCAACATTTCTTACTTGATGCCCCTGGGTATCAAGTGCAATTTTCTAACTTAAAACCAAAACCAAGTGAGACTTTCATCGATTATGTCTCGAATGTCCAAAGCGTGCTAAATGGATGGCTTAGTGCAGCAAAAATAGGAAAGGACTTTGAAAAACTTAAAAATTTAATAGCCATAGATAAAGTCATATCCACAATACCATCTCCTTTCGCTAAATTCCTGCAGCAGTCAGACATCGAAACCATAGAACAATTTGAGAAGAAAAGCTCTGCATATTTTTCTTCAAATAGAGATATTTTTAAAACATCAAATATCGACTCTGAAATAGTCTCTTTTGTTAAGGACCAACCTAAAAGCTATCGTAGCAATAAAAAACCATTTCAGAGAGTCGACTAGAAAGATCAAAAATTGCCTAAATGTGTGTATTGCCAACTGTTTCATGATACTTACGCTATGTGTGATAAATCACCAAACTATCCGACACATCTTGAGATGGTCATTAAGAAACAACAAAACAAGAGAACTGCATACAGACGTGCAGTCAAATGCTTCTTCTGTTCTAGCTAATGGCATTATTCAAATAAGTGCCTAGGCCGCCAAAGAATGAAGGCCAACAGTGCAATGTTAATTGATACATCTTCTGATAGTGGTAGTGAGACTGAGTGTGAGGTCGAGAATGAATTACCTTTTAACCAATCTGAAGATGTTTGTTGTGTAAACGATATATTAAGCTTTGACAGTTGTGAGCGATGTCACCAATTCCATGCAGACGGAAAATTAGAATGTGGACATACAGTACCATTCCTCCACTGAGAAGTGTAAATGCAGCATTAGCCTCCAGAGGCAATTTGGTGTTCCACAATGCATTGGTCAACGAAATACCATGCCAATGTTTGCTGGACAGTGGGAGCACTCTTAGTGGTCTTAGAAAGGAACTGGTGAATCCAAATGATTATACAGGTGACTCAGTCAAATGCCGAACCTTTTCGGGTAATATTGAAATTTACCCTTTGGCAACAGCCCGTATTAACACTCCTTTCCTTTCTGGTACCTTTACATGTGGCGATTTTAGATAACCCTTGTACTGATTTAATTTTTTGGGCTGCTTACCCCAAAAATTGGAAAACCC